>JAEIGR010000032.1:1200000-1541777 GCA_018904305.1 Scaptomyza montana
CTTATAGCTCATTTCAATCTCAAGTCGATTTGCCTTACCCTTATCGGGTTAATGGCTCGAATCGCATCTTTGGACTGAAAATCACTGAAAACTCACTTTTAAATAATCTCATGGTTTGAAACCTATATTTTCCCCAGGACCTGACGGAGTGCCAAGCTGCGTGATTAGACACTGTGCTCATGGTCTTTTAAAGCCGTTGCTTAAAATGTTTAACTTGTCCCTAGAGTTAGGCTCCTTTCCAAAAATTTGGAAAGAGTCATTTATTATTCCTCTCCATAAAAAAGGAAACAAATCTAATGTTTAAAATTATAGGGGTATCTCCAAGTTGTCTGCTATTCCTAAGATTTTTGAAAAATTAATAACCTCCCATCTTCAACACCTTTGCAAATCTATTATTTCACCGTGCCAGCACGGATTTATGAAACAAAGATCTACTACCACTAACTTGTTAGAATTTACTTCATTTGTTATCAAGGGTTTTCAGGACAAATTGCAGACTGATGTTATTTATACTGATTTTAGTAAGGCTTTCGACTCTGTAGATCATCGTCTTCTTATACATAAACTAGAACTCTTGGGCTTTTCAAATATTCTAGTTCTTTGGATTAAAGACTACCTAACTCTTAGAACTCAGAGGGTTTTATTTAAAGGGTCCGTTTCCAAGACGGTTCAGGTCACTTTAGGCGTTCCACAGGGTAGTCATCTTGGTCCTTTGTTATTTATTTTGTTTATAAACGATCTTCCATCAGTTATAAAGTTCTCTCGGGTTTTGATGTACGCTGATGATGTAAAATTATGCACGTCGGCTGCAACTCCCCTTGCTGCTCAACAGCTTCAAAGAGATTTAGACAACTTTCAAATGTGGTGTAAAGTAAATTTTTTAAATCTTAATTGCAGTAAATGTAAAGTAATGTCATTTTTTAGATATTTGCCCTTTTTTAATATATATTTTCTTGACAACAAACCACTAGATAGAATTGAATGGGTTGACGATTAGGGCATCGTTATGGACCCAAAGCTTAAGTTTGACAAGCATATTTCTTCAATTTCCAATCGAGCATCTGGTGTCTTGGGGTTCATTAAGCGCTGGTCGAAGGAGTTTAACGATCCCTACTTAACAAAAACTCTGTATGATTCTCTTGTTCGACCGATTCTGGAATATGGATCTTGTATATGGTTTCCGAAATACCAAATTCATCAGAATAAAATAGAATCGGTACAAAAACAATTTCTGCTCTTCGCACTTAGAGGTCTTAACTGGGACACTAACAATAATTTGCCGTCTTATCGTAGTAGACTTTTACTAATAGATCTTCCTTCTCTGAGTGATCGTAGAATAATGCTATCATTTTCCTTTTTTCACAAATTAATTAATGGTGAAATTGATTCTTCTGAATTAATTAACCAAATTTGCTGTTCCTATCCTCGGTCGGATGGGCGGGAGGTGGGTCGCTTTGTGCGTGGGTCCGCGCGTTAACAAGCCGGTGCTTGGTATCGTTGGGCCACTTGACTGTACTGTTCGTTAGTACATCTACGTCCAATAATAATTAATTTGTCCAATAGTGGGTATATTTGATTGTGAAATAGTGCGTTGTGCTTTTTTTTGTGCCAGTGTATCAGAAACAAAAGACTCTAAGTGGTCGATTCTATTTTGTAATACGATTGATTTATCCCAATTTGGTGGATTGGCTGCAGTTAGCAGAATTTTTATTTCGGCAGTTTCTTTCTTTGCTCTAAATATAACGCCACTCCGTCTTGTTTTCGGCATTTTTTTTTTTATTTACATCTTTTTTTTTAACACTGGCAACAATTTTTCGTAAAAACACACTACTCAGTTTTTTTTTTTTTTAAAGTACTCCTCCGTTCTCCTTTTCTGTAGTTGTGGTTGTTCCTCCTGCAGGACCGGAGTCACGGTCGCCATGAAATAATTGGTTTATCATATAATGGTAATATCCATATACATATGTAATACCCTTTGTTCTTTGAATAAAAATTGACTAGCACGTCTGTGCAGTTTATTGGTGCTTTCTTGAATGTCTTTATTGAATAACTTTTGGTTCTTATTCTATGTTTAACATTGATAAAGCTTATGCTGTTATAGTTTAACAGCTACAAAGAGAGGGAGAGCGAGTGTACATATATATGCGGAGAGTGGCTTAAGTGCAAGCGCAGCGTTTCCCGTAGGGCAACGGTCTCACGCTTGCGTGGCCTTCTAAAGAGGCTTCATATTACTTACACGCGCAGACCATATGTATGTATGTGCTTTGGTATGCGCATACATATATATGTTTATGCTGAGCGTGTTTAGGTTTATTTATACTTGCAACAAAGTGTTACAAGTTGTATTTAAAATATGTTTTGAAATTACATATATGAATACACTACAATACTCTTTCCTTTTTTTTAATTCTATGACACTAGACACAAATTATGCCATCGCAACTTATTCAGCGATGCACACAAATTTCGAAAGTGTATTAAGTAGGGCACTTTTCGATGGCATTTGCCGACACAGAAACAACCAAAATATGAACAAGTGGAAACGTTGCAGTCGGACGCAACCGACTGCGGTATACTCGATACCAGTATTAAAACCGGTAAAAAGAGGCCTGATTGCAAAGGGGTTCGGATGCGGCAGGGGTGTACGCTGCCTTAAAGATTCTCCGATGCAGATGGGGATGCCACCAGCAATCTTCGTTGCAAATTTGGTGACTCTAGCTCAAAGTTTGTAAAAGGTAGGGATAGGAGGGCTGGGGGCGGTATGGGTGAGCGTGGCATCAAAATTTTTGACGCAGATCTTTGTGGAATGTCAATTGCTATCTTCATACCAAATTTGGTGACTCTAGCTCAAAGTTTGTAAAAGTGGAGAAAGGGGGGCTGGGGGCGGTATGGGTGGGCGTGGCATCAAAATGTTTGATGCAGATCTTTGTAGAATGTCAATTGCTATCTTCATACCAAATTTGGTGACTCTAGCCCAAAGTTTGTAAATGGTTTGGAAAGGGGGGCGGAATGGGTGGGCTTGGCTCCAAAACTTTGATGCAGATTTTTGGGGTTCGTTGCCAGCTATTTTTCTATAAAATTTTGTGGCTCTAGCTCAACAACTCTGGAAGATACACGCATTCCCGTTTCTGACGAAGCGTTGGGGCAGATGGGGGTGGCTAGGGCGGTATTGGTGGGCGCGGCATCCAATCTTTTGATGCAGTTTTTGGGGGGTCATCATCACCTATCTTGGCACTAAATTTGGTAATTCTAGCTCAAAAACTGTGGGAGATATAGGCTTTTTTGACTGAAAAATGCGGAGGGGCGGGGGGCGGAATGGGTGGGCGTGGCTCCAAAATTTTTGATGCAGTTTTTTGGAAGTTGCTAGTAGCTATCTTTTTACGAAACTTGGTAGTTCTAGCTGTAAGGATGTGCGAAATATGTGAGTTTATCGGTTTTGAGTTATCGAATTTATCGATTTGCCAGCCCCCCAGTTATCGTAGAACCCCCATCTTGACATTTTAATTTACTATCCCATAGATAAAGAGAATTGGAAAGTTTCAAGTCTCTAGCTTGAAGGGTGTGGAAAAAAGTTGCGTTCATACAGACGGAAAGACGGACAGACAACATGACGGACATTGCACAAACTCAATATACTCTTTACCTTCGGTATCGAGTATAATTAGCAAAATTCTCGACAGCTGGTCAGGCAAAAAAAGAAACACACGCACACATACAGTGACAAATTTTTACCGTTCTTGGATGCCGCTGGCCTGCCGCTTGTCGTACACTTGACGGGCCGCTGAGTGCATGTGCAACTGAAACAAAAACGTCTGCACATGCTATCCGCTATCGCGCTCCCTCACACTTATGGCTTACTGCTTTTGTTATTCTGTATATCATTTGAAATGTTTCTGAGGCAAACCCCTGAGACGAAGCTTTTCTTAACAATTGCAACATCATGTTATTCAAGGGTCTTGGCTCTTACATACTAATCGATACCGATACCTTCGGTAACAACGGCGATCGCAGGGCATGGCAGGTCTGCTTTACGATAATTACATTTATGCCTTGTTCTAACAGCTGACTGACCAGAGCCTCACTCACACAGCTTCCCATTCCCACATAACTGTAAAAAATACTTTTTTTACGAATAAATGTAATCTCTTTAATGTACAATAGTACAATCGTTATTAGAATAATACATAAACTTAAAAAATTGTGCACTTGGAATTTTTAAAAATTGGAGTCATGGCAAAACTTGCACTTATGTCCCTTGGAGTTAAGTCCCGGCACCTTTATTTTACGTAGGACCTATTTCAGCTAGGTCGAAAAAAACCTCTTAACCAGGGACTGCAAATAATGATTATTTTTTTTTTTTGAATAAATAAATCATTCACTTATGGTATCTTTGGGACAGCGAGAAATGTACAAATATTCATCTTTAAGGCTCATTTATGCATTTTCACCATGATTTAAAATTTTTCAATTTTTATAGATTTACTCACAAAATATTGATTAATTTTGAGTTATACTTACAACTCAATCAATAATCATTATTTTTTATCAAAAAAATAAAACTCATGAAATAATGATTATTCTTTGAGTTTTATTTTTTGCTCAAAAATAAAACTCAAGTTGTTATTTCGACCTTTTCTTAGGGAATAATCCTAAACATGATATATATTCCTAGTCAGTAAATCAAGACAAACCATAACAATCCATTTTTAAATTAAAAAAAAAATCTCATTTGCTCTTAAATATCACTGAAAAAATTTGTATATACATTTGAATTTGAAGTTTGCACTTAAAGTTGTGTGCAAAGAACCATTATGTCCACCTATCCATATTAAATTAACGATTTTAATATTAATCACTGCACTATGACCTGTACTCATTTTGTGTTGTGCGTTAAGTAATTGCCATACAAACATTTTCTTTTAGTGCAGTCTCTTTTACAGAAAAACAACAAAATACATTGACTAGGAATATATATCATGTTTAGGATTATTCCCTAAGAAAAGGTCGAAATAACAACTTGAGTTTTATTTTTTGAGCAAAAAATAAAACCCAAAGAATAATCATTATTTCATGAGTTTTATTTTTTTGATAAAAAATAATGATTATTGATTGAGTTGTAAGTATAACTCAAAATTAATCAATATTTTGTGAGTAAATGAATATAAATAAAAAATAATCATTTTTTAATAATTTTTAAAGTAAAACTTATAATGATTACGGTCCCTGCTCTTAACATGATTTATCGAACTTAAAACCTCTTTTTTATCCTTAAAATGTTCAAAAGACAGATAGATAAACTATACTACATAGATTTTTGAATAAAAAAAATTAAGGCCCAAACTCTTGTAAAGTTTTTGTTATCATTAAGTTTATTAGGTAATTGAATAAATCAAAAAACAAAAATGTTAATACGGTACATTGATTTAAAAAGAAATTAACCATAAAAAGAATTTTTTTTCTTGGAAACGAAGTTTTTTGGTTGTATTTTGTATCGAGTAGGTACTGGATACTTTGAAGATACTGAGTAGCTTAGATACTTTCGTCGATCCAAGTACAAGTACTGATTTGAGTAATACTTTTCAGTATCGTTTCATCCCTACTTACAACAATAACACTAAAACAATGACAAATACAACGATATGATCTTACTATGAGTTAAGCAGTCATCGTAAGATTTTGTTCATGTATGAGCTACAAGATTTTTACCCCCGAGCCTATAGATGTTTACAATTCAATAATAAAGCCTATGCTCATCCATTTAAGCTGCTCATCAATCAGCTGTTTGAACTGGAACATGAACTTAACTTGAACTTAACGTGAACTAGCTTGAACATGAACTTAAAACTCTGTTATCTGCAGGTTGTTAAGTTACGTCAAGTCAAGTTAAATTGAGGGTAACCAGCAAGCAGTGTTTTTCGTTAAGTTGAATGGAACAGCTGTTTCTTAAGTTCAAGTTCAATTCCAGTTAAGTTTGGGTAACTGAGCCTTTACCCAAACTTAACTTGACTGGAACTTGAAGTTAAGTTGAACGTGAAATTCTAGCGATTGCCCGAACTTAACAAAACGTGAACGTGAACGTGAATCTGACCGTGCGCATGAACTTATCGAACAGCTGTTTGTCATTGTTTTGATACTATCAGATTTGAGCGGGTTTTATAAAATAAAAAATAAATAATTTATATAAAAAAAGTCAAGTCAAGTTCAATTGAGGATAACCAGCAAGCAGTGTTTTTCTTTAAGTTGAATGGATCAGCTGTTTCTTTAGTTCAAGTTCAAGTTAAGTTAAGTTCGGGTAACTGAGCTTTAAGAAACAAAGACTTTTAAATTATCTCAAAACGTTGCAATTGGTAAGAAAAGCTTTTAGAAATTTTTCGTCTCAAGGTTACACTCTCAGAAACCAATAGTGCAATAAGTGTGAGCGATCACGAAAGCGTAAAGCATGTGCAGATCGTTTTGTTTCAGTTGCACTTGCACTCAGCGACCACCAAGAACGGTAAAAATTTTAAAGTATTTGTGTGCATGTGTGTTTTTTACATTTCTGGGCCTGCTTGTCGAAATTTTTGTTATTTTAGCTTTGTCTGTTTCTTCGACAAGTGAACTTCTGAATACACTTTCGGAATTTGTGCGCATCGCTGCATATGTAACTGTATCACAGTTGAGATGGCAAAATTGTTGGAAAGTTTAATTGAGCTAAAAACATGAAAGAGTATGAATGACCAGCAATTGCAAAACTGATATTTGACTATTTGTGTACATCTCCATATACATATGCACGCTTAAATGTGTGTGTGTCTATTCTATATCGTTTATTGACCCGTCTCAACTATTATGTTTGACAATACATATATGAACAACAAGTTTATGCCGCTTTTAGTTGTGGCTTCATTTATTTTATTATTAATTTTTAATTTATCTGATAGAAATTCTAATAACTAAGTTTGCAGATTGATGAGCAAAATTTATAATGAAATCTCCACTTTAAAGAATGGTAGTGAATTATAACTTTAGTAACTAAGCTCCAGCATCAGTAAATGGCAACAAATGAAAGTGAATGATGTCAATGATTTTATTGTTGTTTGAATTAGGTGAAATGTAAATGGTAATGATGAACGAATGAATGAACGAATTCTTGTCCCTGTGAGGTTGATGAATGTGCAAAGCAAATATCCCCAATTTGAGAAGAAGATGAAGAACTAATTATATTGCTTACTCCTTGCGAAAATATGTCTATAAAACAGCGACCGGCAAACTCACACATCTATACTTTTATTGCTCTTTGCTTGTATTGAAAACTGTGTTCGCGCACGAAGAAAACAGTGCACTGAGAAAAATGAATATGTTGGCAAATCAAATCATTTTTTTCAAGCAATTCATAATTGCTGTGCTTGTTTTGAAAATGCCTTTTTAAAATATATATATATTGCTACAATCTAAAATTTGGTGGCAAATTAAACATTGGGACTCGCCATCCATATTTTCATTAAAAAAAAATTCATTCATTTTTTAGTTTTTTTGCAGTGTTTAATATTTGGCATTCAGAAAAATTGCGCAGCGAGGTCTTGCCTTAGTGAATGCTGAACAGCAACTGACTTGATTTGCTTTGCCGAAGTGGGAGCAACACAACTGCCGAAAGCCGAACAGCGTGCGCTTGTATTAGTTTTTTTATAGCGTACAGTGTAAAACGAAAAAATTGCTGCCCTATAGCCAGCTATAGGAAACGCTAACTTTGCCGGTCGCTGCTATAAAAGGTGTTACCGAAGTAGTTGAATAGCAATTGTTTTTAAAAACAACAACACCACCTGTTTAAATTTAATAATGCATTTAACCTGTTAGATGCGTAATTTATTCTTTTTTAAATCCTTCTCACGATGCGTAGTTAAAATTAAGCAAAGACGAGTTAAGGCCCAACCAAACGATGCTTTCGTGCATGCAGAGCCGCTGCAAGAATGAACGAAATGCATGCTTAAGCATTATGCATCAACGTCTATAGCCATACGTTGCTTAAGTGCTTTGTCTCTTCTTCTTCTTTTTTTTTGTCAACCATTGTTGCCTCATGTTCTCTTTTTATTCCATTAAAAAATAAATGTTAACATTTTATGTAATATTATGTTAAAAATAAAGACAACACATGTTTCATATATCTAGTATATTATATCAATGTGTTTACAAACAATATAATGAAGATTTAACAATTTTTTTAAATATTTTCCATACAATAAAAAGACTGCGACAACTCTATGCCCAATGCATTGCTGCATGGTTTCAATTCAGTGAAACTATGCATGCGGCGCTTATGCATTCGTTAAAAAATAAAACTGAACGAACCCGTGCATAAGCATCGTTTGGGCGGATACACGACGTAGCATATGTTGAAACTTTGCGTGCAGCGGCTCTGCATGCACGTAAGCATCGTTTGGTTGGGCCTTTACCTCGTCTTACGCAACTTAAGTGGTATTATAGTAAATATTGAATAATTGTTTTGCTTTAACTTGATTATATATTTTTAAGATCGCCAGATAATTTTGAAGTTTTAGAGAAAATGAGTGCATTTGACGTAAAAAAAAAGTATTGCACCCAAAAAAAGATGATGTACTCGAAATAGTATCATTTTTTATGTGTTAACATCTATACGCGCGGTAGCGTGACTATTAAAAGTCACACACTATCAAACTTCTCTGCTGTAACTCACATGCATAGGTCGCTGCTGTAACACTCGCTGCTGATACTCACACAGATAGGCAGTCAAAAATTTAAATAGTATGTGGTTGTTGTACAACAGTTCCCTGCGGTACGGCTGGTGTCAAGGCATACCAAATTCTAGTCCTGTGATGCATCACTAGTAGCTAGCTAAATCGTTAGCTTCGAGTAATGCAGAGGGCGTTAGGAAAATAAAACGAAAAACAAAACTAACTAGCCCTACGATGCAGCACTAGTCGCTAGCTAAATCGTTAGCTTCGAGTAATGCAGAGGGCGTTAGGAAAATAAAACGAAAAACAAAACTAACCAGCCCTACGATACATCACTAGTCGCTAGCTAAATCGTTAGCTTCGAGTAATGCAGAGGGCGTTAGGAAAATAAAACGAAAAACAAAACTAACCAGCCCTACGATGCAGCACTAGTCGCTAGCTAAATCGTTAGCTTCGAGTAATGCATAGAGTCGCTAGGCAAATAAAACGAAAAACAAAACTAACCAGCCCTACGATGTATCACTAGTCGCTAGCTAAATCGTTAGGCACTAGTAATGCATAGAGTCGCTAGGCAAATAAAACGAAAAACACAAAATAAAACCATACGGTGCATCACTGCAAGCTAACGATTTACCTAGCGACCAGTAATGCATAGAGTCGCTAAGCAAATAAAACAAAACAATCAAAGCGACAAAGGAACAGAACAAGACAAAGCGTGTGTGACAAAGTTAACTGTTAATTAACTGGTTATAATCAGAATTTTGTCAATTTTTGTCTTCAAATTTGCATTGTCGCGAGCGCATTTTTCGGTGCAGTCATTAGTGAAAAGTTATCAAGCGAGTGCGGGTCATCACATCATAATTTTACAACCAATCAATTCATTAATTAATAAATCATTTACTGTACCATAATTGTAAGTACATAATTAAATATTATTTAAATAAACGGAGAATAAAGTTAAAATCAAAACAAAAAATGAATTTGCGACGTTGAGCTCACAGTTCCAAGTGTTTTAACAAGAGGTGGCTGAGTAAAAAGTTTTAATTCAGCAACTGCTCCGGGAGAAGTCGGAAACAGACGAGCTTGCAAATATGTTTCCAATTTCAAACAAAGCAGAATTACTTAATTTGGATAAATCTATTGAACTCGGCAACAAGAATATATATGTAAGTATAGATGATTTATATTATTCTATAATGTTTTTTTTAAAATCAAATTATACTTATTTCAGGTGAATATGATGGCAAGGTTACTTGGTCCTTCTGGGCCAAAATCAAATTTAAAATACATTTTAACGGATGAACTTTCAATGGAGTACAACGTAGATGGTGTTTTGGGGAAAGAGCCATTAAAAAATATTAGTTTTTTTTTTTACGTCGTTAATAGGTAAAAAAAAAAAAAAGTAAATGACATACAATTCAAATTAAATTTAATCTCTTTTTTACATTACAGACGTAATTTCTAAGTGCGATGTAGGGCCGCCGGAGCCGGAGCTGCGTAAGGCGATGCAACTCCAAAAAAAAAGAATAATTAAGAAAAATAATATTAAGCCTAAGTAATTTTTGTAATTTGTAATTTTATTTCAATTTTCCTAGTGCTACAAGCTATACACTTTTTAATTAATTAACATTTAACATAAGTAGCACTTTTTTTATTCAAAATTTAAAAATAAATTAATTTTGTTAATATTTTAATGACCAATGTGTCTTCGTTTATATTTTGTACTGGCGTAAATGTAAGAAACTTGTACTAGCGAAATAGTTAGTTTGGGCGGCCTAACGATATTCCTAAGCCTTTGGCCCCAGGGAAATAGCTAGCGATGATCCTACTGCGAAAGGTCTAAAGCGAAAGCCTAACGAAATAGTTAGTTTGGGCGGCCTAACGATATTCCTAAGCCTTTGGCCCCAGGGAAATAGCTAGCGATGATCCTACTGCGAAAGGTCTAAAGCGAAAGCCTAACGAAATAGTTAGCTAGGGCGTCCTAACGATTTTCCTAAGCCTTTGGCCCCAGGGATATCGTTAGCTAGTGGTAATGCACCGCCGTACCGCTCGGTACGCTCTGCGGACATTCTCTAGTTAAATTCGTTAGGTAAATACATTGCTGGTGGTGCGAGTGTGCACCAGTACTCATCACTGAGTTCTAGGCATATCGCTAGTCTAGCACCGGGACCGCGTACCGCAGGGTTGTCTCTGCTTGCAAACGAATATGATGGTATTGGTGTTGCGGCAGAGACGAAGTCTCGCTCGTGAATTAACGAACGCTGTCTGTTGCTCTGCATTCGCTTTGTTTTATTGGTGCTTAGTTGCAGAAAGCAGCCAACTGAGACGGTCGAGTCACGCGGTTCTGCTGTTTATGTTATGCCCACAAACAACCACAATAGACAATACTATAATTAATAATGTAGGTGCAGGGTTTCTGGGCTAGCAATTATTTATATATTAAGTTATAATAGAGAATAATAGGTTGGCAATAATTAAATTTAGCTATAATAAAAAGTATGAGTTTGTGTGCATTCACAAAAGAAGCAAAACAGAAATGCACTAGACGAATGATGAATGTTGGATTCCCTAATAAAATATATGCTATTGTGGATATGTAGCTATAGAATATTTTTTATTTATTATTATTGACGAGTTAGTACATAATTTAAATTACGTCTAATGGGATACTAAGCTATAGCAGCTAAGGCCTTAAGCTTGTAGAGTGTGTTTTATATTCTAGTATGTACATGGTTTGTGAGTTCTTATAATATATTTTGTTTATTTACATAGGTAGCATATTAAAGTTAGATTAAATTATAGATATTTATATTTTTGAGGAATTTTATTGTTTCATTTATATTTTTGAATGAGGTTATTTCGGTTATAGATGGTTGAAGGTACAGGGCTCTTTCTCTATTGTATAGTGGGCAGTCGACTAATATATGTGTGATGGTAAGGGTTGTGTTGCAGTTGGTACATGTTGGTGGAGAGGATTTGTTAAGGATATAGCCATGGGTTAGGTTTGTATGTCCTAGTCTTAATCTTGTAAATTTTAAGAAGTCCGTTCGTGTAGTGTTTTTTATTGATGTTTTTGTTGGTTTGTCGTGGCAGATCATTTTGTAGTGTTGGGATGTGCTGTTTAGGATTAATTCATAGAATTGTTGGGTGTTTTGATTTATAAATTTGTTTATGTCCGATGGGTTATAGTTAATTTCAAGGATAAGGGGGAATTTATGGGTGTTTTTTGCCATTTCGTCCGCAAGTTCATTTCCCGTTATACCACAGTGACCCGGAATCCATATAAGTAACAATTTATTGTTCTTATATTTGTTTAAAATATTCCTTATAGAGATGGTGTAGAAGTTTTGGCTATTGGTGTTGTTGATAGCTAGTAATGAGGATAGTGAGTCTGAGCAGATGCCAAATTTACCTCTTTGTTTGCTGGCGTATTTGCATGCTGCGAGGATTGCTGCTATTTCAGCTGTAAAAACTGAAGAGAATTGCGGTAGTAAATGGTATGCAATTACCTCTGTTTCAGTTGTCACACTGTATGAAACTCCGTCATTCGACTTGGATCCATCAGTGTACAGAAATTGTCTATCTGTCAGTGAGTTTTTCAGTTCCTTGAATTTTGTCTTGTATATTAAAGGTGAGGTGTCTGATTTGAGGGATGAGTGTAGTGAGATATTGATGTTGGAAGTATTACTTAACTTTTCGTTTTTGCATGTGATGGGAGATGTTTGGATTTTAAGTATATTGCATTGTTCTATTGTGTCGTGAAGTGAGGATGGAAGTTTAGGCGTTCTTTTGGATTTTTTAGTTTTATTGTAGATTTTTTCTATTGGAGAGTGTTTAGAGTGCATTATGATTTTGAAGTTTTTTTGTGACGCATATAAGGTTCTGTATTCAATTGGTAGTATGTTTGCTTCATGAATGAGGTTGTGGATTGGTGTGGTGCGAAAGGCATTGAATGCCATTCTTATAGCGGAGTGGTAAATTGTTTTAAGTTTGTTTAGAGAGGATTTGGGTGCTTTCCCATATAATTGGATTCCAAAGTCGATTTTGGACATAATAATAGATTTTACTACGTAAATAATTGTATTTATGTTGCAGTTGAATTTATTGTTAGATAAGCATTTTATAACGTTGAGTCTTTTGGATAGTTGTAGAGAGAGATTTTCGATGTGCTTGTTCCATCTGTATTTTTTTCTATGGTGATTCCAAGGATCTTGAGGGAGTCTACATTTTGCAGGGTGAAGATGTTTGACTGTAGTGAGAAGCTGCAAGTTCTTTTTCTGCAAATATGCAGAGTTTTGCATTTGCTAGGTGATAGTGAAGCACCGGAATAGTCGCACCATTGTTTGATGTCGTTAAACAGTGGGTCTATGTTCAAAGAGTTTTGTTTTTTATTTAATTTGTAAACTATTGTGTAGTCGTCGGCATAGCCATTAAATTCGAGCTTTTTGTGTTTGTCTAATGCTTTGTTCAGTTTATTAAATGCTATTGCGAATAAAATGACTGATAGGGGGGAGCCTTGGGGTATTCCGTTGTTTAAAGGCTGGCAGTTAGAGTATGACTTGTTTGCGAGAACTGTTATTTTTCTGTTAGTAAGGAAGTTATAAATGTATTTTGCTATTTTTGGTCCTATTTTCCAGTCAGTGAGTTCGTCGATGATACTGTGGATGCCCACTCTGTCGAAGGCCTTTGCAAAATCTAGAGATATGATGGAGGCATGATTTTTTTTTGAAAGGGACGATGTGGTCTGATAATCTAGCATAGGTAAGGAATCAGACACTGATTTTCCCTTTCTGAATCCCATTTGGCGACTATCTAGTAGCTTGCCATTTATAGCTAGCCACCATAGTCGTTTAGAAATTATTTTGTCCAGCAATTTTGCGATACAAGGGTTGAGGGAGATGGGGCGGTATGAATTGATGGAGGTTTTGTCCAAATGTGGTTTGAGGATGGGTATAACACTGCTAACTTTGAATTGCTGGGGAATTTGTGCCGTAAGAATGTTGTTGAAAAGGTTGAGAAGCCTTTTCAAAAGACTTGGAGATAGGTTCTTTAGCATCGGGTAGCTTATGCGATCTCGTCCTGGTGTTTTACCTTTTAACTGATTAAGAGCAGCTAGTAGTTCGATCATGGTTATGTCTTTTTCGAGGTTTAGTGCTAAGGGAGATGGATTATGTGAAATGATGGGGCTGGATTTTGCTTTGTGGTGGTTGAAAGATGTGTGGAAATTAATGTCTAGAGATGCGTTGGACCAGTGGGTACAAAGGGTGTTGGCTATTTTGTTTTTGTCTAGAATGTTTTGTGTGTGATCAAAGGGGTTAATGAGTCAGTGTATATCGTGACGAGTTTTTAAACCACAGAAGCGGTTTATATGTGACCATATTTTGGAGATGGGTGTGTTCGGGTTTATTTCCGCTGTAAAATTTTGAATAGAAATTCGTTTCCTAGTTTTTATTTCACGTTTAAGTCGGGCATTGGCTTTTTTGTAGGTAAGAATGTTTGTTGTGTTTATAATTCTATTTAGGTTAGCCCATGCTGTTTGTTTCTCGTCTTTTAATTGTTGTAGGTTTTGGTCCCACCATGGCACAGTTTTCTTTTTTCTGTGTTGGTATGATTGGGGTATGGTTTGGTTGGCTGCGTGTATTATGATTTTAGTTATATTAGCTGTTTCTTTGTTTATGTTTGTGCTGGGGGGTTTTTCTATGGATAATGATTCAGTAAGCTTCGTAAAAAGGGGCCAGTTCGCTTTCTTTTAGTTGAATTTTGGTCTTTCGGTGGGGTTGTTGTTGATGTTGTGTTCGTCGAATAGGTCAATGCTTATGGGGAAGTGGTCACTGCCTGAAAGGGAGTTATCTCTATTCCATGTGGAGTTAAGTCTAAGAATGGGTGATGCAAGGGACAGGTCGATGTGCTTGAAAGTATGGTGAGTGGTAAAATGGGTTGGTGAGCCGTTATTAAGTGTTATTAACGAGGATTGATTAATAAATTTGAAAAGAGTGTTGCCTCTATTGTTGTTGGTTTGAGAGCCCCAGCTCTGATGCCAGCTATTGAAATCTCCAGTTATTAGTAAGGGAGGAGTTAGGCTTCGGCCACGCACTGCGCGATTAGCGACTGAGCGACTGAGCGACGCTCTCTCGAGCGACGTTGAAAATTAAAACATATGAAACTCCATACGAGCGGCCACGCAGCTGTTGAGCGACGTGCGAAAATCGCGAGCGACTAAGCGACGTCGCTCAGCGCTAGAATCGGTTCTAATTTTTAGTGCGTCGCTGAGCGATTATATGAACGCAGTGCAGAAAATCTCTGCTGAAAGTTTAATTTCGGCTGCTCAAGGCATTTTAATAAGTAAACAACCTGAGCGACGTCGCTCGACATGTGGCCACTTCACTCAGAGCGATAGCTCGCTGACGTCGCTCGAGAGAGCGTCGCTTAGTCGCTCAGTCGCTAATCGCTCAGTGCGTGGCCGAAGCCTTAGGCTGTTAAAAGTGTTTCTCAAATTCTGGAGTTTGAAAGTTTTGTTGGGGGGTATGTATGATGAGACGATAGTAAATTTGATTTTGGAGTGAATTATTACTGCTATTGTGTCAAAGTCGAGTGGATTAGTGGTAACTTGTTGTTGTTGTATGGAGTTGTGGACTAAAAGGGCTACGCCTCCATATCCGTTTGTGGCCGTGTTTTCATGGTATAGTGTATAGTTGATTGGAATGGGAATGTTTTGTTTAGAGTAGAGGTGGGTTTCTTGTAGGGATATTATTTTTGGGCTGTGTTGTTTTATGAGGATTTGCAACTGATTGTAGTTGTTGGTATATCCGTTAAGGTTCCATTGTAATACTTTTAGCATGGTTGATGTTAGGTTTTTTTTTTTTTTTTTTGTATTATTGTGATTGTAGGTGCAGTTGCGTGTATGTTGAATGGAAGTGGTAGGAGTTAGGTGTCCGCGACGCGTACCGCCCGCCCGCGGTGCAGAAAGAACCCCGAGGGGGCTGCAGTCGTCGCGGACATTTTATAATTGGATTATTAGTCGTTAAATGCTATCACTGTCACTGTGGTGTAGTTGTTTCTTGTTTTGGTTGACTTTCTTTGTTTTAGAATCAGTTTTGTCTTTTGATTTTAAATTTGTTGCGAGAGTATTTTGTTTATTTGCAAAGATTCGAAGTTTGAGTTCTTCTGAGATCGATGAGCTGAGCGTTGTTGTCGATTTCGGTGCAGAGATTGATGGGGTTTCGTTGGCGTAGGGAGTGGTGTCCATAGATGTTTCGAGATCATCGTATGTTGTTAAATGTCTTATTTGGTTGCTGGTATGGTTGGGTGTGTTTTTGATGTTTTGGGGTGGATTGGATGAACTGGTTGCTGGCATTTTTGGTATTGTTGTTTGTTTGGCTGGTTGTTCTGCTGCTACTGTGGCGTATGGTGTTGGTTGATGGGTGTGTCTTAAGTAGTAGATTCTAGTAGCTTCTTTATGATCTACTTTTTGAAGGGTTTTGATTGAGGTCAATTCCTTTTGTTTTATAAAAGCTGGGCATGATTTGTCCATTGGGCTGTGTTTGTTTTGGTTATTTATGTCATATTTGCAGTTTATGCAAGATTTATCTTTGGTGCATGTTTCGTTCTCAGCAGTGCACTGTGGTCGGGCATGTATGGAGCGAGCGGCCAAAAATACTTCTAGTGTAGATAAAAATTTAAATTTTTTTTCAAAATTCTATAAAAATATAATAAATAAAACAAAAAAAACAAAACGTTCATATTCAACCAACTATTGAAGTTACACCCCCTGCTATAAATCAGCATATCAAAACTTTAGACAGAATAATAATTTTGCTATTATTGTATTATTCTAAAAGATCAAAAACATATTTATTTAAAAGTGACTTCGTTTTAGGTGGTAACTTTCGGAGTCCTGTTATAAACGGATCCGATGAAAGGAGTAGTCGATTGAGTAGGTCTTCATTTGTTGCTTCTCGGGACGTTTTTCTTGCATGCTGCAGACGAAATTTTTTTATGTCCTTATTTCTTGCCTCAGCAGCTTCCTCCGACAATTCCCCAATCGACACCAGAGCGTTTTCAATTATGGATGGTCCATGAATTAAAATCTTATGAACGGTAGGCGGAAGGTAGTACCACGAATATGTCCTTGTCAAATCAACGGCTATTTGGAGTGCAAATGTCCTAAATTTCTCAACATTAATTTTATACCCAGAACTTAGTGCTTGCAATATTGCTGCACATCGTTCAATAAGGTCCTCATCTAGGCCTGTAATTTTTGAAGATAGCTCAGGATTATTGAAGAATTTTCTGGCAGTGTTTCCATCATTCGATGTTCCACATCCACCAACCTTCGGCTTATCGACGATCAATCCCATTTCCGATCGAAATTCTGTTTGCATTTTTGTTTTTCTTCTAATAAATTTTGTTTTTTCTTCGCCGCCTCGAACTTGCCAGACTTGTATGTCAAGTCTGTATGACAAATGAATAAAATATTCAAAAAATCTTATATATGCATGAAGTGGTGACAATCCGAATTCAAATCGATCCTTATGAACTTCGCGTTCTAGGCTTTTCTCAATATTGTTCATCTGTGTGGGCTTCGCGTTGCATATATAGCATTTTGATGATGATGTTTGTGTTAGCGCATTACAAATTTTGCCATCAACCATTGTGAATTGCAAAATATGCTGAACATATATAGTTTTATCACCAACAATTATTTCAGTCTTGACAAGATTCGTAATTTTTTCTTTAAATATTTTTCCTCCTCAATACTTAATTTAGTTGATTCCTTTAAAAATTGAAATCGCACAGGTCTACAATATCGTGTGGATGCTGGTCGTGGATTTTTCCATATAATTTTTGAACAATCTTCAGCTGCTAGTAAGACAAGCGGAACATACGACGTCACAAACAAGTGGCTGTCTGCCAAATTATTGTCCTTCACTTTCTGTTTGTATTAGCTGTAACCTGAGCTTCCGTCAAAGCCCCATTTCCCTATAAGTTTTAGGTTGCAAACAGGATCGGCGACAACATTATGTATTACATTATCCCGCAACTCGATAATGCGCTTTGTTGTGTGGTCCAATAAACTTTGAAGCTCCACTTCTGCATGTGCCTCACTAACAGTAATATTTTTTGGATAACATTTTTTTTTTTGTTTTACAACATTATCATAGCTGCAAAAAAGCTTTGTAGAAATTTTACTGTTTACAAACTCCCTAATGAGCATATACTGGTGCTTTGTTAAGCTCGCTTCCATGATAAGCGAAATAATCTCATTAGCACTTGCAGGTGATATTTTTTCATCAACAGCAGCAGAACGCAAACAGTCAGCAGCAGACTCATCCAAATCAGCAATCTTGCCAATCCGTCTTCTCTTTGTTCGGCTTGAACACTCAGAGAAATTAATTTTGGGACGACCACGTTTAATATTATTTTTAGGTGTAGTGTTTACATCAGATTTAAATGAAAACGATTCATTTTTTGAAAGCCAATCGGAATGCTTGTCTAAAAAGAACGGTTTATTTCGTTTGCAGTCACGCCAAAATATTTCAATTCTCTTGCAGCAGTAATTAACGCGTTTTTCTAATTGATCCAAATATTCAGCTCCCATTATGTAGCCATCATTCTCTATTTTCAATTTCAAAGATTGATATATACTTTGAATTTTGACTGCATTTGTACCTGTCTCGGAACACCACTTATTAAATATACAAATTCGGCTAAGCTTGCATTCGTGAAAAGCTCCTATAAAATAAATAAAGTATAATATAAATTTAAATTATAAATTTGTATAACATTTGAACTCAAATGACAATCACAAAACAACATAACAAAACGCACGAAGACGAAGACGGAGACAGAGATAGACGCCACAAAAAGCACAGTTACACAAACGAAAAAAATGCTCGAAAACGGCGAGACCACGTTGTTCTTTTCAAGCTTACGCAGCGGCTAGCAAAAACTAGCAGCTGAAATTTTCTCTAAATAATCTGTAAATATTCGTTTATATTTTAGTATAAGTTTGATCATTAACTTCGATTAACTTCACAACTAAAAGTCTAAGTGAAACTTTAACTTACATACAAATTTTATATAAAAGTGGACAAATATTACCTTAATTATTAAAAATAGACACAACAATCTTAGTACATGAATATAATGAAAAATAATAGTAAATACCTGTATTTAAAATATAAAATACTTCCATTGTTCATCAAATCTTTTGTTTTAATTGTTTTTATTTATTGTTTCACAAGCTCACTTGAAACTTCGCGACGCGTCGCTCACACTGCAGCACAATAAAATGTTTTGCTCTATGTTTTACAGTTATTCTTGAAGAGGACAGATGGATCAAAACAAAAATAACAGCAGAGTAAAAAATTTTGAGGTGTTATGAGACAGTGCTGACACGTTTTAAACAGTAATACTATCTTTTGTTTTTTTATTTTTGGCCTATGGGGGCGTCCACTGTGCAGTGTGTTGTTCGGCAGAGCAATTGATGCATATTTTGGGAGACTTGCAGGTAATTGTGGGATGTCCAAGTCTTAGACAATTGCGACATCTAAGTGGGAGTGGTATATATGGGCGTATGTTAACTCGTTCATATCCAATCATGATTGTCTCAGGGAGTGAGAGTGATGCGAAGGTTAGAGTGATGAGTCCAGTTTCTTTAGGTGTATTGTTTTCCATTTTTGTTATTTTACGTATTTCTGTGACGTTTTGCGGCTTAAGTTCTTTTAATATTTCTTTATTTTCGATATTGCGTAACTCGTTGGAGTAAATTACTCCCTTGGAGAAGTTTAGAGTCTTGTGCTCACTAACTGATACGGGGAAGTCGGTGAAGGTGGTCAGCTTTAGAAGTTTTTGGGCTTGTAGTGTGGTTTTGGTTTTAATTAGCAAGGCACCTATTCTTGTCTTTTTGCATGTTTCTACTTCTCCGTTGCATGTATAGTCGATGACTTTTTTAATAAGGAAGGGTGATACTTTTTCAAATGTTTTGTTGTCCGTTCTGTTTATGTTGATGTATTTGGGCTCAGTATTAATTGCTTTAAAGAGTCTATTTATATCAGGAGGCATTGTTGTTGTTATTGGGCTGTTGCCCTGCGGTAACCTTTTTTATAACTGTTCTGTAGGCTTTTTTGTTTTTGTTTTTTTTCTCAAATTGTTTTGTGCACGCGTACGCTTGGCTTTTTTTTGTTGTTATTGTTGTTTTCAACTGATAAGCACTTGCTTTAGTTTGCTAGTAACACGTCTGTACTCCTCAAAGTTAAGAGTGGAACTGAGCTATAGAATATATTTGCAATAATTGCATATTTTGATTATTTTTATTAAAAAAGGTTGGCGTTAGCACACAATTAAGAAATAACTTAAAACAGTTAAATAACATATCATCTTCCAGCATTATAAGAGTATCCAACATTTATCATTTGTCTAGTGCAATTCTGTATTGCTTCTTTTGTGAATACACACACACACACACACACACACACAGAGTGTGTTTTCCCAAGTGCGGTCGTGTTTTTTCTAGTGGCTCCGTCTTACTGATGTTTTTCGGTGCTTATCTGTGCAAAACAAGTAAAAAATCCGATTGTACTAGTACTATGGAAGTGCCTGGCCACATACCTGAGCACCCGAGTGTTGCCGCCAGGCGTGATCCTTGGTGGTTTCCATCGTTGCCTGGTCAAGCCTTTTCTAGAGGCTGATCGCTCGCGCCTTTTTTTCCAGTTTCGTTGGTGTGCGTTCTCAAAGTACACACAGTGCAACACATTTTTGTTGGTGGCGTGCATTTGTGTATTTTAGGCTGACCGCAGCTGCTGGGCCAGCTGATAGCGCTACATCCCTGGGCTGGTGTATTGCGATAGTGCTGCCAACCGATCAAGCTGCGCTTACCTGGTTCCCCGTGTTGGTAACAGGTGGCGCTGTCGCTAGCTGGAGGTGTCTTCACTGTTTAAGGTTAGTGTACCGGGTGTAACAAAATACGTGGCATACCCAAAGGGGTCGGTATTTTGCGTAGCAAAGCACACAGGCGCGCATCTTTCTGCTGCAACCTAAGTAGGAGCTTCCTAGCATTAATAAGCAAAAAGCCACGGAACCGGCTATTACCAACCCCCCCCGCTGAGGCGGTGCACCGTGGGGCTCTGGTGACCGATCAGGGGCGGTATAACCCCCGCCGGTAAAAAACCTAAGGGAAACTTTGGGTCACCGTGGGATTGCTTGCGAAGCTCTGCTAGGTACCCACTGTTACCAAAATGCCGGATGATCCCTCGCCCTTCGTCCGTAGGCCGGCGCTGCCGCGGTCTCCACCGGCGCTGCAGCTTAACCTAGCGTCAGCTACGCCTTGCCTAAACGCAGTATCCCCAGCTATGGAGGCAACCTCTCCAGCTGAAGTGGTAGCTGTAGCGGCACCGCCGTATGCCCGAGGAGCCTTTAATTATGCGGGAGCAGGCTGCTCTTCTAAGCCACCTGTCACTCTAAGGTGCATCCTGGAGCAGATGGGGGATTGTATAGGAGGTATTAGTGCCCGTTTTGACACCAAAAGGCATATCAACAACCTGGAGCGTGAAGAGCTGGCAAAGCTCATAGAGCTACAAAGGCGAGCCTTAAGCTTGGTGGCAAATGATGTTCTGGAGAAGGCAGTACAAACAACGCCAACTGTTGCTGGAGGTACCAACAAAGTAGCTAGGAGCAAAAATGTTTCAGATGGTCTAGCCAAGGGAGCGGCGGGAACGCCGAAACGTCTTCGCGAGCCATCGAGCTCTCACCGCAATACCCCCCAAAAGAAGCAGGGTATCTCTCAGTGCCCCAAATCAAGGACCTGAACCCCCCCGTGGATCAACACTGCCAAAGCAGAATTCCTGGTCCAAGATAGTTGGCCACAAAGGCAAGACAGCACGCACGCTTGCGGATGCTGTCACCGTATCCGGTCTGGGTGACTGCAGCTTTGCAGACATCCTTAAAGTGGTCAGGAGTGAGCCATCACTTGCGCATCTCCGAGGGGACGTGGAAACAATCCGCAAGACGGCCAAGGGTGATTTGCTGCTACGGCTTGGTAAACAGCCAGCGCACAGCGCAAATGAGCTGCAGCTCGCAGTTGGCAAGGTGCTGGGTGGGCGTGCAACAGTTAAAACACTGTCCGACACTAATCAGGTAGGGATCTGCGACCTTGACGAGCTGGCGACGAAGGAAGAGGTCCTGGAAGCGGTCAGGTCAGCATTAGGAGATCCGACGATGGATATTGACGTCGTTAAGACGCTGCGTCGTACGAGGGCTGGCCTTCAAACGGCAACCCTGGGCCTACCGGCGGGTAAAGCGATTAGCCTCGTGGAGAAGTCGAAGATTCGCATTGGCTGGGCGGTGTGCCGCATTAGGCCCCTAATTCAGCCAAAGCGCTGCTATAAGTGCCTGGAGTATGGACATAT
This sequence comes from Scaptomyza montana, assembly GCA_018904305.1. Lineage (NCBI taxonomy): Eukaryota > Metazoa > Arthropoda > Insecta > Diptera > Drosophilidae > Scaptomyza > Scaptomyza montana. Next base: position 1,222,094 of record JAEIGR010000032.1, read on the forward strand.
AGCTGTCCATTGCAAGAGTGGTGCAGACCACAGCAAGGCTTGCTACAAGTGCGGAGGTTCGGGACACGTTGCGAGAGCCTGCAACCAGCAACCAAAATGTGCCCTATGCACGAGAAAAGGAGAGCGATTAACTGACCATGCGACTGGCAGTTACAGGTGTCCAGCGTACAGGGAGGCTGTCAAACACTCAAAATGGTGAAAGTCTTGCAGCTCAACCTCAACCATTGTGTCGCAGCCCAAGCCATACTGGAGCAGACGATCTTGGAGAAAACAATTGATGTCGCAGTGCTCAGCGAGCCGCACCACCGGGCAACCGCTAATGCTAGGTTGTGGGCTTCGGATAGATCTGGGAAAGCTGCCGTGTGGAGCTGTGGTGACCTACAGTCCCCCCTTACGCACATTCTAGCCTTCGACTGCTTCGTGCGTGCGAAACTAGGAGATCTATGGCTTTATAGCTGCTACTTAGCACCAAGTCTCACGATCGGCGAGTTCGAAGCGGTGCTTATGGAAATAGCGGACGACTCCAGGGGTCGCAGCAACGCTATAATTGCTGGCGACTTTAACGCGTGGTCAACCGACTGGGGCAGCCCGTCTACGAACGCCAGGGGTACCATCCTTGTGGAATCGTTTGCGTCCCTCGACCTTGTCCTCCTTAACACTGGATCAGAGAACACTTTTGACAATGGACGTGCTGGGTCAATTATTGACCTCACCTATGTGAGCAGTGCACTCGCCCGTTCGGCACTGTGGTACATAAGTGACTGCTACACTGGAAGCGACCACGTGGCCATCATGTTTTCGGTTGGAGAAAGGCTGCGGGTGCCGGCAAGGCCCAACCCTGGTATGGATTACCGGGTTGAGTCTCTCAACACGAGGAGTTTTGCAGATACCATTGCTCATATGGTAGCAGGTGGACCGGCGCATGATATGGTGGAACAGATGGCTCAGCAGCTAGAAGCTGCGTGTGCTGCGAGCATGCCCCAGAGGAAGGCCTATAGACGCCATCACACCAGCGTGTTTTGGTGGAACGATCAAATAGCTGAGGCTAGGCGAGCCTGTCTGAGATCGAGGAGGCGTTTTCAGCGAGCAGCCACACGAGGGTCGGGGGAAACTCGCTCACTGCAGCTTGAGTTTAAGGCCGCAAGAAAAGTGCTAAGGAACACCATCAGAGCCAACAAAAAGGAGTGTTTCCTTAAGCTGTGTGACTCAGCCGACAAGGACCCTTGGGGAAGAGCCTACAAGACGGTCTTCAAGCGTGTCAGCCAAGGCACCAACGCCACGCCTATGGAGCTAGATCGCATGAAAGAAATAGTGGCGACTCTGTTTCCTCAGTGCGCAAACCCGCTTTCGTCAGCTGGCGCGGCTTCCATGCATGAAGGTGTCTCTCCAGTTTCCTTGGAAGAAGTGCAGCTGGCAGCACGGAAGCTATCAGCCAATAAAGCGCCTGGTCCCGATGGTGTCCCAAATCGGTGCCTGCATCTAGCAATCATGATCCAGCCAGAATTGTTTGCCCTGCTTTACACCAAATGTCTGCGAGAAGGCATCTTTCCGGACAGGTGGAAGGTGCAGAAACTCGTCCTGTTGCCTAAGCCAGATAAGCCTCCTGATGACCCGTCAGCATACCGGCCTATTTGTCTCATTGACAATAGTGGCAAGGTCTTCGAGACAATCATAGCTGCTAGGCTGGATGACGCCGTGCAGAATGCTGGAGGACTATCACCGCTCCAATTCGGCTTCAGGAGGGCGAGATCTACTACCGATGCCATCAGGTCGGTAGTCAGTATAGCCGCAGAAGCAATCTCAGGCACCCGCTGGCGCTTTGGCAGTAAGCATTACTGTCTTGTTGTGACCATTGACGTTAAGAACGCTTTTAACTCCGCGAATTGGAGCTTCATTTTGGATGCCCTGGTGAGTTTTAGAGTGCCAGACTACCTTGTAGCAATCGTGAGGAGCTACTTTGACAACCGTATGCTGCGTTACCAAACAGATGAGGGGGAGAAGGAGTACGCCGTTTCTGCAGGTGTTCCACAAGGATCTGTCCTGGGTCCTCTCCTGTGGAACATCATGTATGACGGGATTCTACAGCTTCAGTTACCGGATGGTGCCAGCGCTATTGGATATGCTGACGACGTCGCTCTGGTGCTGGTAGCTAAGGACCTACGGCGAGTTACAGAGCTCTGCGATTGGTGCTTAGACGCAGTGACGCGGTGGCTGTCGTCTGTTGGTCTTCAACTAGCTGCCCAAAAGACGGAGGCGGTGCTCATCAGCAGCCGTAAAAAGGTGGAGTATGTGGATTTCACGGTGGGAGGCGTCACAATGCGGTCCAAGGATTGTATCCGCTATCTTGGTGTGGTCATAGATCGGCGCTTAAGCTTTGGCGAGCACCTGGCATTCGTTCATCGGAAGGCAGCTGAATCCGTGCGAGCCCTTGCGAGGATGATGCCTAATACGCGGGGTCCTAAACAGCAAACGAGGCTGCTGCTCACGAGCGTCCTGAAATCCATAGTGCTGTATGCTGCTCCAATTTGGGTCGGCGCAACTTTAGTGGCCACCTACATGAAGGGTATCGCGTCATCATACCGGCTCTCTGCCCTTCGCGTCTGCTGTGCCTTCCGCACAGTCTCCTCAGATGCAGCGCTGGTGGTTGCTGGGATGATCCCGATCCACAGCTTAGCAGTAGAAGCCGCAGCGGTTCTGAAAGCAGCACCAACGGAGAGAAGAGCAGCTAGGGCTGCAGCCCGCGAGCGGAGCCTAGAGGCCTGGCAGCGGCACTGGAATACTTCCACAAAGGGCGTTGGACGCACCTATTGATACCCAATGTGCGGCGATGGCTAGAGAGGAAGCACGGGTCAGTCACCTTCTACCTCACTCAGCTGCTAACGGGACATGGTTGCTTTAGGAGCTACTTAAAGCGGTTCAAGCACGACTCCAGTTCAGAGTGTAGCTGGTGCGGAGATGGTACGGAGGAGGACGTAAGCCATGTTTTCTTCCAGTGTGGGCGATTCGCCCAGGAACGTCTGCAGGTGGAGACCCTGATTGGTCAGCCCCTTTCGCCAACAAACCTGGTGGAGCTTATGCTAGAGAGGGAGGCGGTATGGCATGCGGTTTGCGAACTAGCAGCTTCTACGATGGCGGAGCTCAGGCGTCTGGAACGCTTAAGGGCGATGGCATCATAGAAATTGCTTTTGCTTCTGCGAAGCAATGCTTCGCGGCGGTCCCGCAGAGGCTGGCAATGTCTATGTTTGTATTTATTGTATAGTTTAATGTAGGTTATTATTTATCACAACGGAATAAAAAAAAAAAAAAAAAACACAGAGTGTGTAAGCTTTTGCAAGTGCGGTCGCGATTTCCTATCGCTCCGTTCTTGTAGTGTTTTCGCAGTGCCAAACCTGTGTTGGAAACAAATTTTTCAAGTGAGTAGGTTCTTCAAGAGGTAGTGCCACCTTACCTGTTGTCTTCATCGCCGAGCTAGTGCGTTCCCTGGCTCTTGTCGCTTGTAATATTTTAGAGTCTCCCTGCTTGCTTTTGCGCATTTTGGGTATTCGAGCTGGTGTGCGTGGCTGTATTACATGTAATTATTACACATATTGCACACTTATCCTCCGTGGTGTGCTATTTGTGTTTATTTGTGTAATAATCGCGCAGTGTACCAGGGCTGTGCGCTTTGTACAGTGTTGCCAATTCCGCTTTTTTCCCGTCAGATCTGGCTTTTTTCAAAACGCGATTGCGGGAAAATTTTTCAAATATTGTATGGGATAGCTTTTTTTCTGTATGAGTCATTTAGTATCATTTGTATGTAAATAGCTTTTTTTGCTTTATTTTTTCGCATATCTAGCTGTTTTTGCTCAACAAAAGTTGGCAACACTGGCTTTGTATAGCAGTGCCAGCTGAGCGAGCAGTGCCAATTAGTTTTGCAGTTGATCACAGGTGGCGCCAACACTCCAAGAGGTGTCCCAGCTATGAGTGGTTCGCGCACTGGCTAGGTGCAAGTGCGACTAATTTTCGTTGCATAACCATCAGGCGCGTCATTTGGTGCTTTTCTCTAGCAGGGTATTTCAAGCAGCATCAAGCAAAAGGCCACAGAACCGGCTATTACCAACCCCCTGCGTCGCGGTGGTGCTCCGTGGGGCTCTGGTGACCGCTTTGGGGCGGTATACCTCCCACCGGTTAAACACCTTAGGGAAACCATAGGTCACCGAGGGACTGCTTGAAGTTCTATGCGAATTGGAGACAAGTGGTAGCACTGGAAGAAATTTTGCGCCGCTCGGCATTGCCGAGATCTCCCCCTCAGGGGGCTGCGCATCCCCCTGTGTAAAGCTTGGCACCTTTAGGCACCCTGCCTGCACCTGTGGCAGCCGCTTCACCCCAGGAGCCAGTAGAGATGGATGCGTTCGAGCAGCTGGGTGTCACCCTTAACAGCCTCAGTGCTCCTATTCGGGCAGCGCCATGTAAACCAACAGGTGAGGGATTTAGCAGCGAACGCTGCATCATCGCTGATGACTTCAACGCATGGGCAGAGGAGTGGGGTAGCTCGTCCACGAACGCTAGGGGCCGAGCCTTACTTGAGGCCTTCACGCTACTGGACGGTGCTATTCTAAACCAGGGGACTCAGCACACCTTCAGCAGAGCAGCGCTGGGATCCGTGGTTGATATCACGTTCGCCAGCAGTTCGCTGTCTACCTTATCCAGCTGGAGCATCGACGACTCCTACAATGGGAGCGACTTTGCCGCCATATGGTTCACCGTCGGAGCACGCAATAATCGCTAGCTTCTTCCAGCCCAACCTAGGCAAAAATACCGTGCCGAGACGCTCGACACGCGAATCTTTGGTGCTCAGCTTGTATCCGCAGGGATCCCGGATAGCGCAGACAGCACCGAGGCTGTGGTGGAAAAATCCATGATGCTGATAAGCCGCGCTTGCGATGCCAGCATGGCGAGGAGCAAGCTGTAAAAGAGGCACCATGTGCAAGTTTACAGGTGGAACGAAAAGATAGCAGAGGCTCGAAACATCTGCAACCACGCTAGACGCCGCTATCAGCGCTCACGTGGTTCCCATATGTACCAAGCCCGACAAGCAGAGTTCCTCACATGTCGGAGGCAGCTGCAGAAGCTTATAAAAGTTAGTAAGCGCAGAGCTCTGCGAAACAGCTGAGAACGATCAACGCATTTTCCCGCTGCCAGCCTACCGACTCGGGGGCGCTCAGAGAGATTGTGACGCACCTATTTCCCAGAATGGCTGATGAGCTTGATCCCGCGCCAGCGTCTAGCATGCCAACCGACATCGAGGAGGTCACCTTGGAAGAGACCCACCAAGCAGCAACGAGGACGAAGCCTGGCAAGGCGCCCGGGCCCGACGGGATTCCAAACAGAGCTCTCAAGCTAGCACTTGAGATCCGCCCCGACATCTTTGCCGAGATGTTCAATAACTGTCGTCGCAGTGGAGTCTTTCCTAATAGGTGGAAACTCCAGCGCCTGGTACTGCTACCAAAGCCTGGGATGCCGCTTGAGGATCCAGCTGCCTACAGGCCTATTTGCCTTATTGATATGGTCGGGAAGGTATTGGAACATATTATCTGCAAATGTCTTGAGCGCGCCATATCCGCTGCAGGAGGGCTTTCGGATCAGCAGTTCGGCTTCCGTAAATCGAGGTCAACGCTCGACGCAATCGGCAAGGTGGTGGAGATAGCCTCAGAAGCTATAGCCGGCACTAGGTGGCAAAGTGGTGCCAAAAAGTACTGTCTGATCGCAAAGCTGGATGTAAAGAACGCGTTCAACACGGCAAAATGGAGCTGCATTTTGGAGGCCCTGGTAGCGTTTGGAGTGCCGAGTTACCTACTAAGGCTGATAAGGAGCTATTTTCAGGACAGAATACTGCTGTATAGTCTGGAGGCGTGCCGCAAGGGTCAGTTCTTGGCCCTCTCCTTTGGAACGCCATGTACGACGTCTTTCGGCTCACGTTACCTGAAGAGGTCCGCATTGTTGGTTTTGCAGACGACGTGGCGTTGGTGGTGGTGGCTAAGGAGCTCAAGGCTGCCGAGGCTAGATGCAACCAATCGATTGAACTGGTCATCCAGTGGCTCTCTTCGGTTAGCCTCCAGATTGCCCCCCCCCAGAACCGTGGCTGTACTTATAAGCAGCAGAAAAGTAGTGGAGACAGCTAACATTACAGTGTAAAATACGCAAATCACATCAAAGAGAGCGATCAAGTACCTGGGAGTGATGCTGGACACAAGACTTTCCTTTAAGGAGCACTTAGCGTACGCCAGCTCGAAAGCTGCTGCAACTTATCGTGCATTATCGCGTAATATGCCAAATACGAGAGGCCCGAAGCAGTTTAGGTGAGCGTTAATTTCCAGCGTGACTAGGGCGGTGATGTTGTACGCGGCGCTTATTTGACACCCTGGTCTCCGCTACGACAGCTACTTTCGTGGACTAACGGCTACTCACCGTCTAGGGGCAATCAGGGTGTGTAGCGGCTTCCGAATTATTTCGGACGGTGCGTGTCTAGTGCTAGCTGGAGTTGCCCCCATAGCCGAGAAAGCCAGAGAAGCTGCATCGCCAACTGGCACAGGCGATGGGATTCATCCTCTAATGGGAGATGGACACACCGCCTAATCCCAAGCCTACCAGAGTGGTTGGACAGAAGACATGGACAGGTGAACTTCCACATCACCCAGCTCCTCAGCGGGCATGGCTGTTTCCACGGATATCTACACCGCTTCGGTCATAATATGCTCCTTTCTGCACCTACTGCGGAAGTAGCTTCATCGAGGATGCGGAGCACGTGCTGTTCCACTGCGTTCGATTCACAGGGCTTCGCGCAGAAATGGAAAGGACTTTTGGTTGTGCCATCGAGGTAGGCAACCTGGTAACGCTTATACTAGCCAGTAGCGTCAACTGGGAAGCATTTAGAGGCTTTGCGATTGCCGTCATGACGGAACTGCGGAAGGCCGAGCGCGAGCGTAACGGGCACCGGGAGATGCAGAGGCGTTTGCCACGCAATACCTAACGGCCGTTCCGCAAATTTCATTCTTTCTCAAAACCTCTCAAATAGCCTTATTCATTTATAAAGAATAATTATAGAAAAGTTTTTTTTTACACACACACACACACAGACACACAATGTGTTCTCACGCAAAGTACGGTGAAGTTTTTCCTGTCGCTCCGTCCTTGTAGTGTTTTCGCAGTCCTCTTCTTTTTGTCGCCGGGCTGTTGTGGAGTCTCCTTTAAGCCACGCGCAATCTAAGGCACTCTAACTGGTGTGAGTGGAAATATTACACTTACATATTACACGTATTGCACACTATAACATCGTGGTGAGCTGCTTGAGCTTACAAGTGTTTTAGGAATACCACAGTGTCAGCTGATCGCGAGTACCAGGGCTGTGTTTGGCAGTGCCAGCTGAGTTCGTGGACAGGGTGCAAGTGCAAACAAAATATTTTGCTGCATACGCGCAAGGGTTTTGCGAAAAGCACTGCATAGACAACAGGCGCACCACTTGGCGATTTCTCCAGTAGGAAACTCCAAACAGATTAAGCAGAAGGCCACGGTACTTGCTATTACCAACCCCTTCCGTCGCGGCGCTGCTCAGTGGGGCTCTGGTGACCGAGTCGGGGCGGTTAAGCCTCCACTGGTTAAAAACCTTAGGGAAACCTTTGGTCAACGTGGGACTGCTTGTAGATCTACAAGTGAGTGGAGACAAGTGGTTACAGTGGAAGGTATTGTGCGCCGCTCAGCATTGCCGAGGTCTCCCACCCAGGGGAGTGCGCTACCCCCGATGCGTAGCCTGGTACCTCCAGGTGACATGCATGCACTTGCGGTGGCCGCTCCACCCCAGGGGAAGGAGCCAGAAGAGGAAGATGTCTTTGTGCAGCTGGGTTTCATTCTGAACGGCCTTAATGCTCTACTGTTCGGGCAGCGGCACGTTAACCAGCTGATGAGGGACCAAGCAGGGAAGGCACTTAAGCTATAAAAAGCCTTCTAAGGCAGAAGCAAGTCAGTTTCCAGTGATAGCACTGATACAGCCACACAGACGTCGCCGGTTGCAAAGCTGCCTATTAGAGTAGCCGACAAAATGCAAACAGCAGGGTAGCGATGCTGCGCGGAGTACAGTGACTCCCAAGAAGCGGCGCGAGCTCGAGCCAGGGCAGCGAGCTACGCCCTCAAAGAGGAACAAAACTGGCAACGCAAGTCCAGCGGCTTCGGAGTCGGTTCCACAGAAAACGTGGCAAACGGCTCAGCGAAGGAAGTCTAGCAAGCTAGCCGGTAAGGCATCTGGCAAGCCACCTACGAAGAGCAGATCGGATGCGCTGGTTATAAGTACCAGCGAGCTTTCCTACAGCGAAGTTCTGTCGCTAGTTACGCGCAGAAGCGACGGAAAACTCAACGGAGTCCACGACAAGGTCTCCAAAGCTCGTCGCACAGCAAAAGGTGACCTTCTAATGGAGTTGAATGGAGTAGGCCTGGAGTGCACCAAGCAGCTCAAGGACGAAGTGGAGAGTGCAGTGGTTCGCTCATTTACCGAGCAGACTCACTTCGCCATTCGGGACCTGGACGAGTAAGCCACTAAAGAGGAGATAGTGACCGCGCTGTTAGCACAGGCAAACATACCAGCCGACGTCTGTATCTTCAAGAGCATTCGACCTGGATATGGTAACACACAGGTGGCTCAATTTTCAGTACCAGCAAATCTGTCAAGCAGCATTACTGCCCTGCGCACAGTTCGCATTGGCTGGACCAGCTACGCCATTCGCCTGCAGGAAACACGTACGCGGTGCTTCCGCTGTCTGGAGATGGGACATACCGCAAGCAGCTGCTGTAACCCCGAGGATAGATCCCAGTGCTGCATCAGGTGCGGAGTTACAGGCCACAAGGCAGCGAGCTGCAAGAGCGAGGTGGCGAAGTGCTTCATCTGTGTCGCAAAGGGTAGTGCCTCATTCAGCCACCAGGCGGGCAGTAATAGATGTCCACTCAGCGGAAGTGTACTTGGTCGTGCAAGATAAAGTTCATACAGCTGAACCTCAATCATTGTGCAGCGGCCCAGGACCTGTTGTCGCAAACAGACCTTGCAGTGCTAAGCGAGCCATACCGGCTTTCTGAGAGCCCTCGATGCGCTTCAGACACAACTGGAAGAGCGGCTCTATGGTCCTGCGGGATTGACGGGACTCTTCTGGTAAGTGTTCATCGGGACGAAAACTAAGTGTGCGCGTTAGTGGGTGGCCTGTGGTTCTACGCAGTCTACCTACCCCCTAGTCTGCAGCTATCAGAGTTCGCTAACACCCTGGACTCCCTGGTAGCAGATGCAAGAGGCCGTCACCCGACCGTCATCGCTGGAGACATCAACGCGTGGGCAGAGGAGTGGGGCAGCTCGTCAACCAATGCCAAAGGACGGGGGTTGCTTGAGGCGTTCTATCTCCTCGACGTGACGCTCCTAAATCATGGAACGCAGCACACTATCAGCAGAGCTGGACTGGATTCGGTCGTTGACATAACCTTTGTCAGTAGTTCGTTTTTCAGTTCGTCCACCTGGAGCATCGACGACTCTTTTAATGCAAGTGACCACGTTGCCATATGGTGCACCTTTGGAGTACGCCAGGATCACCGTAGTACTCCAGCTCACCACTGGCCTAGGTATCGTGTTGAGACGCTAGACATTCGGACTTTCAGTGCCTATCTGGAGTCTGCTGTGACCTCCGATACTACTGATACTACCGAGGATGTGGTAGACAAAACGATGCGGATGCTAAGCCGCACTTGCGATGCTAGCATGATTATGAGCAGGAGGTACCAGAGGCACCATGTCCCAGTATACTATCAAAACGAGGAGATCGCCGAGGCTCGAAGCGACTGCAACTATGCTAAAAGCCGCTACCAGCGCTCACGTGGATCGCTGCTGTTCCTTGAACGTCAGGCGGAATTTCTCGCCAGTAGGAGACGCTTCCAGAAGCTTATTAAGGACAGCATGCGTAGATGCTTCCTGGACCTCTGCGACACAGCGGAAAACGACCCGTGGGGCAATGCCTACAAGCTGGTAGTAAAACGCTTCAATGCCTCTCCACGCTGCCATTCCATGGACCCAGGATTATTGAAGGAGATAGTAAGGCACCTATTTCCCAGTGTGGATGAGGATATCGGCGAGCTCCCGCCCGCGCTAAGCATGCATTCTCAAATTGAGCCCATCATGCTAGATGAGATTCGCCACGCTGCAACGAGGTTGAAGCCCAGCAAGTCACCTGGCCCAGATGGGATTCCCAACCGAGCGCTCAAGCTAGCAATCGCGCTCCGCCCAGACGTCTTTTCGAGTATGTACAACAGCTGCCTACGAAGCGGAGTGTTTCCAAACCATTGGAAAATTTAGCGCCTGGTCCTCCTACCGAAGCCTGGCAAAAAGCTTGAAGATTCAGCTGCATATCGTCCGATCTGTCTGATCGATACTGCGGGTAAGCTACTGGAGCAGTTGATTTGCACCCGGCTCAATAGCGCCATTGCTGCTGCTGGTGTAGTTTCACCGCAGCAGTATGGCTTTCGCAAAGCGCGATCTACGCTGGACGCTATCGGCAAGGTAGTCGGGATAGCTTTGGGAGCGATAGCTGGATGTAGATGGAAAGGCGGCGCCAAGAAGTACTGCCTTGTGACAACGTTGGACGTCAAAAACGCCTTCAGTACGGCTAAATGGGGCTGCATCCTGGAGGCTCTTGAGGCGCTAAACGTGGCGGAGTACCTACTAAGGATAACAAGGAGCTACTTCAAGGATAGAATCCTAAGGTATGATACCTGCGAGACGATGGAGGTGCACGAAGTTTCTGATGGCGTGCCACAAGGGTCGTTGAACGTCATGTATGACGGCGTTTTTCGGCTATCAATGCCCGACGATGTTCAGCTGGTGGGCTCGCGAATCATGCCAAATAAGAGAGGTCCGAAGCAATTCAAGAGACTCCTTTTATCCAGCGTCATAAGAGCGACGATGCTGTATGCGCCACCGATATGGCAACCAGCTTGCCGCTTTGAGAGCTACACCCGCGGACTGAGAGCTACCCACCGTCTTTGAGCGATCAGAGTTTGTAGCGGCTTCAGAAACATCTCGGATGACGCATGTCTGGTCCTGGCTGGAATAGCTCCCATAGCCGAGCTGGCTAGGGAAATCTCGGAGATCTACGAGGGAACTCATGGCAAGGAACTTTCGGATCCCCAGAAGCATTAAGTGCGCACAGCGGCCAAAACGCGCACTTTGGAAAACTGGCAGAGGCAATGGGATGCGTCTAGCAAAGGGCGTTGGACACATCGCCTCATCCTGAGCATTTCAGCGTGGCAAAACCAGCGGCATGGGCAGCTTAACTACTACACCACCCAACTCCTAAGTGTTCATGGCTGCTTCCGTGAGTACTTGCATCGATTTGGGCATGAGGGTGCAGCGTTCTGTACCTCCTGTGGTGATAGATTCGTAGAGGATGCCGAACATGTCTTGTTTCACTGTGGACGCTTTACCGGGCTCCGAGATGAACTGGAGAGGGCTTTCGGATGTAGCATCGAGTTGGAAAACCTGGTGACATTGATACTGGCCAGCTGCGTCAAGTAGTCAAGCAGTTATGATCAATCTGCGTAAGGATGAGCGCGAGCGAAGAGAGCAAGTGGATTAGGTGGAACATAGGCATTGGTGACGCATTACCTAACGGCCGTACCGCCAATGTTATGTTTCGCTTATATTACCTAATAATAAGTCACTGTATATATAGGATAAGCAATAAAAGAAAAGAAAAAAAAAACAATTAAGAAGGCTCTAGTCGGGACAGCCCGACTAGAAGATACCCTGAACCCAGTTGCAATAAATAAATTAAATTTATATAAGACTTTGGTATACTGACTTAACTTCAATCGATTAAATTCGATATCTCCGGTGTTTCTTAACCGATTTGGACGAAATTTTCAGAAAAGATCTATTGTTACCCATTCTTCCAACCCTCATTTTTTCATTTTCCAAATTCGATATTTTGTTGTTATCGATCACATGTGTATATCGGAAACCAGAAGAGTTATCGATAATATGAAGCAAACTTGTTCTGCTCATGGTATAGGAGAACTTATATCCCAAATCTGAAGTCTCTAGCTCTTGTAGTCTCTGAGATCCACGTGATCATACAGACAGACAGACGGACAGACAGACGGACAGACGGACATGGCTAAATCGACTCGGCTATTGATGCTGATCAAGAATATATATACTTAATAGGGTCGGAGATGCTCCCTTCTGCCTGTTACATACTTTTGCACAAAACCATTATACCCTTATTTACCCATTTTATGGGTTGAGGGTATAAATAAAAAATAATAAATATAATATATACACATGTAATCGATTACAAAAAAATAATCGAATTTTGAATATGTAAAAAATGGGGGTTGTAATAATGGGAAAGTTTTTTTTATTTGGTTGTTTATTTTCAACTGAGACCAGCTGACAAAAAATCCAAATTAATATAAATCTAAATAAAATTAAAAATCGAAATTCAAATTAATTAAAATAATATAATATGTAAATCTGAAAGTAAATTTAGGTAAAAAATTTATTATTATCGTTAAAGCTCTGGGAAATTCAACAATAAAATTAGTGGTCCAACATTTGTTGCGTGGATTGGGGAAAACCCAGAAAAACCCAATCAGACCAGCGCACAGTGGAGATTTTGCCGGACAAGCGTATAATAAATCATTCTTTCATGATTGCGTTTGGCAAAAGTGTTATCGATAGAGAATACTTCAAAGATTATGGATCCAAAAGATTTTTTAAATCGTTTTATAATTATGGGTGGTACAGCTCGGTGGTACGAATAAATGACAATGTTTACAAAAATTTACCACTTTCAAACTGTGTATTGGACGATTTAAACAACCGATCTTCGATCTTTTTATTTTTTCTTTATTTTTATTTTTTATATATTTATTAGTTAACATCTTAGTGCTACAAGTTCCAAGAAACTTAAATTTAAGGCACTAGTCACTAAAACAAAATTATTTATTAATTAATTAAAAGTAACAAAGCAAAAAAAAGAAGAAAACAGAAAGAAATAATTTAAATTATACAAATAATTTAAATTATACAAAAAAGAAAAGAAGAAAATTAGAAGAACAGTCTTCCCCTTAAGCAGATTAACATTTATAAGCTTAATTTAAGTTTTTATATCAGGGACTGCAAATAATGATTTTTTTTTTTTTTGAATAAATAAATCATTCACTTATGGTATCTTTGGGACAGCGAGAAATGTACAAATATTCATCTTTAAGGCTCATATATGCATTTTCACCATGATTTAAAATTTTTCAATTTTTATAGATTTACTCATAAAATATTGATTAATTTTGAATTATACTAACAACTCAATCAATAATCATTATTTTTTATCATAAAAATAAAACTCATGAAATAATGATTATTCTTTGAGTTTTATTTTTTGCTCAAAAATAAAACTCAAGTTGTTATTTCGACCTTTTCTTAGGGAATAATCCTAAACATGATATATATTCCTAGTCAGTAAATCAAGACAAACCATAACAATCCATTTTTAAATTAAAAAAAAATCTCATTTGCTCTTAAATATCACTGAAAAAATTTGTATATACATTTGAATTTGAAGTTTGCACTTAAAGTTGTGTGCAAAGAACCATTTTGTCCACCTATCCATATTAAATTAACGATTTTAATATTAATCACTGCACTATGACCTGTACTCATTTTGTGTTGTGCGTTAAGTAATTGCCATACAAACATTTTCTTTTAGTGCAGTCTCTTTTACAGAAAATAAACAAAATACATTGACTAGGAATATATATCATGTTTAGGATTATTCCCTAAGAAAAGGTCGAAATAACAACTTGAGTTTTATTTTTGAGCAAAAAATAAAACTCAAAGAATAATCATTATTTCATGAGTTTTATTTTTTTTGATAAAAAATAATGATTATTGATTGAGTTGTAAGTATAACTCAAAATTAATCAATATTTTGTGAGTAAATGAATATAAATAAAAAATAATCATTTTTTAATAATTTTTAAAGTAAAACTTATAATGATTACGGTCCCTGGTTTATATATGTATACATTAAAATTATTTTAGTTAGATATTATATTGTAAATGCAGCAGAAGTCTGATTTTAAATTGTGGTGCGCTTCTAATTATCTTTAGGTCGTGTGGTAGGTTGTTCCACAGGCGAACAGTGTGTATGAAGAATTGTTGTTCAGAGACAGATAATCGATGACGTACAATTGTTAAATTGTTTGTCCGACGTGAAGTTAAAAAATCAATTTATTATAAAGATAACTGGGCTCTTTTGTATTTATAACTTTATGTAACAATATAAATGCTCTTAATTGAATCCAGTTTTTCAAGCTAAGGTTATATATTTTGAATGCATATGGTGTAACGTGGTCTCTTCTTCCTAAATTAATCACATAACGCGTAATACTTTTGAAGACAACTTTGAGCCTGTGCTTACTAGCAGCGTCAGGGTTTGAAAAAATTTCTACTCAATAGAAGAGAGTTGGTATAAGGTAGGTCTTAGCAACAATGAGTTTAATATTAATTGGCAAGAGATGCTGTGTCAGGTATAGAATTCTTAAGGCTGCATAAGTTCTACCTATAGATTGAATTATGTGGTCACTCCAAGTCAGAGTCTTATTAAACATTATGCCTAGGTTAGCTACCCTGTCTACGTAGTCAATAGAATTATGGTCAATTTTAATTTTTCCTAAGTTTAGGGTGTCTATGGACTTTTTCTATATTACTTGTAACGTTTCACGTTGAAAGCAGGTGTTGTTTTCCTCTGACCGCATGGGTACGCGCTTGCAGCCGGCTTATGCTCGTCGCTGATGGGTGTGGATTTTTTTTTTTCTTTTTCACGCTAGTGAGAGATGTGCTCGGCAGTAATAAACAATTAAAAATTCGCGTACCAAAAAAAAACAAACAGGGGATAAGAGGGGGAAAGGAAGTTACAAACATTAAGTCAACCAACGGAAAAGGCTACCGAAATCAAAGAAAAAAACTTATTTTTTTTTTCTTGCTATTGCGTTACATCGCTATCGCCCACCCTACCATGATCCTTTAAGGCCGGATAACAGAGAAAAAGAAAAGGATCCCTAGAAAAAAAAATAGGTTCGACTAGCCTGCTTCCCTATAGCGCAGCATGGTTTTCCCTTCAAAAATTTAAATTTAATTCATTTCAAAAGAGTACAATTTATTAAATACGTTCATCATTAAAGGCTAAAATAAGGTAGTACATACTTTCAATTGTGTTTATGATATAATATTATTATAAAAAAAATTATTTAAAAATTATTTCATTTGTTTTGATTAACTTTACGCAATTAATTTTTTTTAATTCCGGAGAAGCCGAAAGTTATGCCTTACAATTGTGATAATAGCTTAAAAACAAAAAGAATCAACCAAAACAAACTTATACTATTATGCGTCTCTCGATCGCATTTCGGTTCAAATCGCTGAAGGCGTTTGTGCTCATAAATATACAAAATCATAACAACGAAGCTGTCACTCACTCAGTTTGTCGTCCCACGTCGAAAGATCTTTCAAGGTGCGGGCGGGCGGTGGTGGCTGAAACAAAATATTTATAGAGGTCGAGAACTAGAGGGCGCTTTTTGTACTTGTTTGCCTAAGTCCAACTAAAGCTTTTACCTATCGCAATTACAGCACAAGTAAATGTTCTTCAACTAACAAAACTATAATAATTGTACTTAACTATTAAATATTAGGTAATGTAATGTTTAATTTTTTTTTTTTCGTATTTTTTTTTCCTTTTCTTATTTTGTATATGTTGTATTCTCCATTGAATTTTGTTACTGCTGTTTCATTTTTAAAATGTATATGTTGTTTGTTATTGATATTTTATGCGAACATATGTTAGCTGAATAGGTGTATGTGTATGTATATGTGCATATGCATAATCTGGTCGCGGGTTGGGGTATTGGGTAGGCAAGGTAATAATATTATACCACCAACAAGACGCAACCGCAGAGGGCCTAGAGGTAAACTTAAAAAAAAACGGCCAAATACAAATATTTATGCTTTACTCCGGTTCACCGCACATAACTCTCCCGATGCGATGAGCGTCACCCGATCTTAGCGTGCGTAGCGCCAGCAGCCGTTCCAGCGTATCTCCGCACCGTAGGCCAGCCTGGTTTCCAACCTCTCTTGAGCGAAAGCTCTGGTTTCAAGGTTAGGTCGTAGTACGCAGCGCACACCAGCATGCAAACCAAACTTGGTATCTTCTCCAATGGGAGTTGGCACTTGTTGAGAGAGGATGATTTGCGAATTATGCTGACCGCTAAGGGGTTCAGTTTTGCGCATGCGTACACTTGCACTTAACCCTTTATGCAATTTGTGGGTGTACACTTATCTTCGACATTAACGTATATGTATTATGTCTTGTTGATTGTCTTATAAATTTCTTTTTTATTGTTGAACTTATTGTTCTGGCACTGTGCGTTTAATGTACGCGAGCACAAAAAAATTTTTCCCAGCGAACAGTCGAACCAATCTCCAGCTCTGGGTGCCGGAAACTCGCCTTCGGTCTTAAGAGTGGCTGTATTTTGACCATAAATTAGGGAATTTGTGCCTATTCGTCCCTGACTTAAATATGGCGATCCCTAAAACTTCTTACTATTTGTCGTAGTTCGCCGGTAGGTAGCGCTACTGGTAGTGACATCGAATGCCGAAAAATTACATTTTATTATTTTTCTTTTTTTTCTTTTGTTTTCAATTTTTATTTTCATAATTGAACACTTAAATTTTCTTAAGCTCTAGGAATTCGCTTTCACGCGGCCAAATATATTTTCCCGTTGACGTTGCGCTTGCGAGTAAAGGGTAGCAAAAAAAACGTTGCCTACCTTTAGGCTCATGTAAATAATTCCGACAAGCGACATATTACACTCTCCCCGGCCAAAATCACACTTTGGGGTTGTACAAAACCAAAGAGTGTACACCGCTTGGAGTATACGTGTGGTGGCGTTGCCTGTAAAAATTATTGTTTTATATCTTTAGCATGGTATTTGCCAATGAATTTGCCTTGTAAATCCTCAATTTCATAATAGCAATTTCCAAGTCTACGTTTGATTCGGGCTTTAATAAAGTTCGGGGCCAATTTTGCATTGTACCCTTGAGCAAAACAACTTTGCTTGAAATTTCGCCGATAAACTTCCTGTCCTACTTGAAAATCTACTTCTTGACTTCTCAAATTATATATTCGTTCATTGCGGTCGTATTGTTGTTGAATGCCTTTTTGGGCTTCTACACGCAACAAGTCGAATGAGTCTTCCCTGTCGAATCGAATTGAGCGATCTTCCAGAAGATTAAGCTTGCGCAATAATTTGTAAGATGCTCCATTGGTGACCATGTGCTGCCCGAACGCTATTCTATACGGACTCGTATGTATCGCTGAATGCTTACTAGCGCGCAAAGCACAACTTATGTGGCTGAGCTGGACATCCCAATTCGTTTGGTCAGGCTGAATGTAAGTTTTGATAGCAGCAATAGCTGATCGATTTACTCTTTCAGCGGCATTGCCTTGGGGTGAATACAGGGCCGTAAATACGTGTTCTATCTCGTATTTTCTCAGCAAATCATTAAATTTATGGGATTTGAATTGGACGCCGTTGTCGGAAACAATCGTTTCAGGTACGCCAAAACAATGGAATAAGCCTTCTTCCATAAACCTAATAATTGCGTCTGCTGTGAACTTTTTTACTGGCAGCAAAAAGGGAAACTTTGAAAAATGGTCTAACACTACAAAAATTTCAATATTTCCTGCGCGACTGCGAGGATAAGGACCCAAAAAATCAACGTATAACCTTTGGAAGAATCTTTGGCTCTCTGTCGAAGCCCCTAACGGCGGCCTTAATGGCTGATTTGAATGCTTGGTACATTTACAAACAGAACAATTGTTAATATACATTTTAACGTCTGCAACCATATTGGACCAGAAAAGGTAACGACGTAAGCGTTCCAAAGTTTTATTTATGCCACAATGAGCGGACAATGGGTCTTCATGATGCTGCTTTATGACTTCAGTAACCATGCCTGTGGGGATCCACAACTTCCAACATAAATCATCAGTTAGTTGCTCACCGGTGGCGTGTTCGGTACGCCGATACACGTACTGATCAACAACTTTAACGTCGGCAATTTGAGAACTTTGCTCATTTATTTTGGTTATCAGCTGCTGATATTCTGCAGACTGAAAATGTTCTGACTGTAAATCAATTATACTTCCCAGGCTGAGAGCTGATATGGTTTCTGAATAGACACGCGATAAAGCATCGGGAACCAAGTTATCTTTTCCTTTTCGGTGGCAAATTTTGAAATGAAATCCTTGTAATTTAAGGGCCCACCTAGCTAATCTAGAACTAAGGTCCGTTTGGGACATCAGCCCTTTTAAAGACGCATGGTCAGTAATAATGGAAAATTCTTGACCCTCAACGTATGGTCGGAATTTTTTTACGCATAAGATGGCTGCCAAGCACTCTTTTTCCGTAACGGAGTAGTTTCGTTGGCATTGGTTCAGCTTCCGGGACATAAATGCAATAGGCACATCATTGTCCTGGTCATCCTTCTGCATTAAAACACCTCCTACGCCAGTGTGACTTGCATCGCAGTGGATTGAAAAAGGAGTTGTAAAATTTGGGCTGTGCAAAACAGGTGCTTTGCACAGTTCTTGTTTTAACAACTCAAATGCTGTCTGCGCCTCATCCGTCCACGTGAACTTTTTTCGACACTTTAAAGTATCTGTGATGGGTGCAGCAATTCCAGCATAGTTATGGATAAATTTATGATACCACCCAGTAACTCCCAAAAATCTCCTAACTTGTCGAACTGATCGAGGAATGGGGAAGTCTCGGATTGCGGATATCTTTTCTGGGTCTGTTTGTATAGTTCCATTTCCTATGACATGTCCCAGGTATTTTACCTCTTGTCTGCAGAATTTGCTTTTCTCAACATTTATCGTTAGCCCTGCTTGAGATAAGCGAGTTGCCAAATCTGACAAGACTGTGATATGCCGATCAAAGTGTTCAGAGACTACCAACAGATCATCCAAATAAATAAAGTTTCATTTCTGAGATTCGCAGGAATTACTTTATCCATTAATTTGGACATGGTTTGAGGAGCGTTTGACAAACCAAATGGCATGACTGTGAACTGGTATAAGGGCCTTCCAGGTACAGTGAACGCAGTTTTCTCGCGTGCAGCGCTGTCGAGTGGAATTTGCCAGTAGGCATCCTTAAGATCGATGCTTGAAATATACTCTGCTTTTGGCAATCGACTTAAAATACCATCGATAAGTGGCATGTGATAGGCATTTTAAACGGTCACTTCATTGACTTTGCGACTATCAATGCAAAGCCGCACTTTGCCTGGCTTTCTAACCAACACCACAGGTGAAGACCATGGGCTATTGGACTCCTCTATAACCCCAAGCTCTAACATTTGGTCTAGTTCCATATACATCAGTTTTTCTACAGCTGGCGACACAGCATAATGTCGCTGCTTAATGGGTTTTGCGGCACCTACATCAATTTCATGTGACAACAAATGTGTCTTACCGAGGCCTTTTTTAGCAAACGATGGAAATTGATGGAGTACTGTCTGTAATTGTTGCTTTTGATCTGGTGTTAGAATTATTTCCGGCTCGATTGAATTTAGGCCTGCTACGACTGGGCTGTGCGTTTAATTTGCTATAAACAGCGGCAGAAGATCAAACGCGCTCCAAAAGTCTATCCCAAGTAGGGATGGCAAAATTAATCGAATGAAAGGAAATAATCGATTAATGTTGGGTAATAAACGATTATATTATATGATTTTTTTGTTTAGATTAAATGATTAATAATCGAGTTATGAGAAAATAATCGTAATATTTTTTTAATAATTATACTTTTAATTACTTATGTTTCTTCTGGTAGCGTCGATTCTATTAGACCCCAGATTCAAAAAATTTAGCGCTTGCTGGAGTTATGAGGCATTGGCGAACAGAAATGAAAAATATTGAAGACAGTATTGAAAGCAGTAGCGAGACCTCAGTGGGGTCAATAGAAGAATATTTTGACCTCTGGGCTACGCATAAGTCTTTAATTCATATATGAAAGAAGAACAAGTGGAAACGTTGCAGTCGGACGCAACCGACTGCGGCATACTCGATACCAGTATTAAACCGGTAAAAAGAGGCCTGATTGCAGAGGGGTACGGATGCGGCAGGGGTGTACGCTGCCTTAAAGATTTTCCTATGCAGATGGGGATGCCACAAGCTGTCTTCGTTGCAAATTTGGTGACTAGCTCAAAGTTTGTAAAAGGTTGGGAAAGGGGGGCTGGGGGCAGTGTGGGTAGTTGTGGCATCAAAATTTTTGATGCAGATCTTTGTGAAATGTCAATTGCTATCTTCATACCAAATTTGGTGACCCTAGCTCAAAGTTTGTAAAAAGTGGGGAAGGGGAGCTGGGGGTGGTATGGGTGGGCATGGCATCCAAATTTTTGATGCAGATCTTTGTGGAATGTCAATTGCTATTTTCATACCAAATTTGGTGACTCTAGCTCCAAGTTTGTAAAAGTGGGGAAAGGGGGGCTGGGGGCGGTATGGGTGGTAGTGGCATCCAAATTTTTGATGCAGATCTTTGTGGAATGTCAATTGCTATCTTCATACCAAATTTGGTGACTCTAGCTCAAAGTTTGTAAAAGGTGGGGAAAGGGGGGCGAAATGGAGGGCGTGGCTCCAAAACTTTGATGCCGATTTTTGGGGGTCGTTGCCAGCTATCTTCCTACCAAATTTGGTGGTTCTAGCTCCACTACTCTCGAAGATACACGCATTCCCGTTTTTGACGAAGCGTTGGGGTGGATGGGGGCGGCTAGGGCAGTATTGGTGGGCGTGGCATCCAATCTTTTAATGCAGTTTTTGGGGGGTCATCATCACCTATCTTGGCACCAAATTTGTTGGCTATAGCTTAAAAACTGTGGGAGATATAGCCATTTCTGATTTCAAAATGCGGGGGGGCTGGGGGCGGAATGGGTGGGCGTGGCTCCAAAACTTTGATGCAGATTTTTGGAGGTCGTTGCCAGTTATCTTCCTTCCAAATTTGGTGGCTCTAGCATCACAACTCTAGAAGATACACGCATTCCCGTTTTTGACGAAGCGTTGGGGTGGATGGGGGCGGCTAGGGCAGTATTGGTGGGCGTGGCATCCAATCTTTTAATGCAGTTTTTGGGGGGTCATCATCACCTATCTTGGCACCAAATTTGTTGGCTATAGCTTAAAAACTGTGGGAGATATAGCCATTTCTGATTTCAAAATGCGGGGGGGCTGGGGGCGGAATGGGTGGGCGTGGCTCCAAAATTTTTGATGTAGTTTTTTGGGGGTTGCTAGTAGCTATCTTCTTACCAAATTTGGTAGTTCTAGCTGTAAGGATGTGCGAAATATGTGGATTTATCGGTTTTGAGTTATCGAATTAATCGATTTGCCAGCCCCCCAGTTATCGTAGAACCCCCATCTTGACACTTTAATTTACTATCCCATAGATAAAGAGAATTGGAAAGTTTCAAGTCTCTAGCTTGAAGGGTGTGGAAAAAAATTGGACACATACGGACGGACAGACGGACAGACGGACGGACACCATGACGGACATTGCACAAACTCAATATACTCTTTACCTTCGGTATCGAGTATAAAAATGATGACATGCCACAAGATGAATTAGCTTTCTTTCTAAATGCTCAAAATCTGGAACTAAAGCGCAATGTCATTGATGCTTGGGACGAAATGAAATCAGTGTATCCAAAGCTTTACTCTCTTGCCAACAACTATTGCCATTTAATAGGAACATCAGTACTAGACATCTGCATGAGTGGCAAAAAAATCACATTCAAATGCACAATGCTCAAAATGAGTTGAGTGAATTTGAATGCAAAGTCAAACTGGTGTGAGTGAGTAGGCTCGTTTACGTACGACTCAGACCATGATGAAATAATGTAAGGTGGTCTCGTCGGCAGCAGAGGCTCGCTCGTTTTGAGGGCTTATCGACAGTGCATGCTTGCTTGTCGACGCGAAAGGTTGTGTGCGCACGAATTTTTTCTGAACATTTAACCCTTTAGTGGACACAAACAATTTTAAAGAGCACTTTAATTTAAAAAATAATGTTATGCATAAATTATTAATTTCGGCGCAAAATGTTGACATTGATTTGAGTGTCAAAACTTTTTATTTTCAAATTAGATATTAGAATTTATTTTAGAATTAAGAACCTTAACAAAAAAATTTCCATTCAAAATCAAAAACAAAGGTTAGTTGCAAATTCAAAATTATTAAAAATAAAACTATAAAAAATAATCACTTTGTATGATAATTGGCTATTTTACAAACCACGGACCAGTCTAGGGTTAATCAACACACTGTACAGCCGTTTCGCTTACACTCACTGTAAAGTGTGCGTTTCACTCGCACTCATTGCTATGATAGATAAGCCCTCAAATTTGCCGTCGAGACCACCTCATACTTATTTCATCATGACTCAGACCATGATACAATCAAGAAGGTAGTGTCATGCTGCCTCAGCCCGTACTTGCCATATGATTTGCGAGTGCGAAAGAGAGGGCTAAGCTGCTCTCTTTTAATTTTACTCTCTTGAGTCTGTTAAAGGGCTGTTTTGCAAGTGCGATAGAGTTAGGTATAGAAAGTGTTTTGTTGTATGTATGCGGCCGATACATTTTGGTTGCTTTGTTGTGATATTTAAATTAAATAAACAAATAAGTAAAACGCTTTCGATTCATATAACATTAAAACATTTTAATAAATGTTCATATTCAAATAAACAACATATATATATATTTAAAGTAATATTTTTAATAGTTTTTTATTTCCCATTATGTTTTGTTTATGTATTTTTTATTTATTATTAAGGTTTTTGATGCGAAAATGTATTCTTATCTTAAAATAAAATTTTTTAGTCAGCTGTAAACAAACAACAAAAATAACAAGCAGAAAAAAATCGTCCGCATCAACATCTTACCTCAACGACAAGCACTTAGCGACTGACAACTAGTACCGAAAAAAAGAGGGCACAGTCTCGCATGACACTACCGTATTGATTGTATCATGACTCAGACGCACAAAGAATAGAGAAAGAGAAACGAATTCAATGGAGTGAGTACATAGAAACTCATTCGAACGATTCGAATTGCAACTGTAAACAAGTGGAAACATATGAAGCAATGAAATGCGTATTTATATTCATATTCTTGGTTTTTTATTAAACTTATTTCTAAAATATCAATATAACTAACTTAAATTTGAATGCAAAAACATTATTTTGTTAATGTTTTCCGGATTGGTGGCGATTTGACAACGCTTTTCTGTAATTAAAAAGAAGAAGAAGAAAAAGAATACACTGAATACATACGCAACAACTCGAATCAGTCGAATATTTTTTGCATTACCACTTGTCTCATTTCGCTTTACGCTTCATTCGTTCTCTTTCATTTCGTTGAAGATCATAAACTATGAAGCAAAACGCGAACTCATACTCATACCATGTCGTTTCATTTCTTGCATTCCCCTCATTCTATTCGATTCTTCTCGAATGTATTCAATGAACGGTATGATGTGAGTGGAATCATGCAGATGTCTTATCAGTACCCGCGGAGAGACTGTTTTCAAAAGCAGGTGCAACCATGATGAAACTATAATAAGGTGTTCTATTCCGCATTCCTGTTCTCTTTGGCCGTACTTAGTTTTTGTCAGTATGCATTGACACTTTGAAGTGAGCAGTCGTGTTGCGGAAAAGTTGTTGATTGTGTATTAGAAAATGTCGAATGTTGAGCTACAATTTTCAAAAGCCAATGAGAACCACATATCGCTAAAGCATTTTTTAATAAACGAATTTCTCAACAATTCACAACATAAACAGATGCAAAAACAAAAGTAAATGGGCCACAAGAAATATTTAAAAATATTACTTTAGTTTTAGTATTATATTGTTAAATAAAAGTTATTTAAAATAATTAATTTCGTCAACAAATTTGTTTTATATTTTTCATTTCAAATTCTTTCATTTGCTGCAGCTAACAATTACAGTAGCAAGAGCAGTGCCGTATATGAAGTCATAGCTGTCTCTTTCTTATCTATCTCTTGCTCTCTGCTCTCTTTGTAAAATAAGTACGTCGCCACAGCGGAATAGAACACCTTAATATTGTTTCACCATGGGTGCAACAGCCACTCTTAAGAGAAACAGACTAACTACAAAACGTTTGGGAAAACTTTTATTCCTGCAGTCATGGCTAAATCACTGATAAAAAATGTTTGTACTAAACGTAAAAATCACATATCATTTTTCACATCAAAATAATTAAATTTTTCATTTCAAAATCACATTTCATTTTTGTAAAATATTGATTTTAGTGTACCCTACGAATTAATAAATAAATAAATATATGTAAAACATAAAAAAATATAATGAAAAAACAAAAATAAAATTTAATCGAGAAATTACTCGATTAATTGCTCAAATTGCAATTAATTTATGTTTTCTTGCGATTAATCATTTGATAGATTAATCGATTATTTCAAAAACTCTGCCATCCCTGATCCCAAGGTATAAATCTTGGTCTAGTAGAGGGACAATATAAAAAGTTATAGCTTTGGTAATATCGCGGTACACAACATCGGTACTTATTTTCCCTATAATATTTTGTTGTTGACCGTCAGCGGTGCGTACAGTAGATCTAACCAGTGCTGCCAATTTTTTTTCAGAAAAAAAAGCTGTTTCTGGATGGTAGCAACGGCAAAAAAAGCTGAAAAATTTCTGAATAAAGCGTAAAAAAAAGCGGTTTTTATGGTTTAATTTTTTTTGCTTGGTTTTATTTATAAGACTTTCAGCACGTCGTCTAGTTCTTCGCTACTAGCAGCGGTTTCACAATCGTACGACATGTTCGTACCGATCATGCGAAGATAATTCGAAGGGACTTTATATTCATAGCAGCATTTGCCCAGTCTTCGCAAACCATATCTGTGTGTTATATTAAAATAAATAATATAAAAATCGGTATCATCCTTTCACTCACAATAAAATATTACCTTATGCTAAGAATGCTGTTTATCGTGCTTAGGCTCATTGAGTTCCTTAACTTGGATTTTACCAAGTTAAGCTGGCTAAATACGCGCTCAACCTCCGCGTTGGACCATGGCAATGAAAACATTTGCAGGGCAACAGCTGCCAGTTCAAGGAATCTGCGGTTGCCACCAGAATCCTTGTATTGAAAAACTTCATTCCAAAACTTTGTGCTGTCATTGACGTTTTCCCACTTAATTAGATGAATATCATTGTACTGTCGCTCAATGTCTGCTATTCTATCTACTTGGAGGTGTTCTAACATTTCTGTAATTCCTTTTTTTTTGGTTGAGAGAATTTTGTCGACGGAAAAAACGTCGATGTTTTTTAAAATTTTAAAATTGTCGGGGAGCCTGAAAATATAATCAAAATTATTTAACGGTCGGTAGAAGAATCTGACAAATTGGTTACCTCTGCTTTAGCTGCTTGATAAGCTCAATCACAAAATTAGAGCAGCGAGCACTAATTTCTTTGTCAAGGCCTGCATCGATATTTAAAGATTTGATTTTCTTTTCAAAATCATATCCTTGGTACATATCGGATTCTGCATGCTCTTCCAAGTTTTCAACTTCCAATATGTCAATTTCCTTGTTAGGGGGAACAATTAACTGTTTTAACGAATTGATGGCAAACATTAAGTCGTTTAGCAATTCTGTTGCATTTGTTTTATTGCTTTGAAAGCACTTATTCAGGCCTGTTCTAGTTTCCGAGTCGAAACGGAATCGAAATGGATTCTCATTTCGATGGTTGCATTCCCAGATTTCGATCGACTTATATTCTTCTTATACTCAATTTCGATACCAATTTTTTATCGATACAAACAGCTGATTGTGTAAATCAAGCAAAAAAATAAGAACAGTTGTTCATTTAAATAGCTATTTACAATGCCGGCAACAATATTATTAGCAGCAAGAGAAAGAAAACGTTTGGCTAAATTAAACGCTAGACGCATTAATCGCCTGAGAAAGTAAATTTTCTTGGTCTGTGTTTCGTTTTTTGCCCCTAAAAACGCAACATTTCTAATTAAATGTTCACAAATAATTATTCGCTTACTTACATTTTGAATATATGATTGAGATCAGCTGTTAACCGCAACGATAGCTCATAAATACTCGATAGCTATCGAGTATTAGGGCTGCCC
Organism: Scaptomyza montana; assembly: GCA_018904305.1. Lineage (NCBI taxonomy): Eukaryota > Metazoa > Arthropoda > Insecta > Diptera > Drosophilidae > Scaptomyza > Scaptomyza montana. The sequence continues at coordinate 1,248,375 of JAEIGR010000032.1, forward strand.
TTACTCAGCACAGATATTTTTAGTTTACTTATATTAGTGTAATTACTCATTTTTGCTTAAGCTAAACTTGTCTCTTATATAGGAATCAAGTTTTTATAGTTATTTTAACAAAAATCTTGTGTAAATAACAACAATTAAAAACATATATAATTCTTTGGTTGAACATGACAGCTCTTTATTTTGTATAAGACTGATTCCAATCGCTTTGGCTTTGCCACCGCACGTAAATTTTAAGTGTACAACTATAAACAAAAAAACAAATGAAAAATAATATGCAGGCCCTACGAATGACAATGCAAAGTTCTTGCCAATAGTATATAAATTAAGTAAAAATAGTTACAGGGTTTAAAAACACACATAACTTGCTTTATTAGCACAATCGTTTTCATTTCGAGTGCTAATTGTCACTCGTTTTCATAACGATCCATTTGTGCTCGGAATCGAAATGTAGGAATGCAAAACGCTCGGAATCGAAACGATTCCGAGCAGTTCACTCGGAATCGAAAAGTAGAACAGGCCTGATTAACTTTCTGCATGTCCGACAGAATTGGTTTTAAAAAAATTAAATATAAGTGATTAATTGGATCACTATACAATTCATGGAGAATTTGCGACTTATAGCATTTTTCTTTTGTTGCGGCCAAATCAAAATGCAATTTCAGTTCGTCCCATTGGTCTAAAATGCGTGATACAGCCAATTCAATGGATAGCCACCTGGTGTCGCTCACTTTTGGTATTTTCAATGGAGCCTTAGGGAAATAGCAAAAAAATTTTACGTTGAAATTAAAATAAAATCTAACAGCCTTAAACGGAAACTTGGTATCAATTAATTCGGTTGCAAGGCTGCCACCAATGCAACTGACTGATGCCCCTGTATCCATGAGTCCACTGAGCGTTCTGTCAAGGAGCTGAACAGACGCATAAGGACGCAAATCTTGCCGGTTGCCTACAACTGAGCTTACTAACGCCTGTTTCATTTTTGTACGCTGTACTTTATAATTTATCAAACGCCTTTTGTTTCTATTGGTACGTTGGGTTGAGTCAGTGATAATATTCTGATTGGATTTCAATAGAATATGTAAGGGAATAGCTGGGGTTGTTGTCAAATCCGGTGAGTTTACTTCCTCCTTACTTGGGGATGTAGCTAATCGGTATTCGTAACTTTCGAGGCTATTGGTTTTCGTGCACTGGTCGGTACACGCTTTTGCCCGTTTTTTTGAATACAATCTTGGCAAGAAGGGCGATATGTATCAGGTTTCCCACACCCGTAACAAAAGATACTGCGATCGGCCAAGCAATCTTGGAACCGGTGGCCACTAACTCTACAATTCCAACAGATGAGCGAAATGGCTGCTATTTCGCCATCAAGCTCCTCGCCTTCAATATAGAGTTCGTCAGGTTGGTCTACCTGTTCGACTATTTCGCTGACTTGTGGTCTAGGTCGAAACCGATTTGTCGGCAAAGTTGGTTTGGCCAAGACTTGCATAAATCGCTCGCGCTTTCTAACCACCTCGCGTAGCTGACCCACGCTATATATTGGCACAAACAGAATTTCGTGCTGAGTCTCAGGTTTGCTCGAAGCACTTCTAATAACGACAATTCTGACATAGGCTGCACCAATTTATCAGCTAACGAGATCAGGGTTTCGTAAAACATGTCAAACGACTCATTAGGCTTTTGTTTGCGCTGTGAAATAGCTGTGCGAATTTCCAAGTCAGTTCGGCCATCTTTAAACTGCGCTTGAATTGCGGCACTTAGGGCTCTCCACTCGATCGACTGAACGCTCTTGTGGTATCGCCAAAACCACTCACTGGCTCTACCTTCAAATAAATTGCTAGCATGCTGGGCTAATATCTGAAAATTTCCCTCCAATGTTTGGTATGTCAGAGCTTCGACTCGGTATAGAAAATCTTCAACACATAGCGTCGATTGCCCTGAAAATCGTAATTTCCAATGGGAAATGATTTGGCTGATTTTATTTGCCCGCAATTGAGAAGAACTCGAAGACATGTTCGGGCACCGATGCAAGTTCGACACCTTGTCGATTGGGCAGACCTATAAAATCATCAAAGGATTGATGATGGATAGATGGTGAAGCTGTGGTTGGCCTGCGCTCTGTGTTGCTAGTGCCGGAAGCTGGGGCTTGCAGTCTTTGAAACCCTGCTTCTATGGCTTGAGAAATTACTGAAGTTTGCTGAAGCAAAACAGCTGACATCGCACTTAACAAAGCTTGTTGCAGAGAGGTTGCTTCTTGTTGTACACTTTGGGTGTCTGAAATAAACACAGGTGCGGTCGTTGACTGATTGCCCACTGCTGATGGAGTTACACCTACGTGCTGAGATGTGTCTCTAAGATTCGCCATCGTATTAGACTGAGCAGCAACTGTATCCTGCGAACTAGGGTTCTGCTGTACCATAGGAGTATTGGTTGCAGCTTTAGACCTGGTCTTAATACCCGTAGGGCCTGGTTGAGCGTCTGCCATTTCTTGCGCTAAGTTTAGCGTTGATATGCTTAAAGCCGTTCGGCAAACTGGACAAACTTTCTCTCTCCCCTGATTGGTGTTAAAACACACGTGATGAAAAAAATGGTTGCACCTGGTTGCTAATAACTGATTAGGATTTTCCACTTCCTTGGTGCATACACAACAAATTATTTCGGGTTCAAGGGGCATTTCAAGTTGCAAGTCGACTTAAAATAGATACATACATATATGGAACTATAAAATTCTAAGTATTTATTAATTTAAAAAAATTTTTTTTTTTTATTATGTGTATATCTATTTTTATATTTTATATCAATTTATTTAAATGTTATTTTTATTTGCTTGGGTATTAATTTAATAATTTATAATTTTATTTTGCTTGTTTTGTTTTGCTAATATTTATGTATTTATATGCAATTTATTTATTTATTTATGTATATATATATATATATATTTTTTTTTTTTTCATTTGTTTGACTATTAATTTATTAATTTATAATTTTATTTTTGCTTGTTTTGTTTTGCTATTATTTATTTAATTAATTACTTATTGAATGCATAAATATATATTTGTATTATTCAGATATTTTATAACTTGACTTGAGCTTCATAGCTAAATTGGGAAAACCATGCATACACTACAGTTAAAAGACAGGGTGTGTCAATTGTTTTGATCGGCAGCAAAGATAGAAAAGACAGAAAGAATTTGATTTTCAACGCGCGACAAGCAGTAGCTACTGCCACTTAACTTGTTTCAAGCTACCTTAGAAAATGACATTAATAATTATTGTTGCATCCATTTGCGCTATATTAAAGCATAGCTTAACAGAAGTGCAAAAACAAATTGAAAAATTGAAACTAAAACTCTTGTGTGACTAACTAGCAACTACTAGTCTTTATTCTAACACAAGTATGCTTGCTGACTAAACTCTGTACAGGAAAGGATGATAGTGTTTCCACTCAGTTGATGGTCGTAGATCAACTCCACAGTTAAACCATTTTCCAGGCTAAGCTTCGGACTAAATAAGGTAATGACAAAAGTGTTATTTTGATATTGGCAGTGTAAGCTAACGAGCTTATAACTTTTTTCCAGATATCCACACAATTGTTGTTGTTTTGGCTGTAATTTCCAGATTTGCGATATTAGGGTTATTGTATGGAAACTCACTAATAGATCAAGCAGATCTCTACAACAAAACTGGGACAAATGACATGATTGGAAGTGGATTTAAGTCTTGGATGTTGATGACTTATTTAACGAAAAATAAATTTTCACGTTTGTTAAGAACCAAAAAAAACTTAGCTTTGGCCCTGAGGTTGGGTTCCAAATTATCTATACGCTTTGGCCTTACGGTTGGGCGCCAAATTATTTATACTGTAACGTTTCACGTTGAAAGCAGGTGTTGTTTTCCTCTGACCGCATGGGTACGCGCTTGTAGCCGGCTTATGCTCGTCGCTGATGGGTGTGGATTTTTTTTTTTCTTTTTCACGCTAGTGAGAGATGTGCTCGGCAGTAATAAACAATTAAAAATTCGCGTACCAAAAAAAAGACAAACAGGGGATAAGAGGGGGAAAGGAAGTTACAAACATTAAGTCAACCAACGGAAAAGGCTACCGAAATCAAAGAAAAAAACTTATTTTTTTTTTCTTGCTATTGCGTTACATCGCTATCGCCCACCCTACCATGATCCTTTAAGGCCGGATAACAGAGAAAAAGAAAAGGATCCCTAGAAAAAAAAATAGGTTCGACTAGCCTGCTTCCCTATAGCGCAGCATGGTTTTAACTTCAAAAATTTAAATTTAATTCATTTCAAAAGAGTACAATTTATTAAATACGTTCATCATTAAAGGCTAAAATAAGGTAGTACATACTTTCAATTGTGTTTATGATATAATATTATTATAAAAAAAATTATTTAAAAATTATTTCATTTGTTTTGATTAACTTTACGCAATTAATTTTTTTTAATTCCGGAGAAGCCGAAAGTTATGCCTTAAAATTGTGATAATAGCTTAAAAACAAAAAAAATCAACCAAAACAAACTTATACTATTATGCGTCTCTCGATCTCATTTCGGTTCAAATCGCTGAAGGCGTTTGTGCTCATAAATATACAAAATCATAACAACGAAGCTGTCACTCACTCAGTTTGTCGTCCCACGTCGAATGATCTTTCAAGGTGCGGGCGGGCGGTGGTGGCTGAAACAAAATATTTATAGAGGTCGAGAACTAGAGGGCGCTTTTTGTACTTGTTTGCCTAAGTCCAACTAAAGCTTTTACCTATCGCAATTACAGCACAAGTAAATGTTCTTCAACTAACAAAACTATAATAATTGTACTTAACTATTAAATATTAGGTAATGTAATGTTTAATTTTTTTTTTCGTATATTTTTTTCCTTTTCTTATTTTGTATATGTTGTATTCTCCATTGAATTTTGTTACTGCTGTTTCATTTTTAAAATGTATATGTTGTTTGTTATTGATATTTTATGCGAACATATGTTAGCTGAATAGGTGTATGTGTATGTATATGTGCATATGCATAATCTGGTCGCGGGTTGGGGTATTGGGTAGGCAAGGTAATAATATTATACCACCAACAAGACGCAACCGCAGAGGGCCTAGAGGTAAACTTAAAAAAAAACGGCCAAATACAAATATTTATGCTTTACTCCGGTTCACCGCACATAACTCTCCCGATGCGATGAGCGTCACCCGATCTTAGCGTGCGTAGCGCCAGCAGCCGTTCCAGCGTATCTCCGCACCGTAGGCCAGCCTGGTTTCCAACCTCTCTTGAGCGAAAGCTCTGGTTTCAAGGTTAGGTCGTAGTACGCAGCGCACACCAGCATGCAAACCAAACTTGGTATCTTCTCCAATGGGAGTTGGCACTTGTTGAGAGAGGATGATTTGCGAATTATGCTGACCGCTAAGGGGTTCAGTTTTGCGCATGCGTACACTTGCACTTAACCCTTTATGCAATTTGTGGGTGTACACTTATCTTCGACATTAACGTATATGTATTAGGTCTTGTTGATCTATATATATAAAAGAGTTTGTCCTAAGTGATTGTTGACATTGCCACAGCCTAAACGAAAAGAGCTACAAGGCTGAAATTTTCACACAATATTTTATGCAGGTTGAAAGCGAGCACTAAGAAAGGAATTTTTATTTGGACAACTCCTTCAAGTACCTCCCATACGATTTGGAGCACTTTTTACCCATTTTAAAAATCAAATTACAATTACAACAATTACCCATTCCACTACTGTCGCCAGATTGTCGGACAAGCTGAGAGCTCGATCGCGAGCGAGAATACAAAAACAAAACAATGGGCAATGACGCCTTTGAGTCCCGCAAGCAAAGTGTCATAAAAAAAGGTTCGTACACTTGCAAGAAGCGTTTGTTGTTGTTGTTGTTGTTGGGCCCGCACTGCTACTTTTTGTTGGTGTGATTGATTTAAAAAAACAAAAACAACAAAACAAAACTTGATGCGTCTAGAAAAACTACCCACACCAGAATATTTTATGGGGTGGATTTGCCTACTTGCTGCTTATATAACTTAGACAAAACTAACTAACATTATTAATATGTTATTGATATGCAATTGCGAACAAGCATAGGGCGTTGACATAAGTGCGCGTGTTGCTCTTAAGATAATCAGGTAATTACAAATCTCGCTCCGATCATGTTCCTTTGATGTTGCTCATTTACGTTCACTCTCTATTTTATGTGCGCGCTTTGCATGTCAATCATAAAGTTTAATAACCCTAACTCCTCCGCACACACTAAATTAAAGCTAAAGGCAATATGCAATTCACTTAGCTGCAGCCTCTTAGATATGTTTTGCGTTAATTCAGTGCGTGCGAAGAAGGTAGCGTTACTACGCTCTTTGTTAGACTTGCAGAGCGCGCGCATACATAAGAGAGTTAACCGAAATAGCCAACAACGAAGGCGCATGATCGGAGCGAGATTTAAAAATAATTTGTCTTCTAGCGCCGAACATGAAGAGCGATGCGCGAGCGTGTTCAAGTTTTAAGCTGCCTCTTTGGGTTTGGGACCAGCAGCGCTGAGCCCGTGTATTAAAATGACTTGCAGAAGTGAGTTTTTCTTGACTTCATTTTAATATATCAATAGGGGTAAGCGCATAGAAGCATCAAAAAGATTTCAGGTTAATAATTCTGAAGCTCATTGAGTTGCAGTGAGAAGACATCAGGCTAATAATCCTAATGCACGTCAAGAAAGGTGTTTGCGTGCATGGAGTGTTAAAGCCATGTCTGGCTTAAGCTAAGATTTTGAAATAATTTACAAGTCAGATAAAGTTACTCAACTTGGTAGTATGAATTTTATATGCAAACATTGTAATGCTTTAAAATGGAAAAATGACCCCTGGGTATCTGTTACAAGGCAAAAAAAGTTAAGCTTTCCCAAAATGATAGTTTGCCTGATCCACTTAAAAGCTTAATAATTTGTGGACATCCCAAGCATGATCATTTCTTTGATCGTGTAAGAAAGTATGCTTTCAAATGAATTCTTTTGGAAGTACAAAAACTATAAATGAAAGTTGGTCAACCTTTAAAGTCCAAGGACAAGTGTATCACTTAATTGGTAGTGTCCGACCTTTGCCAAATGAAGAAATGCAGTTTCTTCAAATTTATTTTGTTGGTGATGATGAAAAGGAAGCTCAACTGCGTTGCAAAAATATTTCAAATGCTGATTTAAGCGTAGTAAAGGATCTTCAATGTATGTTTCATCATCATAATCGTTATGTAAAAGATCTAAAAATGGCTCTCAATAAAATACCAATAAGTACCAAAGACTATAAATTGGTTATACATGCTGATCGAACACCCGCTGGTGCACATAAAGGGCTTTACAATGCACCTCTATCAAGCGAAGTAGCTATAGTTATTGTTGGTCAGCAATTTGAAAAGCGCAATATTATTATTGAAAGCCATAATTATAAATTACATCGTATAAGTGAGGTGCATCGATCATACGATGCCTTACAGAACCCTTTGCTATTTCCTTATGGCGAAGATGGCTATTCAGTGGATATACAAGAATGGAATTCATTATTAAAAAAGGAGGAACCAAAAAAGAAGATATCTGCGTTAAGCTTTTACAGTTATAAAATAATGATTCGTCAATCTGAGTTAAATCATTTAATTTATTTTCGTTCCCTTTATAGTCAACTTTTAGTTGATATGTATGCTAAAATCGAAACAGAAAGGTTAAATTATATTGGCTACAATCAAGCGAAACTCAGAGCAGATAGCTATATACATCTACAAGATGCAATAGGCCAACAAGATGTTGACGCAGCTCAACTTGGTCAGATGGTAATTTTACCGTCTTCTTTTACAAGCTCTGCATGATATATGCATGAAAAGACTCAAGATGCCATGACGTATGTTCGCCATTATGAGCGACCAGATCTTTGCATAACATTCACATGCAATCCACAATGGAATGACATCAAAAGTGTTTTATTACCGGGTCAAAAACCGCATGATCGTCACGATATTATAGCTCGAGTTTTTCATTTAAAAGTTAAATCTTTAATGTCACTATTGACAAAAGGTTCTATGTTTGGAAGCGAGCAATGTTTCATGTACTCTGTGGAATGGCAAAAGCGGGGCTTACCACATATACATATTCTACTTTGGTTAGAAAATAAAATAAGACCAGATAAAATCGATAAAATTATCTGTGCCGAAATACCAAACGCATATGAGGATCCTTTGTTATTTAACATTGTTAAGTCAAATATGATTCATGGTCCTTGCGGTGCATTTAACAATAAATCGCCATGCACGAAAAATTGAAAATGTACCAAAAGGTTTCCTCGAGAATTACTTAAAGAAACTGTGACTGGAAAAGATAGTTACCCTCTATATCGTAGAAGAGCGATAGAAGATGGTGGTAATGCAATTAATATAAATGGTAATTGCAAAGATAATCGTTGGGTTGTGCCTTATAACTGTGTTCTATTGAGAATAGAGATGGGATCGGGAAAGAAATTGCTTCCCATCCCATCCCGTCCCGAAATCAAATTCGCTTTTCCCATCCCGAATGTCCCGAAAAATTTTGTGTCTATCCCACGGGTCCCGACATTTTCCCGAAAATTTTTTTTTTCAAATAAGTGTGTATATATTTTTTTAAAAAATATAATCTTAAGATTTAAATTTTTGTTTAAAAACAATATTCTCTCAAAATTTCTACCAGTCAATCGAGTTCTCTCTTCCAAAATTTCTTCACTTTTCTTGGCAATTAATTGCTGCACCAACTATTGGAAATGAGTGACCGAATTTCGTAATAGTGAAAATACATCTAAATGCTCCCATATATTGCACTTGCGATATATCGTGTCACTAAAAAATTCAATCGGTGGGTAATTTCGATAAATACAGAACATTTATGGACAACATTTTGTTTAGGTCCCGACGGATTTTCGGGTCTCGACAGGTTTACCGGGTCCCGCGGGAATTTCGGGATCGACCACTTTTCCCGACTTTCCCGGATTTTTTTTAAAATCGCTCCCATCCCGTCCGATCCCGATAATTTTTTCGGGACCCGCGGGATTCCCGAAAATCCCGATCCCGACGCCCATCTCTATTTGAGAACATTTGAAGCTCACATTAATGTTGAGTAATGTAGTTCTGTAAAGTCTATTAAATACTGTTAACAAGGGCAGTGATCAAGCATCATTTACTCTTGAAGACCAACGTAATGAAATTAATATGTATGAAAGTGGCCGTTAAATAAGTAGCTCAGAAGCGGTATGGAGAATCCTGGCATTTCCCATACATGAACGTTTTCCGGCTATTACACACTTAGCTGTTCATTTCGAAAATGGTCAACGGATATATTTTAACCCCAATAATCCGCAACAATTACTTGACAGATTAAGCACTACACCCAAAACCACTTTGCTAGCCTTCTTTGAGCTATGCACACGTGATGAGTTTGCAAGAACGCTTCTATATTGTGAAGTTCCATCGAATTTTACATGGAACAATAAAGAATTTCAAAGAAGAAAACGAGGGCATGATGTGCCAAATTTTCCTGGAGTTAAAAGAGATTCAGCTTTGGGATGATGGCAAAATAACTTTACCATCAACTTTGTGTCATGTTGTGAAAAGTATTGAAGAGCTAACTCTAAAAATATTTCCGGATATTACAAATATCTCTGAAAAATCACTCGAATGGTTTTCAGAACGTGCTATTTTGACTGCGAGAAATGACAATGCATTGGAAATAAACGAGTTTTTATTAAAATCATTTCAAAGTGAAGAAATGACATATAACCCTATTGATTCTGTGACTGAAATCGAAGATGCAGTTCATTACCCCGTCGATTTTCTTAATTCATTAAATCCGGCTGGCCTGCCTCAACATAAATTAACTTCAAAGATTGGTTCACCTGTAATGTTGATTCGCAACTTGAAGCCGCCAAAACTGTGCAATTGTACAAGATTGCAAGTTAAAGTCCTTCATAAGAATGTTGTCGAAGCAATTATCTTTACTGGCAATGGTATAGGGGAAACGGTTTTTATACCGAGAATTCCATTAATACCTTCTGATTCTGAATTGCCAATTCAATTTAAAAGATTGCAATTTCCTTTAAAAGTTTGCTTTGCCTTAACAATTAATAAATCACAGGGACAAACTCTTAAATTAGCCGGACTAGACTTAAGACACGATTGTTTTTCTCATGGCCAATTTTATGTAGCCTGCTCAAGAGTCAGTTCACCAAAAAGTTTATTTGTATTAGCACCTGACGGAAAAACAAACAATGTCGTTTATAAAGAAGCTCTTAAAGTTGTTAATAATTGCAAATTAAATTCAATAAGTGGATAAGGCCTACTGGGGAAACCACAATATTCTCTACCTCAATGGTGGCGTGGAAAAGAGAATATTAAATACTTTGCTTAAATATTTTGTGAAATATTTTCTTATTTATTTATTTTGTATCTATCTTCTATTGCTAAAATTTATATAAACTATCCGCGCAGCGAAGTAAGCGGGCCACTTACTAGTTGTCTTATAAACTTCTTTTTTATTGTTTAACTTATTGTTCTGGCACTGTGCGTTTAATGTACGCGTGCACAAAAAAATTTTTTCCAGCGAACAGTCGAACCAATCTCCAGCTCTGGGTGCCGGAAACTCGCCTTCGGTCTTAAGAGTGGCTGTATTTTGACCATAAATTAGGGAATTTGTGCCTATTCGTCCCTGACTTAAATATGGCGATCCCTAAAACTTCTTACTATTTGTCGTAGTTCGCCGGTAGGTAGCGCTACTGGTAGTGACATCGAATGCCGAAAAATTACATTTTATTATTTTTCTTTTTTTCTTTTGTTTTCAATTTTTATTTTCATAATTGAACACTTAAATTATCTTAAGCTCTAGGAATTCGCTTACACGCGGCCAAATATATTTTCCCGTTGACGTTGCGCTTGCGAGTAAAGGGTAGCAAAAAAAAACGTTGCCTACCTTTAGGCTCATGTAAATAATTCCGACAAGCGACATATTACATACTATACACTTAGTTTTGGACGTGTTTACACCAAGGCCATTACTTCGTGACCACTCGCTCACCTTGACCAATTCTCTATTCGTCAATTCTGGACAATGGACTACAGCAATATAACTGCACATCATCAGCATACATATGGACATTACATTCAGAAAAGACATTGGGCAAATCATTAACACAACAAGAGTATAGTAACGGCCCAAGAACCGATCCTTGTGGCACTCCACGGCTCATATACAGAAATGTCGACGAACTTGACGGTGTGACAACAGATTGAAGACGGTTTACTAGGTATGAGCGTAATAAGGAATCGGCTGTGGCTGTAAAACTATATAGCTTCTTCATTTTAGTGCATAGGATGTCATTCTTGCCAGTATCAAAAGCTTTGCTATAGTCAAGCAGTGTCAAGAACGTTACATTGCCATCATCCATGCATCTACGTATGTCCTCAACAATATTAAGGATTGCTGTAGTGCAGCTTCTGTTTTTCCTAAAACCGGATTGGTCATTGCTGAGAAGACTGTTGGTAACCATATATTCATGTATTTGGTTAGCTAGTAAATTTTCAAACACTTTGGATAGAAAAGGTAGAACTCCATTGCCCTTTGGGACAGAAATAATATTAGCAAGTTTCCATTTTTCAGGAAATACGGAAGTAGTGATTGCTGTATTCATAACATGTGTAATATGATTTAAGATTGACGGAATTATAATTTTGAAAAATTTTGGATTTATATCATCCAGTCTAACTGCATTTGATTTGACATTTAACATAAATTCAAGGACTTCATAATTTTTGACACACCTAAAACTAAAGCTAATATCACAGTTAGGAGGATCACAGTTAAGGTATTCATTGGCTGGGGCCTCAGGTACAGCGCAGTTGACGATCTTTTGGTTAAGCTCTTCAGCATTAACTTCGACACTGGCTCTAACATTTTGCTTTCCCACACCAATTTCATTTATAATTCTCCATTTATCTCTTGACGAGATGGATTGTTGGAATTTCTGGGAATAGAACCGCTTCTTACCATCATTAATCAATTTAACAACTGCACGTCGTAAGCTTTTGAAGGTATCACACAAAAAGTCAGTCTTAAATCTCTTCCATTTGTTGTAGGCTTCATTTCTTTTTAGTATAGCTCTTCTAACAATAAGCCAGGGCTTCTCATGAGGCTGGGGAAGTTTAGATTTCAATGGGACACAAGTATTATACAGATCTATTATTCTACCCTGCAGATATTCAACCTCATCGTCAGCTGTGGTCATGTTATATATTAAGGTCCAGTCTTATTTATTAAATTTGTCAGATAAAAAGTTCATATCTATATTTCTAAAGTCTCTATAGGTCCAACTTATTAATAGAAACATCGTTTGACACAAAAACAAGATCATGTTTGGAGAAGCAAGGGACGGAAATTTGGTCATACATAAGAGTTTTTAATGAATAACTAACAAAGATCAAATCCAAGAGTGTACTGCAAGTAGAAGTAAAATGGGTTGAATTAGTTGAATTGACTAAGTGTAATCCAAGGGATTCCATATTGTTGGTGAGTTCGTTCTGGTACAATACATTGCTTTTAAAATCTTCCAGGATCGCTATGTCAATATATGAAACAGTTAACATAGAAATCGACGAAATTATATTAGTGTATGACGCTGCACGATTCGGACGATAAACACAACCAATAAGCATTTTACGAAAATACTGTGGGCAGCTTATTTCAACAAAAATGAACTCCGTTGTACTTCCTTCTTCATGCTTACACATTAACTTGGATCTCAGCTTATTATTAACAAAAATTGCCACGCCCCCTGCATTTCCAACACGATCTGCACGAAAACAGTTAAACCTTTACATGAAACTAACAGATCACACATTTAAGTCATAAACCATGTCTCCGATACACACACTACATCAACATTTGACTTAACAAACATATACCTACACTCATCCATCTTTCTGACTAAACTTTGAGCATTAATATGGCAAATGTTAAGCCCATGGTGTTGCTTAGCTAGAATTCTAAGCATAACATTACTGTTCGCCATTGGATCAATCATATTATCCAACATATAAGATGAGACCTAATTTTAGAAAAGCACCAAAGAAACTTAAAGCCAATATCTAACTCACTAAAGTGTAAATGTTTACAAATAAGAGGTTTTGGGATACAAAAATTATTAAAAATGCAGACTCGTGCATGTTTATTGGGAACGAAATAAGTTCCCAACAGATGAAGAGGCCAGGTCTGAAGAGCTAGTGTTGTCCGCCACGCCGATATTAGAAAGAGATAAAAGCTTTTCCATGCTCTTAATGCAAATGCACTCGCTGCCTCCGCCTTGCCTGACGTACACCTGAGCGGAGCGCGTAAAGACCGCTGAGAAAGCTTTATGCTTTTTAAGCTGAAGCGCCTCTTTAAAAATTTGATAGTTGAGCTCATGATGAAATAAGTATAAGGTGGTCTCGTCGGCAGCCGAAGCTAGCTCGTTTTTGTCCCTTAGCTTCAGTGCATGCTTGCTTGTTGACGCGGAAGGTTGTGTGCGGACGAATGTTTTCTCAACACTTAACCCTTAAGCAGAAACAAAAAATGAGTTACTGTAACTTTTGCCGCAAGCATGTACTGGGTGTGAAGTTTATTCATGCACCGAAATGTGTTGTGAAGCGAAAAAACAACGACTTATTGCTAATTCAAAATTATTAAAAATAAAACTATAAAAACTCACTTCACCGCTTTGTTTTATATTGGGCTATTTTAAACCCCAGGGACCAGCTAAGGGTTAATGAACACAATATCCTACCGTTTCATTCACACTCACTGCAAAGTGTGCGTTTCACTCGCACTTATTGCTAGCATACGCTAAGGGACAGCTTTTGCCGACGAGACCACCTTATACTTATTTCATCATGGTTGAGCTTTGACAGCTGCTCATTGATGTAAAAGGGCGCTTGAGAGTTGAGTCCCAAGAGATTAAGACTCAGTGGCATCTTAGAACTCCGTCGGTGTGCTCCCGCGGCGTGTAGTAGTGCCTTTTTATACTCGATACCGAAGGTAAAGAGTATATTGAGTTTGTGCAATGTCCGTCTTGGTGTCCGTCCGTCTGTCCGTCCGTCCGTCTGTATGTTCGCAACTTTTTTCCACACCCTTCAAGCTAGAGACTTGAAACTTTCCAATTCTCTTTATCTATGATAGTAAATTAAATTAAAATTAGCTACTAGCAACCCCCAAAAAACTACATCAAAAATTTTGGAGCCACGCACCCCATTCCGCCCCCAGCCCCCCCGCATTTTGAAATCAGAAAAGCCTATATCTCCCACAGTTTTTGAGCTTTAGTCACCAAATTTGGAGCCAAGATAGGTGATGATGACCCCCTCAAAAGATTGGATGCCACGCCCACCAATACCGCCCCCATCCCCATCTGCCCCAACGCTTCGTCAGAAACGGGAATGCGTGTATCTCCCAGAGTAGTGGAGCTAGAGCCACCAAATTATGTAAGCAGATAGCTGGCAACGACCCCCAAAAATCTGCATCAAAAATTTTGGAGCCACGCCCAACCATTCTGTCCCCCTTTCCCCACCTTATACAAACTTTGAGCTAGAGTCACCAAATTTGGTATGAAGGTATCAATTGACATTCCACATAGATCTGCATCAAAAATTTGGATGCCACGCCAACCCATACCGCCCCCAGGCCCCCCCCCCCTTGCCCCACATTTTACAAACTTTGAGCTAGAGTCACAAAATTTGGTATGAAGATAGCAATTGACATTCCGCAAAGATCTGCATCAAAAATTTGGATGCCACGCCCACCCATACCGCCCCCAGCCCCCCTTTCCCCACCTTTTACAAACTTTGAGCTAGAGTCACCAAATTTGGTATGAAGGTATCAATTGACATTCCACATAGATCTGCATCAAAAATTTGGATGCCACGCCAACCCATACCGCCCCCCAGCCCCCCTTTCCCCACATTTTACAAGCTTCGAGCTAGAGTCACCAAATTTGGTATGAAGATAGCAATTGACATTCCACAAAGATCTGCATCAAAAATTTGAATGCCACGCCAACCCATACCGCCCCCAGCCCCCCCCTTGCCCCACATTTTACAAACTTTGAGCTAGAGTCACAAAATTTGGTATGAAGATAGCAATTGACATTCCGCAAAGATCTGCATCAAAAATTTGGATGCCACGCCCACCCATACCGCCCCCAGCCCCCCTTTCCCCACCTTTTACAAACTTTGAGCTAGAGTCACCAAATTTGCAACGAAGACAGCTGGTGGCATCCCCATCTGCATCGGAGAATCTTTAAGGCAGCGTACACCCCTTAACACCTCACCTTATGCTCGGCAGCGGGGAAGTGAGGTTGAGTGAGAAAAATAAGTTGTGCATAATGGTTTTCAAGTTTTCATTCTCACTCATTGGGATACCATGAATGCGAATTCATTTGCATTTTTGGCATTCTGCTCTGCCAACTGCCACCCTTTCCCTCAGTGCCTGAATGTTTTCATCCTCGAGATGCTGGACTCTCTTGGCTAGTAGCTGAAGCTGTTCATGTTCATACTGATGAGCCTAGCCTGTTCAGAGAACCGTGCATTTTTTTTGAGTATTTCGGCTTACAGCTTATGAGAGTAACTCTGAAAGATTGATATTGTTGTTTTGATGTTAACTTTTCCCGTGCTAAGCCAGGAAAGAAGTTTTTTTATACTTTTTCGTATTATTTATTTATATATATGGAACATATATGCTGCCACTTTGTGAACCAATATGAAAAGTTTTTTATTAGGGTTCGTTAACCAATTTATATACGGAAAATAAGTCGGAAACAGTGAAAATAACGCAGCGCACAAACAAACACGTCTATTCGCTTCAACCGCTTCTTCTTCTTTATCTGAAAAGTATGTTCGAACTTAGTGTTTTTCTGTATAAATTTTAAATATATCTGAAATACTTATTTAATTAGAATAATAAATAGAATTAAAAAATACACTAAATTTTGATATTTTTTGAACTTTCGTGAAATAAAAAAAAACAAACCTTTCAGAGTCAACGCGGGACCACATGCATTTGATAGCTATAATATATACCTTTCATATGTATATAGTCTAAATCTGCGAAAATCTGCGTTTTGGAACACAAGCCAAAAAACTAGGGACACCTCGCGTGGCAGGTATAAGGAAGAAGAAGAGCACATGCAACTTTGGCTGTAGCGTGTGTGTTGTTCATTGATAATATTGCTAAATGCTGTATTATAAGAACTACCTGTCTATATATATCCCTCTACAAAATGTTGAATTTCTAATGACCTGCATGGAAAAGGTCTGAGGGGGCAGGTAAATTTAATTGTAGTTGATGGAAATTTGCGGAACTACAGGTTATTTATTTGTTTTTTGGTTTTTTTATTTCCCCGTTTACCTATTTTGAATGAAAATCAATAGCTTATGTTTATTTTGTTTTTTACCTAATATAGTGTCATCGAGGTTTGCCCCACTGTGCGTTGCGCCCGAGAGCGAAAGGGTACAGTGGACTCTGGTCGACGGAAATGGCGGTCGGGATCCTCTGGTTCCGTAGCTCTTGCGGGTGGGGGGGTTCGGTGCCATGATCGACCAACTTAAACAATCATTAAATGAATAAGATCCCTAGGAAAAAACGGAAACTAACAGGAAAGAAAAATAAAATCAGTAAAAAAATACGAAAATACTACGAATAGAGAACAAAAAAAAAAACTAGCAGCTGATACCATGGTCTGTTTCGTTTCTTGGAAGATTTTCGCCTAAATGCGAGTTCTAAGCTGTGGAGCGACCATCGCTGTCTGTACCCTCCCAACCTGGATCTTCGTGGTAACCTACTGATGAAGATCCCCAAATATGTTTTCTCCTACCCTGTTAGATTTTCATGCCCTCCACCACAGGAAATAACGAAAAACTTATCTCTTCATTTTTTTTCTTTCAATAAACATTTGAAAATTTATTAACATAACTTAAATTTATTCGGACCATTATGGTCGTACATTCAGTTATGCTTCAGCATATTCAGAGTATCTTCAACAAATTTGCTTCAATTGTTTATTTGCTGATAAGCAGCGGGGGTTTCTCTTAATTAACAAGTTATTAAAAATTAAAAAAAAAAACAAATTAAATTAAATCAAAATAACGAAATGGCTAACATGGCAATAACAAAAAACAATCAAAAATATAATTGGGAAAAATAATAATAATTATTAAAGGTTAGTGCAGTATTAATGTTTATATAAAGAAATTTTGTAAATAAAATTAGCATGATTTGTACAAAACCACCAAACGAAACTTTTTTTTCAAATTCATAATTTTGGTTTGATATATACAAAATATTTTTTTTCTTTCTCTATGTTATTTGATTTTACTTTTAAACCATCTTACGTTAAAGAGTTACTGTACATAGTACAATACAAAGTTTCCACAAAAATTGTCCCGCATTACAACGCAACCATATCAGCGCTTCACCTGCGCAGCAAAAAGTGTGTGAGAGAAGCTCAAACACCCATACACGGGTTCCTTGACCCTGGCGGTGAACAGCTGATTTGGCTGCTGTTGCTGTATTTTGTATTTACCCAGCAACCACAATTATGTAATCACTTTTTCTTGCAGAGAACTAACGTGTACAATTCCTCGCTGAAAGGCCTTTCGCAGAGCTGCACGTATCTTCGGGATGCGGTGGTTTTGAATTTTTTATACTCGATACCGAAGGTAAAGAGTATATTGAGTTTGTGCAATGTCCGTCATGGTGTCCGTCCGTCTGTCCGTCTGTCCGTCTGTATGTGTCCAATTTTTTTCCACACCCTTCAAGCTAGAGACTTGAAACTTTCCAATTCTCTTTATCTATGGGATAGTAAATTAAAGTGTCAAGATGGGGGTTCTACGATAACTGGGGGGCTGGCAAATCGATAAATTCGATAACTCAAAACCGATAAATCCACATATTTCGCACATCCTTACAGCTAGAACTACCAAATTTGGTAAGAAGATAGCTACTAGCAACCCCCAAAAAACTACATCAAAAATTTTGGAGCCACGCCCCCCATTCCGCCCCCAGCCCCCCCCGCATTTTGAAATCAGAAAAGCCTATATCTCCCACAGTTTTTGAGCTATAGCCACCAAATTTGGTGCCAAGATAGGTGATGATGACCCCCCAAAAACTGCATTAAAAGATTGGATGCCACGCCCACCAATACTGCCCTAGCCGCCCCCATCCACCCCAACGCTTCGTCAAAAACGGGAATGCGTGTATCTTCGAGAGTAGTGGAGCTAGAACCACCAAATTTGGTAGGAAGATAGCTGGCAACGACCCCCAAAAATCTGCATCAAAGTTTTGGAGCCACGCCCTCCATTTCGCCCCCCTTTCCCCACCTTTTACAAACTTTGAGCTAGAGTCACCAAATTTGGTATGAAGATAGCAATTGACATTCCACAAAGATCTGCATCAAAAATTTGGATGCCACTACCACCCATACCGCCCCCAGCCCCCCTTTCCCCACTTTTACAAACTTTGAGCTAGAGTCACCAAATTTGGTATGAAAATAGCAATTGACATTCCACAAAGATCTGCATCATAAATTTGGATGCCATGCCCACCCATACCACCCCCAGCTCCCCTTCCCCATTTTTTACAAACTTTGAGCTAGGGTCACCAAATTTGGTATGAAGATAGCAATTGACATTTCACAAAGATCTGCATCAAAAATTTTGATGCCAAAACTACCCATACTGCCCCCAGCCCCCCTTTCCCCACCTTTTACAAACTTTGAGCTAGTCACCAAATTTGCAACGAAGACAGCTTGTGGCATCCCCATCTGCATAGGAAAATCTTTAAGGCAGCGTACACCCCTGCCGCATCCGTACCCCTCTGCAATCAGGCCTCTTTTTACCGGTTTAATACTGGTATCGAGTATGCCGCAGTCGGTTGCGTCCGACTGCAACGTTTCCACTTGTTTTTTATTGTCTTTTATATTTTGTTTATTTTTATTATTTATTTTTTTTTGGTTTTCACCCCACAAGTTTTGGTGTAAATTGATCGGGTTGGGGCTATAGTTTTTCGTTGATTTGTTTTGCACTTTCGGGTCTTTATTTAAGGCACTAAGTGTTGTGCTACACTTCACTTGATTATTGTTTTTTTCCTTTATACTGTTGATTGTTCTTTTTGCCATTTTACAAAAAAAATTTTTTCTAACTAGCTTATCATTTACTACTTTATTTTTTTTCTCTTTTAGAGAGGGTTTTTTTCACAATAGGTTCAGTGGTCGAATTTGGGCTTGCCGATTTTTGGCGCTGAGCGGTTCAATTCCCGCGCAGACGAGGAATCGCAACTTGGGGCTCGAAGGCTACCCAGGGTGGGGTTGGTGCTCCACCAGCGGCACAGCTTGCACAACTCTCCACCATGTTAGGAGACTTTTTGGTCACCAGCTATATACGGGGATGATGACGAATTTAATTGAGGCTTTAGTTTTTGTTTTACCGCACATGTGAAAATTTAACCACAATTTTGGCCTCCTTATGGGGCTACTCGCAGCGGATAGAAGTATTTTTCAAGAAGAAGTTTATCTTCATGCACGCGTGAGCTTTTATACGCCGGCAGAGCTTTATGCAGTGACAAAAGCGAAGTGAGTTGCGCTGTCAGCGTGCGCGTCGGCGCTTTAGTGCAGTGGCAATTATATTTTGATAATTGCATGCACACACGACACAAAGCTGGCAGCTATGAAAAAAACAACCGTGTTGCCGCGTACGTTTGAATTCAACCTAACGACCGTTACACCACCCGATAATATCCCACCGTTAGACGGAATATTAGCGGGAATTAGACACGTATGTCTTTGGCATGAAAAGATCCGATTTCTTTCCCTTGCAAATTTTCTAAAATTAAAAACAATTTCCAACCTTTCTTTTTGGGGAGCGAGTTTCACGTTTACATTTTTAGTAAAGTTGCTGAGTGCAAAATTACGGCGAAATACTTCTTGACCTTCCTTGAAGACAACCGGTTTGGAACGGAGATTATATTGTTTCACAATGCGTTCGTAAACGCGATGTATATTTGCCTGAATATCCTTGCGCATTAGAGCTAAGGTATCTTCTCGAGAGGAAGGAACCACAAATTCCTCAAGGAGCGTTAATTCTTTAAGTAGCTTATAATCATCACCATGAGTAATCATATCAATGCCGAAGAGCGCACTATATGGGGAACATCCGAGGGATTGGTGAAGCGCCGATCTTAAAGAACATGAAATGCTTGTCAAATGAACATCCCACTCAGTTTGATCGTTCTTGATATATGATCGCACTGCAGCTAGCGATGAGCGATTTACACGTTCAGCCGCGTTACTTTGCGGTGAGTATAATGCTGTATAAATGTGTTTGATACCTAACTCGGTAAGAAAGGCATTAAACTCATTGGCTTTAAATTGTGTACCATTATCACTAACGATCGATTCTGGTATGCCATAGCAATGAAAGATATTTGTTAGCAGATACTCTTGTATCACACGCGCAGTAAATTTTTTAAGAGGGTGCACCCAATGAAATTTTCTAAAATGATCAAGAACAATTAGCAACCCTACATGGCCTTTTTTACTACGCGGATAAGGTCCTAAAAGGTCTATATACAATCGTTGAAATGGGCGGCAGGTGGGACTATGAGCTCCTATTGGTGGACGTAAAGTATAATTGGGGAGCTTTCGTTTGTTTACAAACTTCACATTTGCGAACATAGTCTCTAACATCCTTTGCAAGGCCTGGCCAAAACAGATGACGTCTCAACTTTTCTATGGTTTTATGCATGCCAGCATGAGAAGACGTGAGGCTATCGTGTGCTTGTTTAAGGACATCTTTGCGAAGCTGTTGGGGAACCCATAACTTCCACAATAGTTGATCCTGTACCTAATCGCCAGTAGAGTGCTCTGTTCGAATGTACAAGAACTGATCTACTATCTTTAAATCAGGGAACTTAACTGGATTTTGAGTACATCTATCTTTGAGGGATGTATACTTTTGGTTAAGGAAGGCATCAGATTGAAGGTCTATAATAGGGTTCATATCCAACTCTAAAACTTCATTTTCCTCTAGCCGAGAAGGTGCGTCGGGGACTACATGATCTTTACCCTTTCGGTGAGAAATGTTAAACTTAAATTGTTGTAAACGGAACACCCATCGAGCGAGACGACCAGACACATTTAGCTGGCGCATAAGCCACAGTAAACTGGAATGGTCAGTAACGACCTCGAAATCTTGAAGCTCTAAATAGCATCTAAATTTCTCAATGGCTAGAATTATCGTCAAGCACTCACGTTCAGTAACACTATAATTACGTTGAGCGCGACTTAATTTCTTCGAAAAAGCCACTGGTTTTTCTTCATCTTCATCGGAAAACTGAACAAGAACGGCTCCTACTCCGTAGTCGCTTGCGTCACAATGTAAATGAAATTTTTTCTTGAAATCCGGGTTCGTAAGGATTGGAGAAGATGTTAAAATGAGTTTGAGCTTTTCCATAGCTTCTTGCGCCTCAGGGGTCCAACAGAACTTTTTCTTTGTTGACAATACTTCGGTAGGAAAAGTATGCTCCGCAAACCCTTGGATAAAGCTTCTATACCATCCACACACACCTAAGAACCCGCGAACTTGTTTAAGGTTCTTTGGCGGTGGCCAATTTAGGATGAAAAAAATGTTTGACGGGTCTGTGCAAATACCTCTACTATTGATAACATATCCAAGATAGTTGATGCTGGTGACACAGAACTGACTTTTAGCCACGTTTAGCGTCAGGTTGGCTTTGCGAAATTGCTCAGCAAGGCGCACTAAAACGGCTAAATGAGATCTGAAATCTTCTGACACGATACACAAGTCATCAAGGTATCCTAATACGCAGTATCGGAGATCAGCTGGTATAACCTCGTCCATGAGGCGACACATCGTTGACGGGGCGTTACAAAGTCCAAATGGCATGACTTTGAACTGCTATAACGGCCGTCCGGGAACAGTAAATGCTGTGAGAGGCCTTGACTCGGGACTTAACTCGATTTGCCAATACGCATCCTTTAGGTCAAGCTTTGTAATAAGATTAGCCTTTGGTAATCTTGAAAAGATACCATCAATGCTGGGTAATGGGTATGCGTTTTTTTTTGTGGCATCATTCAATTTCCTAGCATCTAGACAAACTCTAACTTTGTTAGGCTTAACTACCAAGCGTAATGGCGAACTCCAAGCACTAACAGAAGGCTCAATAACATCCAGTTGTATCATTCTATCCAGCTCGTTATATAGCAGTTTTTCTACAGCTGGGCTCACTGGGTAGAATTTTTGTTTTACAGGCTTTGATTCTCCTACGTCAATAGTATGTTGTATCAGCTAAGTTCGGCCTAGGCTATCTGCCACACTAGGAAACAACAGTTTGACAAGTTCAAGTTGTTGACTTTGCTGAGGACTCAAAGGAAATGAATTTTCTGTATTAGCGGCACAGGTTTCGGTTTGGGACTCAAGAGCACTAATAATATTCGGAGCCAGTGCGAAAGTTCTCCAAAAGTCATGACCAAGGATTAACTTTTGCTTGATTGAAGGAATAACATACAACTTCATCAGCTGCTTCTGAGATTTATACGTCATCTCTTCCTCTAAAAATCCAACAATTTCTTGACTTGCACCATCCGCGGTTCTAACGTATGATTTCAGGGGTTTGAACTCAAGGATACTTGCAAAATTTTTCTCCGCCAGCGAGGAACCAATGCAGCTTATGTTTGCTTTTGTATCTAACAGACCAAATTCTGTAGACTCCAAAAACGAAACTTCAGCATAACTACGCATTTCCTGCTGACTATTAAAAATAGTGGATACAAACAATTTTCTATTTTTCTTGACTTCTTGATAGTGTTTTCTCAATCTGATTGTACGATTTTTATCCTTAGGTTCTAAATTATTAAATATTCGGAATTTAACTTCATTATAATTCTGCATTCGTTCAGCATACGGCTGCTGATGCAAGGGAATACTGTGAGTAGTTGACTCACTGGGGCTAACACGAATCAGTTCGCTATGAGACTGAGCGGACAAAGTGTTAGGTAACTTCAGAGTTGGCTCATTACTTAGTTTTTTGGGGGCATCTGGTTTTGCACGGGTGCACCCGACTGACGGTTTTCCGATCGTTTACGGATACAATTCTGGCATTGGGGCTTATAGATGTTTGGGGCACCACATCCATAACAGAAGATGCGCCTCTCGGCCATACAATTTTCCCAAACATGGCCTGGCTCCTCGCAGTTCGAACATTTAATAGCACTACGAATCGCAGCCACTTCCGACTCAACCTCCAATTCTTCCTCATTATCTGGACAAGATTCGGTCAGGGCATACACTTGTCTTCGAGGAGGAATGACTTTGGGCTTAACTACGTTTTCACCACGAAAGTTGAGTTCGTACGCCAAACAGCGCAAATGGCCAACAGAATGCACCGGCTGAAAAAGCAGTTTCTGTCGAGTCTTAGGCAGCAAATTATTCTTTAGAATCTCAATAAGTTCATCCTCTTCGATCTTCATGGCAGATTTATCCATTAAACCAGCCACTGCATCGTGAAACGAAGCAAAGGACTCTCTTGTTTCTGCTTTCTGGCTCTAATTAGTTCTTTGCTCATAAAGTCAGACCGATAGTTTCTATTGCTGTCTAAGAGAAACACACAATTCTGACTACATAATTCTATCTACTTGCTTGTGATAGCGCCAGTACCAATCGCGAGCTTTTCCTGCGAAAAGTACATGAATATATTTGCATAGCACTGAGAAGTCGCTACCTAAGGTTTCATCTGTGAGAGACTTTACGAGATAGATAAACTCCTCGACTCCTAAGCCATCAGCAGATCCTTCAAACTGCAGATTCCATTTTTGGATAATCTTAGCGGCTTTATGGTTAAGCGGTATCGATCTAGTTGGCTATAAAATCGAACAACTGGGAACCGATGGGGCTTGTGTCTCACTATGAGCAGAACGACTACTAATATTTAGCGAAGACACTACTCTGCATACCGTTTGTTCAATCATGGTCTGAATCAGGACATAATCTATCGGAACACTATCCTGATTATTATTGCGCCCCCTAGATGATCTACCTCTCCTTCGATTAACATTGGCACTAGGGAGAACGGCGACTCCAGGGTTGGTGCTCTGGCTTACGACAAGCGCAGACGAATGTGAAGCAATTACATTCAGCACTGGGGGCTCTATGTTTTGCTGCTCAACAGGGTTTGGTTGTTGCACTACATTAAGGGCTTTGGTAAGTCTTCGAGTTACAGCTCTCTGCGCAACTGGAACGGCGCGAGGGGCTGATTGCTTTGCTTGAGGCGAACAATTGCCAACGACGAGTTTGGGCTCATTGAGCGCAATTGGAACCTTGCAAATAAAACAAAATACATTTTTTTCTATCCATCCTTCTAAACGAGGCTTGTGGAAGATATGCTTACAAGGGGTCAAAAGGCATTGATGAGTATTTTCCATCTCCTGGCTACAAATAGCGCAGCGATTTTCATTTGGAACCAGTACCGGTTCATTTCGTTGTGGAGTGCGACTAACTGACATTTCCATGCATGAAATTAATTCCTGGGCTTGGGCATGATTTTGAAACCTACAAGGTAGAAGGTTTTAAGGCGATATAAACACACAAAGGATGAAACGGTTGGGTCTATTGAAACTAGTGAATAGAAAATAAATCAGAAAATTTGCAATTGTGTAGTTACACAAAACGGCAAGGATACGCTAGGCAGCATGATCACAAGTTCTCGTCAGGTCTCACGACAAATTTTTAAACCAGTTAACTAACTTTCTATCCATTGTATATATACTTTCGACACTGTTCAGTTCTAGAATAAAAAGAATTCAAATATATCCCAAAGCAATCAGTACTGGTATCCTATCAGAATACGCAATATTCTGGAATCGCTAGTGACAATTCTACAAACTCATTCTCTTTTCAGGGCAAGTGCCAAAGGCATATTAACTAAAGCGAGCATAATTTTGTGCAGAATTTGAATAAAAATAAAATAAAATAGTTAGACTTACTCAAATCTAAACAACATCAGCATGCGTGATAAAAGTTAAATATGTAGCGTCATTGAGGTTTGCCCCACTGTGCGTTGCGCCCGAGAGCGAAAGGGTACAGTGGGCTCGGTACCGCTGGGTAAGGAGTAGCTTCGCTAACCACAGACTCTGGTCGACGGAAATGACGGTCGGGATCCTCTGGTTCCGTAGCTCTTGCGGGTGGGGGGGTTCGGTGCCATGATCGACCAACTTAAACAATCATTAAATGAATAAGATCCCTAGGAAAAAACGGAAACTAATAGGAAAGAAAAA
Source organism: Scaptomyza montana (assembly GCA_018904305.1). Classification (NCBI taxonomy): domain Eukaryota; kingdom Metazoa; phylum Arthropoda; class Insecta; order Diptera; family Drosophilidae; genus Scaptomyza; species Scaptomyza montana. The sequence continues at coordinate 1,273,746 of JAEIGR010000032.1, forward strand.
TAAAATCAGTAAAAAAATACGAAAATACTACGAATAGAGAACAAAAAAAAAAACTAGCAGCTGATACCATGGTCTGTTTCGTTTCTTGGAAGATTTTCGCCTAAATGCGAGTTCTAAGCTGTGGAGCGACCATCGCTGTCTGTACCCTCCCAACCTGGATCTTCGTGGTAACCTACTGATGAAGATCCCCAAATATGTTTTCTCCTACCCTGTTAGATTTTCATGCCCTCCACCACAGGAAATAACGAAAAACTTATCTCTTCATTTATTTTTCTTTCAATAAACATTTGAAAATTTATTAACATAACTTAAATTTATTCGGACCATTATGGTCGTACATTCAGTTATGCTTCAGCATATTCAGAGTATCTTCAACAAATTTGCTTCAATTCAAACTTTTTTTTTCAAATTCATAATTTTGGTTTGATATATACAAAATATTTTTTTCTTTCTCTATGTTATTTGATTTTACTTTTAAACCATCTTACGTTAAAGAGTAACTGTACATACAATACAAAGTTTCCACAAAAATTGTCCCGCATTACAACGCAACCATATCAGCGCTTCACCTGCGCAGCAAAAAGTGTGTGAGAGAAGCTCAAACACCCATACACGGGTTCCTTGACCCTGGCGGTGAACAGCTGATTTGGCTGCTGTTGCTGTATTTTGTATTTACCCAGCAACCACAATTATGTAATCACTTTTTCTTGCAGAGAACTTACGTGTACAATTCCTCGCTGAAAGGCCTTTCGCAAAGCTGCAAGTATCTTCAGGATGCGGTGGTATTGTCTTTTATATTTTTTGTTTATTTTTATACTCGATACCGAAGGTAAAGAGTATATTGAATTTGTGCAATGTCCGTCATGGTGTCCGTCCGTCTGTCCGTCTGTCCGTCTGTATGTGTCCAATTTTTTTCCACACCCTTCAAGCTAGAGACTTGAAACTTTCCAATTCTCTTTATCTATGGGATAGTAAATTAAAGTGTCAAGATGGGGGTTCTACGATAACTGGGGGGCTTGCAAATCGATAAATTCGATAACTCAAAACCGATAAATCCACATATTTCGCACATCCTTACAGCTAGAACTACCAAATTTGGTAAGAAGATAGCTATTAGCAACCCCCAAAAAACTGCATCAAAAATTTTGGAGCCACGCCCCCTATTCCGCCCCCAGCCCCCCGCGTTTTAAAGTCAAAAAAGCCTATATCTCCCACAGTTTTTGAGCTATAGCCACCAAATTTGGTGCCAAGATAGGTGATGATGACCCCCCAAAAACTGCATCAAAAGTTTGGATGCCACGCCCACCAATACTGCCCTAGCCGCCCCCATCCGCCCCAACGCTTCGTCAAAAACGGGAATGCGTGTATCTTCTAGAATTGTGATGCTAGAGCCACCAAATTTGGAAGGAAGATAGCTGCCAACGACCCCCAAAAATCTGCATCAAAGTTTTGGAGCCACGCCCACCCATTCTGCCCCCAGCTCCCCCGCATTTAGAAATCAGAAATGGCTATATATCCCACAGTTTTTTGAGCTAGAGCCACCAAATTTGGTGCCAAGATAGGTGATGATGACCCCCCAAAAACTGCATCAAAAGTTTGGATGCCACGCCCACCGATACCGCCCCCAGCCCCCCTTTCCCTACATTTTACAAACTTTGATCTAGAGCCACTTAATTTGGTATGAAGATAGCAATTGATATTCCACAAAGATCTGCATCAAAAATTTGGATGCCACGCCCACCCATACCGCCCCCAGCCCCCCTTTCCCTACATTTTACAAACTTTGATCTAGAGCCACTAAATTTGGTATGAAGATAGCAATTGACATTTCACAAAGATCTGCAACAAAAATTTGGATGCCACGCCCACGCATACCGCCCCCAGCCCCCCCCCCCCCTTTCCCCACATTTTACAAACTTTGAGCTAGAGTCACCAAATTTGTAAGGAAGACAGCTTGTGGCATCCCCATCTGCATCGGAAAATCTTTAAGGCAGCGTACACCCCTGCCGCATCCGTACCCCTCTGCAATCAGGCCTCTTTTTACCGGTTTTAATACTGGTATCGAGTATGCCGCAGTCGGTTGCGTCCGACTGCAACGTTTCCACTTGTTATTTATTTTTTTTGGTTTTTACCCACCAGTTTTTGTGTAAATTGATCGGGTTGGGGCTATAGTTTTTCGTTGATTTGTTTTGCACTTTCGGGTCTTTATTTAAGGCACTAAGTGTTGTGCTACACTTCACTTGATTATTGTTTTTTCCTTTATACTGTTGATTGTTCTTTTTGCCATTTTTCAAAATTTTTTTTTTCTAACTAGCTTATCATTTACTACTTTATTTTTTGCTCTTTTAGAGAGGGTTTTTTTCACAATAGGTTCAGTGGTCGAATTTGGGCTTGCCGATTTTTGGCGCTGAGCGGTTCAATTCCCGCGCAGACGAGGAATCGAAACTTGGGGCTCGAAGGCTACCCAGGGTGGGGTTGGTGCTCCACCAGCGGCACAGCTTGCACAACTCTCCACCATGTTAGGAGACTTTTGGGTCACCAGCTAAAGACGGGGATGATGACGGATTTAATTGAGGCGTTAGTTTTTGTTTTACCGCACATGTGCAAATTTAACCACAATTTTGGCCTCCTTATGGGGCGACTCGTGGCGGATGGATGTATTTTTCAAGAAGAAGTTTATCTTCATGCACGCGTGAGCTTTTATACGCCGGCAGAGCTTTATGCAGTGACAAAAGCGAAGTGAGTTGCGCTGTCAGCGTGCGCGTCGGCGCTTTAGTGCAGTGGCAATTATATTTTGATAATTGCATGCACACACGACACAAAGCTGGCAGCTATGAAAAAAACAACCGTGTTGCCGCGTACGTTTGAATTCAACCTAACGACCGTTACACTAACTAATTGGAAAAGGGTTATACCAATTTTGCTGGCTTACTTAGTTACTCAAAAATATGGTATATAGTGCAAAAGATTTCACTTGTTTGCGACAGTTATTTCATAACTTCTGTTGAGCTATTGAGCTTTTTCAATAGCTATCGAATTTCCGAAATGTCACTAAACAAATTATAAATGCTGCGAGATTTGCATTACTGAGTTTAGTATGTATATTTTAATTTGCCTTCGTGGCCGAACTTAAAATTATTAACAATTGTTTAAAGTTGTGTATTGCAACTAACCCCGATTTGGGCTGTGCAATAATTGGCGATTTTTTCGTTTGTCGCGAAACAGACAAACGACCGAAGTTGAGCTACCGACGAATTTGATAGAACTGAACGGCTGCAGAACTGCAGCAGCGGCTTGCACTCAGCTGAAGGCCAAGGGCAAACAATAGAGAATGTGATAAACTAAATATAAGAGCTTATGCAAAACAATAGTTGGACATTACGTTAAGTTGCAGCGGCTTGCACTCAGCTGAAGGCCAAGGGCAAACAATAGAGAATGTGATAAACTAAATATAAGAGCTTATGCAAAACAATAGTTGGACATTACGTTAAGTTGCTCTTATGCTGCGCAGAGCATGATAGGTTATAGCAATTAGAGAGAGTTATGGTTCTGTTGATGCTGGTTATACTCGATACCGAAGGTAAAGAGTATATTGGTTTTGTGCAATGTCCGTCATGGTGTCTGTCCGTCTGTCCGTCCGTATGTGTGCAAGTTTTTTCCACACCCTTCAAGCTAGAGACTTGAAACTTTCCAATTCTCTTTATCTATGGGATAGTAAATTAAAGTGTCAAGATGGGGGTTCTACGATAACGGGTGGGCTGGTAAATCGATAAATTCGATAACTCAAAACCGATAAATCCACATATTTCGCACATCCTTACAGCTAGAAGTACCAAATTTGGTAAGAAGATAGCTATTAGCAACCCCCAAAAAACTGCATCAAAATTTTGGAGCCACGCCCACCCATTACGCCCCCAGCCCCCCTGCATTTTGAAATCAGAAATGGCTATATCTCCCACAGTTTTTGAGCTATAGCCACCAAATTTGGTGCCAAGATAGGTGATGATGACCCCCAAAAACTGCACCAAAAGTTTGGATGCCACGCCCACCGATACTGCCCTAGCCGCCCCCATCCACCCCAACGCTTCGTCAAAAACGGGAATGAGTGTATCTTCTAGAGTTGTGGAGCTAAAGCCACCAAATTTGGTAAGAAGATAGCTGGCAACGACCCCCAAAAATCTGCATCAAAGTTTTGGAGCCACGCCCTCCATTTCACCCCCCTTTCACCACTTTTTACAATTTTCGAGCTAGAGTCACCAAATTTGGTATGAAGATAGCAATTGACATTTCACAAAGATCTGCAACAAAAAGTTGGATGCCACGCCCATCCATACCGCCCCCAGCCCCCCTTTCCACGCTTATTACAAATTTCAAGCTAGAGTCACCAAATTTGATATGAAGATAGCAATTGACATTTCACAAAGATCTGCAACAAAAATTTTGATGCCACAACTACCCATACCGCCCCCAGCCCCCCTTTCCACGCTTATTACAAATTTCAAGCTAGAGTCACCAAATTTGATATGAAGATAGCAATTGACATTTCACAAAGATCTGCAACAAAAATTTTGATGCCACAACTACCCATACCGCCCCCAGCCCCCCCCTTTCCCTACATTTTACAAACTTTGAGCTAGAGTCACCAAATTTGGAAGGAATATAGCTGGTGGCATCCCCATCTGCATCGGAAAATCTTTAAGGCAGCGTACACCCCTGCCGCATCCGTACCCCTTTGCAATCAGGCCTCTTTTTACCGGTTTTAATACTGGTATCGAGTATGCCGCAGTCGGTTGCGTCCGACTGCAACGTTTCCACTTGTTTTTGTTTAGTTAACTGCGTAACCAAACATTCTCCCCCCGTTGGAAGACATGGGCTTTCAACAACATCCTGCTTGGGAAGTGCACATAATTTGCGCACAGCTCTCTTGATAATCCCAGTTGATGTCTTGAGAACAGCTACTCGGGAGACGCCGTCAGCACCAGCAACAAGCTCTACCACACGAGCCAGTGGCCATTTAAGGGGTGGCAAGTTTTCGTCCTTTACCAGAACGACATCATTGATAAGAACACCAGGCTGCGATGTCCGCCATTTGGAGCGCTGCTGAAGAAGCGTTAAATATTCCTCACGCCAGCGATTCCAGAAAATTTGTTGGTAATACGCTATACGCTGCCAGCGATCTAGGCGGCTAACGTTCAGCGCCGTGACAGCAGGCTCTGGGTACAGTACGAGTGGCACACTACCAAGGAAGTGCGCAGGGGTTAGTACATCCAGATCTGCAGGGTGCTCTGAAAGTGGAAAAAGAGGTCGTGAGTTTATTATAGCGGCAATGTGGCAAACGAGTGTGCGAAGATCATCCAGGGGCAAAAGCGAGGGTCCGACCGATCGATAAAAATGATATTTTGCTGTCTTCACCGCCGCCTCCCAAAACCCACCGAAGTGTGGCGAACGAGGTGGGATGAAATCCCATTCAATGTCATCGGAAGTACAAAACTCTCGGACAGTGTTGATGTGCTTCTCGCTGAGGAAGAGCCGCTTGAGATCAGCTAGTTCATTCTTGGCTCCCACGAAATTAGTAGCATTGTCCAACCATATGCGAGTAGGTTTACATCTAGTTAGAATGAAACGCTTACGTGCATTTAGAAAAGCTGCTGTAGACAAATCAGGAACCAGTTCGAGATGCACTGCCTTTGTCGCAAAGCAAATGAACACCGAGATGTAGCATTTTACAGGACCTTTGTTTCGAACTTCACTCTTGAAGTAAAATGGTCCACAGTAGTCCACTCCAGTGACAGCGAAAGGATGCGAACCACTCACACGATCCCGGGGAAGATCCGCCATGATTGTCTCAGCTAGGACCGGTTTAGCTCGAAAGCACATGATGCATTTGCTTGTCACGCTGGAGACAGTCTTGCGACCACCAATAGGCCAATAGTGGAGCCGAATGTGAGCAAGAAGCGAACGAGGTCCAGCATGCAGCTGACGCCTGTGAAAATGCATGATGATGGCGCGTGTGACAGGATGATGGCTTGGAAGAATTACAGGATGCTGCGCATCGAAATCCAGACTCGAGTGCTTTAGACGGCCACCAACACGAAGAAGTCCACACTCATCCATGAACGGGGTAAGCGAGGCAATAGAGCTGGATGATTTGATCATTCGTCTGCTTTGAAGAGCCCTATATTCATCGCTTAGGTTAGCCATCTGGATGCTGCGCAACAGTAATTGGATGCCTTTGTGTATCCACTCTGCTGTAAGACCGGGATGCCTGATTTGATATCGAAATTTATGTATGAAACCGAACACACGCCGTAGGTGATGAAAGGAGTTTACAAATTTACATCCTATGCTGACATCAGAAGATTTAGAAACACCAATTAGTACTCTTTGCCGGAGCTCTGGAAGCGTCTGGGCCGGCAGACATGATGCAGGCCATTCGCACTCTCCCTTGGTTAAGAAATCGGGACCATGAGACCATAACGATGATTCTATAAGCTCGCTGGGAAGTGCTCCTCTAGAAAGAATGTCTGCCGGATTGCATGCCGTTGGTACGTAGCGCCATTCCATTCCTGTCGATAATTCTTGGATTAACGATATGCGATTAGCTGTGAACATTTGGAATCGGGAAGGCTCATCACGTATCCAAGATAAGACAACTGCAGAATCCGACCAGCAATAATACCTACAATTGAACAAATTCATTTGAGCTACTTCTCGAATTAGCTGTGAAAGAAGTGCAGCAGCAGATAACTCCAGCTTTGGTATTGTAAGAGTCCGCAAGGGTGCCACTCGAGACTTAGAGCACAAAAGATGAGCTACGCGCCTTCCACCTGTTATAGATACGACGTAAATGCATCCACCGTAGGCTTCAATGCTAGCATCACTAAATCCATGAACTTCGATGATGCCCTTTGGAACTATAACCAGACGCGGAAGCTTTATTTTCTCCGTATGAGAAATGTCAGCACATAAACTGTTCCAGGAACAATGCAGGGAAGCAGGAAGACTTTCATCCCAATCCAAATGTTCTCTCCAAAGGTGCTGCATAAAGATCTTGGCCTTGGATATCACGGGTCCGATAAGCCCAAGCGGATCATAGAATCGAGCAATGGTAGAAAGTACAGTCCGTTTGCTAGGCTTGCCAGGCGCTTTCATCGGAGAGAAGTTAAACAGAAGGCAGTCTGAAGCTGGATCCCATGCCAATCCAAGCGTCTTAGTGATATCTGTGCCATCATCAAACTTTAGAAAGGTCTCTTTGTCTTCATCAGGCACCTGTTGAAGCACGCTAGGATCATTGGAACACCATTTCCGAAGCTTGAAATTCCCTTTCCGTAAAAGACTGACTGTTTGATGCATGACTTCAACTACTTCTTGGGCAGAGTCGCCTCCAGTGATGAGATCATCTTCGTAGAAATCGCTCAAGACCACCTTAGATCCAACAGGAAACGATCTTCTTTCATCAATGGCCAATTGCTGCATGGCCCGAACTGCCAGGAAAGAAGCTGGCTTTGTGCCATAGGTAACGGTATCGAGTTTGAAAACTTGAATTTCCTGATGAGGCGCATCACGCCAAAGGATGCATTGCAACTACGAGTCGGATTCAACCATCCTAACGCACCTATACATTTTGCAAATGTCACCAGTCAAGGCTACTGGAAATGTTCTAAATTGCAAAAGAGTGGTTGAGCTATCCTCTTTCAGCACGCAATGATGAGGTAAATAATACTTGCAGCGACTTAGCATGTGCGACTCAACAATAGACATGTGATTAAGGTCCACTTACTCTTTGATGAACGCGGAATACTGAGACTTCAACTCAGGATGACGCTCCAATTTGCGTTCCAGGTTACAAAAACGACGATAAGCTTGCTGATAGGAATCCCCAATCAGATCCACAGGATGTTTAACTGGAAGGCGAACCGAATATTCGCCAGTGCCTAAACGAGCAAAAGTTTGTTTAAAATGGGCTTCACAGTCAAGTTCCTCCTTAGTAGATTCATTTACTACACTAGAGCAGGATTCTAACTCCCAAAAACGACGTACGATTTCATCAAGCTTATGATCAGGGCTAGTAGTTGGCGTTGAAATCGAGCGAGTGGCCATCAATGAGGCAGGGCTTGTTGACGACGTTCCTCCTGTCACTATCCAACCTAATTGAGTTTTTTGGAGAATGGGTAAGCCAGGAGCGAGTTTAATTTGGCCAACGCATAACAATTCAAAAAACAGAGCAGCTCCAATTAGAAGATCGATTTGTTGCGGCTTAAAGAATTCTGGATCAGCCAAGCGAATATTTGAGGGTATATTCCAACGATCAGTGCTAACACCATAGCTCGGCTGATTTCCAGTAATAGACGGAGCTATTAAAACTGAGATGCTAGCAGCGTAGTCAGTTGTTCGCGATTTAAGACTTATATCAGCTGCATAGCCTTCTGAGTCAACACTAGACTCCCCTAGTCCTGAAATCGAAGTAGGCGACCGATGCTTACGTAGCTGGAGGTAGTGAGCTAAACGGGATGTAATAATGTGCACCTGCGAACCAGAATCGAGTAGAGCACGGCAAGGAACAAGAACACCAGTGCGACTCCTAATGCTGATGACAGCAGTTGCCAATAGCACAATGTCTTGACTGAGATTTTGGGCTACAAGTGTTGACGAGGATTTCGCAGCAGGCGCATGCGGAGCAGATATAATTTGAGAGCCCTCAATCAGAGTCTCAAAATGAAGAAGAGTGTGATGCTTGGCCTTACAACGATTGCAGGCGGTCGAACTGCACTCTTTCATTCTATGCCCCTTGCGCAGGCAATTAATGCAAAGAGACAGCTTCTTAACCTCGCGAAGACGCAGTTGCGGAGACAGATTTCCAAAACGAGAGCAATTGTAAATCAAATGGCCTGATGATTCACAAAACACGCATTCATTTGTGCTGGAGTTAGTAGCGACAAAGGCTTTTCTACTGGTGTTAAGGGTTTTGCTACTTTTTCTTCACCTTAGAGCTAGGCGTATACGTTGCCATAGCGTGTTCCACATTTTCCAACCTTTGACATCGTCTATCCAAAAAAGCCATGAATTGTTCACAGGTCGGGATTGTATCCATCGGTGCTGTCTCCTCCCAACTGGTCTGAGTTGCCTTGTCCACTTTCTGTAGCAAGCTGTGCACAATAATAAAGCCTGCAATCTGCTCAACGCTGCCCATGCCTTGAAGAGCGCGGATGTTGGCGTTTACGGTATCCGAAAGGGTTCGAAGTTTAACCGCTGACGACGACTCGATGCAATCCAAACCCAAAATCTCTGTGACATGTGCCTGAAAAATAAGACGCTTGTTATTAAACCGCTTTTTTAGTAAATCTAACGCAATTGAATAGTTAGCACTGCTGATTTCCAACGATGAAACACACTCCAGGGCTGGTCCTTTCAGGCACGATCGCAAATGCTGAAACTTCTCCACATCCGATAATCCTGAGTCGCTGTCAATGATTGACGAGAACATTGAAATGAAATCTGCATACTTTGTGTAGCCTCCGCTGAACTCTGGAAGCTTAAGCTCAGGCAATCGAATCCGGCTCTGATACAATGTGTGATTGTCAGCAGATGCTTCATGCCTCATGGTCGAACACAAAGGCGATGATAACTTTCGCTTATTAAGTTCGCGGTGCAAGCTAGTCTTAACGAGTATTGATAATTCATCAAAAGATTCACGTAATTCACTCCCGATTTCATTATAATCCAGCTCCTCCAATGCGTAATGCATACTGTTGAATTGCTGCTGCGCGCTTTCAAGACCTTTAAGCCGGATCGCCAACTCCTCTTCGCTGAGATGCCCAATATGCTCCGGAGCAATAGCTTTGGCCATCCGCTTCACTTGCTCGTTAATAGCCTTGGCCTTAGCTTTATAAAACGGAGCACCAAGTGACGGAACTGCAGGATTATTAATCACCTCAACAGTATTCGGCATGTTGAATATGTTTTTGATGTTATATGTACACGCACGCAAAATAAAGTTTTAGAGCCACTGATGGTAAAACAAAGTTTTAGTGCCACTGAATGTCGGAACTCTTGCACGCTATTGTTCAAAACTTAGTGTATGTCAAGCACAATTCAATTTAATGCCTCGAAAACCACTTTCATATATTACAGTTTTATATGCACTGAATTCTTGCGATTTACTTATTTTGGCAAGTGCAGCTGGTAACAACGTAACGATTTAATTGCACCAATATACCAAGGTCAAAAAAGGGCAAACACCTTGAGCACAAGCAAATGCAAGCGAAACGGGAGCAGCAATAGCAATGCATAAACGATTGCTGCAGCGGTTAAATGTTTAAAGAGACAAGAGAAGATAATGCGCGGGCGTCAATGCAGGTCAAACACCTTAATGCAAAAGCGAACGCAAAAACGAAGCGACAACAGCGAAAACGATAAAAGAGTGCGTGCGCGCTTTACTAACTCTATAAGTTAAATAATTTTTAATTATTTAAACAAATGCAGAGTATTCACGTCGGGGTCACCAAATGTTGAGCTATTGAGCTTTTTCAATAGCTATCGAATTTCCGAAATGTCACTAAACAAATTATAAATGCTGCGAGATTTGCATTACTGAGTTTAGTATGTATATTTTAATTTGCCTTCGTGGCCGAACTTAAAATTATTAACAATTGTTTAAAGTTGTGTATTGCAACTAACCCCGATTTGGGCTGTGCAATAATTGGCGATTTTTTCGTTTGTCGCGAAACAGACAAACGACCGAAGTTGAGCTACCGACGAATTTGATAGAACTGAACGGCTGCAGAACTGCAGCAGCGGCTTGCACTCAGCTGAAGGCCAAGGGCAAACAATAGAGAATGTGATAAACTAAATATAAGAGCTTATGCAAAACAATAGTTGGACATTACGTTAAGTTGCTCTTATGCTGCGCAGAGCAGCGATTAGAGAGAGTTATGGTTCTGTTGATGCTGGTTTTTGTTTAGTTAACTGCGTAACCAAACAACTTCATTAGAGGAAAAACTATAAGAATTTTTCCGATTGAATAGTATTTTTCAAAATAATTCACGAAATTTTTATATAAAAGCGCAATAATGGATTTAAAAAATTCAAAGATTTTGATGTTTTTCGTGCTTCTGAAAAAATAAATGATTTTTAATTGGCATTGCTTAAAAAGATTGGCGTACTCGAAAACACAAATCAGGAGCTTTAGACACAAATTAAATTCATTCACGCTAACTTGAAACGAAAATGGAGCTTGGTCTATAGAACTATGGCGGCTTTCATAAAAGAGCAAGGAAATTGGTTGGAGGAATATACAACATTCGGATATTCGGAAGTGGAAGAAGTTTACCCATCGACTAGCCGAGGAAGAGGAGGGCCGCACAAAACTTTGGTAGAGTGTTCAGATCTTACAAACGTAGGCTTGATAGCTTAACAACAGAACATCTGTCGGAAGCACTTGGATTAAAAATTGACCGCCCAAAACACGGATACGAGAATACGAATGATGGAAATACTTCGAGGAAATTTTTTGAAAATTATGAAATTACGTCTTTGATAACAGGTGTTAATCACGAGATCATTAAAAGGTTGGCTGTTATCCTAAATGTTATAAGCTCCAAAGAAATGATAAATGGAGCAAAATTTGGCGAATACGCATCAAAAACAGCCCAACTTTTGACTGAATTGTATCCTCAGAAAAAACTTACCCCCACGGTACATAGGATTTTGGCTCATGGAAAGGACTTAATAGAATATCAGTGCTTACCTATTGGAGAGTTGTCCGAAGGAGTACAAGAATGTAAAAACAAGGACTACAAAAGGTTCAGATACACTAATACGTGCAAAATTTCTCGGGCTCGACAAAATGGAGACCTTTTTAACATGATGGCAGCCTCATCGGATCCACTTCTAGCATTGCTGAGACATGTGCGATCACGAAAGGATTTGTAAGATAGTAACTATTGTTCCGAAATGTTAAGTTTTTTAGATATTAACCTCACTAGCCTTAATGTTGATGATTATTTTGTTGAAAATCAGCCATTAATAGCAAATATTAAAAATTAACCTCAAAAAATCACCCAAAAATTAGAATTTAAGTTTTATGTATTTAAGTTGGAAAATCAAATTATAACAACTACTAAAAATGAAATTTTACAAAATTTTCAGCTATGATTAAAACCATACGTTCTTAATTGCAATTTTACAGGTAAAATATGCTCAAAAATAGTGACTTGACGAACATTCATTTCAAATCTTGAGAAATTTTCTATGAATTGCTTTTTAAATTTTTCGAATCGCTTCATTAGTTTAGAAGTTATGATTTTTGAAATGTAATATGAGAAAAGGCCCCACTGTGCAGCGTTAGATTATTAGTTAGTGGTTACGATTAGATAAAGAAAAAAAGAACCATCGTTTTAGTACTGGAATTGAGGTCTCCAAGGAGACAAGAGAATAAAGGTTATTATAGTCAGAACATATAACACGAAATGGCTTATTAATTAAATAGTTGCTCGAGCAACGATCAAGGCCAAGGGGTCAAAATTTACGTGAAGATCTAATCGGAACAGTTAATTTAATTCGACCTAAAAGAACTGATGAGTCGACTTCACCATTTAGGGCCAGTTTCTCAATGTCTGGTTAAAGTAAGAATTAGCTAACGACCAGATAAATTTAACGCTCGCGTTAAGCCAATTTGGTTTTCTCAATGTATAGTTAAGTTAAATCGATATGATACTATCGCATTGATGGTGCTGCCACCTTTTCGAGAAAAGCTGTTTTTGTTTGGTATTTTTGTTTTGTGACTGCCAAATTCTTCTTCCAACTCAAAATAACAATTCAAAAATGGAAATGAGTAAACAAACAAGTTTATGAGCTCAGTTGAGAACGAAAGCGGCCACATTGCGTGGATGTAAAAATTCTTTGATGCGATGCCATTTTGCTTGATTAATAAAATGTAAACAATGCAAGTGTCAGCCACGTCACCTGTTTGCCTAACGATGATTTCATCGATATTTATATCGGCACTTAACGAGAGAACAATTTTAACCGGCACTCGGCCTCTGTTAGTTTTATCCGACAACCCTACCAGACATTGAGAAACTCATTTTGACTAACCATCGATAGTTAGCTAACCATCTGTTGTTTAGTAACCAGACATTGAAACTGCCTTAGTAGATAAGTGATAAATAATTCTCTATGAATAGTTCTACGGTTTAACAGGGAGGGAAGATTTATTAAAAGGAGTCTACTTGAATACGGGGGTAAGTCAACTCCAGGAACCCAGTTAAAACTTCTACGGGCAAATAGAAGAAATTTCTTATCCACAGATTCAACTCTGTCCTGGTGAATCGAGTCTTGTGGGGACCACATACAAGATCCATACTCCACGATGGGACGAGCTAGGGATGTAAAAAGCGTTTTAGTGGTGTAGGGATCGTTAAACTCTTTCGACAACCGCTTGATGAAGCCAATGACATTAATGGCCTTATTGACCATAGACGAAATATGAGAGTCAAATTTTAATTTAGGATCAAGAATAATGCCTAAATCTTTAATTTCAAACACGCGGTTAAATGGTGAAGCATCAAGCAAATAGTGAGCAGTATGAGATGTTCTTCTAAAAAAAGACATGACTTTACATTTAGAACAATTTAAATTGAGTAAGTTAAAACGACATTAGGCCGACAATGCACACAAATCTGAATGTAATAAGTTACACAGAGAAGCATCATTGTAGGTGAAACATAGTTTTACATCATCAGCAAACATATATACAAAAGAGTTAGTAATAACAGATGGCAGATCGTTAATAAACAAAATAAATAGCAAAGTTCCTACCTACCTACTGACTACCCTGGGGAACACCAGAGGTAAGAAAATAGGTTAAGATACAGACGATTTAAAAACTACTTTTTGTGTTCGGCCACACAAGTACTCCGAAAGCCACAATAAAAGTTTTGATGGAAATCCAATAATATTTAATTTATGAAGCAACAGAGAATGACTTACAGAATCAAATGCATTACTAAAATCGGTGTAAACAACGTCAGTTTGCATTTTTTTCTGAAACCCTTTGATAACAAGCGAAGTGAATTCAAGAAGGTTAGTGATAGTAGATCTACGCCTAACAAAACCGTGTTGATAAGGCGATATAATTGAACTACGTCCGTTTTGTAGTTGGCAGACAACTTGGATATACCCCTATAATTTTTAACGTTTGACTTTGAAGAATTTTTATGGAGTGGAATTATAAAGGATTCCTTCCATAAATCAGGAAACACAGTTGAGTCAACAGACAAGTTAAATAATTTATTTAAGGGCTTACAAAGTGAATCCGCGCAGTATCTAAGAATACAACCTGGCACTCCATCAGGACCAGGCAAGTAGCCAGGTTTGATAGAGTTAAATTCACTCAGGAGCCTAGACTCAGTAATTACTGGGACATATATGCAATTTGACGAATGAACTTGCAAAGGATAAGAATTACTGCTACTATATAAATTCGATGAGTATACTGATTGAAAATACTCAGCAAATAGATCGGAGACTGTCTGATCGGATTTCGTTTTCGTATAATCGAGGTAACCGAGAATGGCAAGCTTGAAGACTAACATTTTAAGTCAACTTATTTATAAAACTGTTTAGGATCACGGGAAAAGTATAACCTACAACGATTGAGATAATTATTATAACAAGATGGGTTAACAGAAATAAAATTAGACCTTGCAATTATATACGAAGATTAGTAAGTGGCCCGCTTACTTCGCTGCGCGTATAGTTTATATAAATTTTAGCAATAGAAGATAGATACAAAATAAATAAATTAGAAAATATTTCACAATATATTTAAGCAAAGTATTTAATATTCTCTTTTCCACGCCACCATTGAGGTAGAGAATCAGGCGCGTCATTTTTTATTGTGGTTTCCCCAGTAGGCCTTATCCACTTATTGAATTTAATTTGCAATTATTAACAACTTTTAAGAGCTTCTTTATAAACGACATTGGTTGTTTTTCCGTCAGGTGCTAATACAAATAAACTTTTTGGTGAACTGACTCTTTAGCAGGCTACATTAAATTGGCCATGAGAAAAACAATCGTGTCTTAAGTCTAGTCTGGCTAATTTAAGAGTTTGTTCCTGTGATTTATTAATTGTTAAGTCAAAGCAAACTTTTAAAGGAAATTGCAATCTTTTTAATTGAATTGGCAATTCAGAATCAGAAGGTATTAATGGAATTCTCGGTATAAAAACCGTTTCCCCTATACCATTGCCAGTAAAGATAATTGCTTCGACAACATTCTTATGAAGGACTTTAACTTGCAATCTTTTACAATTGCACAGTTTTGGCGGCTTCAAGTTGCGAATCAACATTACAGGTGAACCAATCTTTAAAGTTAATTTATGTTGAGGCAGGCCAGCCGGATTTAATGAATTAAGAAACTCGACGGGGTAATGAACTGCATCGTCGATTTCAGTCACAGAATCAATAGAGTTATATGTCATTTCTTCACTTTGAAATGATTTTAATAAAAACTCGTTTATTTCCAATGCATTGTCATTTCTCGCAGTCAAAATAGCACGTTCTGAAAACCATTCGAGTGATTTTTGAGAGATATTTGTAATTTCCGGAAATATTTTTAGAGTTAGCTCTTCAATACTTTTCACAACATGACACAAAGTTGATGGTAAAGTTATTTTGCCATCATGGGTTGGAAATAATCCATTTCCAATTTGAAGAAGCATTTCTGCAAATTCACCAGCTATGCTATCACCTTTTAAGTGCATTCGCATATTCTTCGTTAATGCAATTTTCTGTACTTTGGGCCACAAAATTGAAGACTTTAAGCACGCATTTATTTCATCTGCTCTTGTTCCTCTGGGGATCACTGGAAGAGTTTGTCGAAAATCACCAGCTAAGAGAACAGTTATGCCACCCATTAAGTATTCACTATCTCGAATGTCTTTCAAAGATCGATCTACAGCTTCAAAAGCACCTTTATGGCCCATTGTGCACTCATCCCAAACAATAAGCTTGCAATCTTTGAGCACAGCAGCAATATTAGATTGCTTTGAAATTGAGCAATGTGGTGTTTCTAAATTAATCAAATTAAATGGAATCTTAAGTGTAGAATGCGGAAGAAGCAACGGCCAATGCAATTTTTTTACTTTGCCGTACCTTTGCCAATAATAAATTTAAAAGAAAAATTTTACCTGTTCCACCAGGTGCATCTAAAAAATAGATTTCTCCTTTTTCTGCTTCAACGCTATATAGTATCTTTTCGTATACTTGTTTTTGCTCGTCAGTAAGGAGTAGCTCATTATTAACAACAAAATTATCGCAATTTTCATAATTTGTTTCTCTATGATATTCATTATTTGGAACAACTTCCTCGGATCTAATTGGTAGTGGAAGTCCATAGTAAGTCAAGTTTTGACCACCAATAGACAGTACAATATCTTCAATGTACATAAGACGTATATTTAATACATTATTCACAATACTTTCATATTTCATATTTCTGTCTTGTGAAAAATGAAAGGCTCTTAAAATATCTTCTGAGAAACTCTCTTTATAAGTATTCCAAAGTTTAAGAGCATCTGAAATTTGACAAAATACTAATATTATTGCAAAAAGTTCTCTCAGTTTTGTAGGATTTTGACATATGACAGCTTCGGCTATAGTTGAATCCCAGTGCTTATCATCTTCTAGTAATCCTAGAGGCTTACACGCCAATTGAAATGATGCGTATGCTATACCATTAACTGTTTTTATATTTGAAAATGAATTTTGGACATTAAAAACATTCTGTATTATTGGGATGAATAGTGTAAACTCTTCCCAAAGCTGAATCTCTTTTAACTCCAGGAAAATTTGGCACATCATGCCCTCGTTTTCTTCTTTGAAATTCTTTATTATTCCATGTAAAATACGATGGAACTTCACAATATAGAAGCGTTCTTGCAAACTCATCACGTGTGCATAGCTCAAAGAAGGCTAGCAAAGTGGTTTTGGGTGTAATGCTTAATCTGTGAAGTAATTGTTGCGGATTATTGGGGTTAAAATATATCCGTTGACCATTTTCTAAATGAACAGCTAAGTGTGTAATAGCCGGAAAACGTTCATGTATGGGAAATGCAAGGATTCTCCATACCGCTTCTGAGCTACTTATATAACGGCCACTTTCGTACATACTAATTTCATTACGTTGGTCTTCAAGAGTAAATGATGCTTGATCACTGCCCTTGTTAACATATTTACAAATGTATTTAATAGACTTTACCGAACTACAATACTCAACATTTATATGAGCTTCAAATAATAATAATAAATAATAATAACTAATAAAATAATAAATAAAGGGAACGACAATAAATTAAATGATTTATCTCAGATTGACGAATCATTATTTTATAGCTGTAAAAGCTTAACGCAGATATCTTTTTTTTTGGTTCCTCCTTGTTTAATAATGGATTCCATAATGGTATGTCCACTGAATAGCCATCTTCGCCATAAGAAAATAGCAAAGGGTACTGTAAGGCATCGTATGATCGATGCACCTCACTTACACGATGTAATTTATTATTATGGCTTTCAATAATAATATCAAATTGCTGACCAACAATAACTAAAGCTACTTCGCTTGATTGAGGTACATTGTAAAGCCCTTTGTGAGCAAGAGCGGGTGTTCGATCAGCATGTATAATCAATTTATAGTCTTTAGTACTTGTTGGTATTTTATTGAGAGCCATTTTTAGATCTTTAACATAACGATTATGCTGATGAAACATACATTGAAGATCCTTTACTACGCTACAATCAAAATTTGATATATTTTTGCAACGTAGTTGAGCTTCTTTTTCATCATCACCAACAAAATAAATTTGAAGAAACTGCATTTCTTCATTTGGCAAAGGTCGGACGCTACCAATTAAGTGATACACTTGTCCTTGGACTTTATAGTTTTTGTACTTCCAAAAGAAGTCATTTGAAAGCAGCTGTTATACTTTCTTATACGATCAATGAAATGATCATGCTTGGGATGTCCACCAATTATTAAGCTTTTAAGTGGATCAGGCAAACTTTCATTTTGTGAAAGTTTAACTTTTCCTGCCTTGCAACAGATACCCAAAGGCTCATTTTTCCATTCTAAAGCATTACAATGTTTGCATATCAAATTCATACTACCAAGTTGAGTAATTTTATCTGACTTGTAAGCTATTTCAAAATCATAGTTTAAGCCAGACATGGCTTTAACACTCCATGCACGCAAACGCTTTTCTTGACGTGCATTAGGATTATTAGCCTGATGTCTTCTCACTGCAACTCTATGAGCTTCAGGATTATTAGTCTGATCTCTTCTCACTGCAACTCTAATAACATCAGGATTATTAACACGTTATCTTTTTGATGCTTCTATGCGCTTACCCCTATTGATATCACTATTTTTTTAAAATGAACGTTTTTTTTACCTTTTTTTTCTGTTTTGCCGGTGAATCGACTACGTCTTTTAACAGGATTTTTAACATTTTCAGTTATACATTCACTTGACGTATCAGATTCTTGAGTTAATACTTCCTCTAAAGGAATATTAACATCAAAATGTCCATTCATTAATGGACCGGTAAAACGCAATCTTTTTACAGGATGCATATTATTTCCGAATGCTTGTAATAAATTTCCATTTTGAAAGACTTGAAAATTTACAGCATAAATTTCTGCTGCTGCTTGAAGCTCACATGCAGTACCATAAGTATTTGAATTTGACATATCGCACTCATATTGTTCAGAAGAGCTATAACACTCTCCATTTAAGTTTATGCTGAAGCAAGCAAAAGTTTGCCAGTTGGTTACAACATGATCAACAATATTTTGGCGTAGGGTGCCATGGAAGCCTTGCCTACCAAATAAAAGGTAGGAAATATATCTAAAAAGGCAGGCTCCATCACCAACTATGGCAACAACTGAATGCGGCACCAAAAAACACCACTAATATCTAAAGTTTCAATAGACATATTTTAATTTGGCTGTGAGTCAATTGACTTCACTGTAAAACGATTGTTACAACGATACAGCGTCTAATCATAAGCATAAAATTAAATAAAATTTAATATACCAACTTATACTTTTAATAGAATATTCAGACTGCTTAGTTTTATTTGATTTTTAAATGCACCACAGCAGCGTCTATATAACTATTATATAATATGCAAAATAGAAGACAACTATATATAATGTTGCTTCAATTATTAAGTCGAAAATCTACTTAATATTCTTGGTTTTAAAAAACAACATAAGAAATTAAAATACGTTGATCGTTATTTAAATAATTAAATAATAGCAATTAAATATTTTTTATAACTTATCATTGCATACGAATTTTAAATGAACGTAAATACATACGTATTTTAAATGAATGTATATTTATATAATACGAAAATCAGATTATTGAAAAACTAACTGATTCAAAAAGTAACTTTCGATGTTATTATCCTTATCCTTAATATAAACAATATTAAACAAGTGGAAACGTTGCAGTCGGACGCAACCGACTGCGGCATACTCGATACCAGTATTAAAACCGGTAAAAAGAGGCCTGATTGCAAAGGGGTACGGATGCGGCAGGGGTGTACGCTGCCTTAAAGATTTTCCGATGCAGATGGGAATGCCACCAGCTATATTCCTTCCAAATTTGGTGACTCTAGCTCAAAGTTTGTAAAATGTAGGGAAAGGGGGGGGGCTGGGGGCGGTATGGGTAGTTGTGGCATCAAAATTTTTGTTGCAGATCTTTGTGAAATGTCAATTGCTATCTTCATATCAAATTTGGTGACTCTAGCTCGAAATTTGTAATAAGCGTGGAAAGGGGGGCTGGGGGCGGTATGGATGGGCGAGGCATCCAAATTCTTGATGCAGATCTATGTGGAATGTCAATTGCTATCTACATACCAAATTTGGTGACTCTAGCTCGAAGTTTGTAAAAAGTGTGGCAAGGGGGGCTGGGGGCGGTATGGGTGGGCGTGGCATCAAAATTTTTGATGCCGATCTTTGTGAAATGTCAATTGCTATCTTCATACCAAATTTGGTGACTCTAGCTCGAAAATTGTAAAAAGTGGGGAAAGGGGGGTGAAATGGAGGGCGTGGCTCCAAAACTTTGATGCAGATTTTTGGGGGTCGTTGCCAGCTATCTTCTTACCAAATTTGGTGGCTTTAGCTCCACAACTCTGGAAGATACACTCATTCCCGTTTTTGACGAAGCGTTGGGGTGGATGGGGGCGGCTAGGGCAGTATCGGTGGGCGTGGCATCCAAACTTTTGGTGCAGTTTTTGGGGGGTCATCATCACCTATCTTGGCACCAAATTTGGTGGCTATAGCTCAAAAACTGTGGGAGATATAGCCATTTCTGATTTCAAAATGCGGGGGGGCTGGGGGCGTAATGGGTAGGCGTGGCTCCAAAATTTTGATGCAGTTTTTTGGGGGTTGCTAATAGCTATCTTCTTACCAAATTTGGTACTTCTAGCTGTAAGGATGTGCGAAATATGTGGATTTATCGGTTTTGAGTTATCGAATTTATCGATTTACCAGCCCACCCGTTATCGTAGAACCCCCATCTTGACACTTTAATTTACTATCCCATAGATAAAGAGAATTGGAAAGTTTCAAGTCTCTAGCTTGAAGAGTGTGAAAAAAACTTGCACACATACGGACGGACAGACGGACAGACACCATGACGGACATTGCACAAAACCAATATACTCTTTACCTTCGGTATCGAGTATAACCAGCATCAACAGAACCATAACTCTCTCTAATTGCTATAACCTATCATGCTCTGCGCAGCATAAGAGCAACTTAACGTAATGTCCAACTATTGTTTTGCATAAGCTCTTTTATTTAGTTTATCACATTCTCTATTGTTTGCCCTTGGCCTTCAGCTGAGTGCAAGCCGCTGCAACTTAACGTAATGTCCAACTATTGTTTTGCATAAGCTCTTATATTTAGTTTATCACATTCTCTATTGTTTGCCCTTGGCCTTCAGCTGAGTGCAAGCCGCTGCTGCAGTTCTGCAGCCGTTCAGTTCTATCAAATTCGTCGGTAGCTCAACTTCGGTCGTTTGTCTGTTTCGCGACAAACGAAAAAATCGCCAATTATTGCACAGCCCAAATCGGGGTTAGTTGCAATACACAACTTTAAACAATTGTTAATAATTTTAAGTTCGGCCACGAAGGCAAATTAAAATATACATACTAAACTCAGTAATGCAAATCTCGCAGCATTTATAATTTGTTTAGTGACATTTCGGAAATTCGATAGCTATTGAAAAAGCTCAATAGCTCAACAGAAGTTATGAAATAACTGTCGCAAACAAGTGAAATCTTTTGCACTATATACCATATTTTTGAGTAACTAAGTAAGCCAGCAAAATTGGTATAACCCTTTTCCAATTAGTTAGTGTAACGGTCGTTAGGTTGAATTCAAACGTACGCGGCAACACGGTTGTTTTTTTCATAGCTGCCAGCTTTGTGTCGTGTGTGCATGCAATTATCAAAATATAATTGCCACTGCACTAAAGCGCCGACGCGCACGCTGACAGCGCAACTCACTTCGCTTTTGTCACTGCATAAAGCTCTGCCGGCGTATAAAAGCTCACGCGTGCATGAAGATAAACTTCTTCTTGAAAAATACATCTATCCGCCACGAGTCGCCCCATAAGGAGGCCAAAATTGTGGTTAAATTTGCACATGTGCGGTAAAACAAAAACTAACGCCTCAATTAAATCCGTCATCATCCCCGTCTATAGCTGGTGACCCAAAAGTCTCCTAACATGGTGGAGAGTTGTGCAAGCTGTGCCGCTGGTGGAGCACCAACCCCACCCTGGGTAGCCTTCGAGCCCCAAGTTTCGATTCCTCGTCTGCGCGGGAATTGAACCGCTCAGCGCCAAAAATCGGCAAGCCCAAATTCGACCACTGAACCTATTGTGAAAAAAACCCTCTCTAAAAGAGCAAAAAATAAAGTAGTAAATGATAAGCTAGTTAGAAAAAAAAATTTTGAAAAATGGCAAAAAGAACAATCAACAGTATAAAGGAAAAAACAATAATCAAGTGAAGTGTAGCACAACACTTAGTGCCTTAAATAAAGACCCGAAAGTGCAAAACAAATCAACGAAAAACTATAGCCCCAACCCGATCAATTTACACAAAAACTGGTGGGTAAAAACCAAAAAAAAATAAATAACAAGTGGAAACGTTGCAGTCGGACGCAACCGACTGCGGCATACTCGATACCAGTATTAAAACCGGTAAAAAGAGGCCTGATTGCAGAGGGGTACGGATGCGGCAGGGGTGTACGCTGCCTTAAAGATTTTCCGATGCAGATGGGGATGCCACAAGCTATCTTCCTTACAAATTTGGTGACTCTAGCTCAAAGTTTGTAAAATGTGGGGAAAGGGGGGGGCTGGGGGCGGTATGCGTGGGCGTGGCATCCAAATTTTTGATGCAGATCTTTGTGAAATGTCAATTGCTATCTTCATACCAAATTTAGTGGCTCTAGATCAAAGTTTGTAAAATGTAGGGAAAGGGGGCTGGGGGCGGTATGGGTGGGCGTGGCATCCAAATTTTTGATGCAGATCTTTGTGGAATATCAATTGCTATCTTCATACCAAATTAAGTGGCTCTAGATCAAAGTTTGTAAAATGTAGGGAAAGGGGGGCTGGGGGCGGTATCGGTGGGCGTGGCATCCAAACTTTTGATGCAGTTTTTGGGGGTCATCATCACCTATCTTGGCACCAAATTTGGTGGCTCTAGCTCAAAAAACTGTGGGATATATAGCCATTTCTGATTTCTAAATGCGGGGGAGCTGGGGGCAGAATGGGTGGGCGTGGCTCCAAAACTTTGATGCAGATTTTTGGGGGTCGTTGGCAGCTATCTTCCTTCCAAATTTGGTGGCTCTAGCATCACAATTCTAGAAGATACACGCATTCCCGTTTTTGACGAAGCGTTGGGGCGGATGGGGGCGGCTAGGGCAGTATTGGTGGGCGTGGCATCCAAACTTTTGATGCAGTTTTTGGGGGGTCATCATCACCTATCTTGGCACCAAATTTGGTGGCTATAGCTCAAAAACTGTGGGAGATATAGGCTTTTTTGACTTTAAAACGCGGGGGGGCTGGGGGCGGAATAGGGGGCGTGGCTCCAAAATTTTTGATGCAGTTTTTTGGGGGTTGCTAATAGCTATCTTCTTACCAAATTTGGTAGTTCTAGCTGTAAGGATGTGCGAAATATGTGGATTTATCGGTTTTGAGTTATCGAATTTATCGATTTGCAAGCCCCCCAGTTATCGTAGAACCCCCATCTTGACACTTTAATTTACTATCCCATAGATAAAGAGAATTGGAAAGTTTCAAGTCTCTAGCTTGAAGGGTGTGGAAAAAAGTTGCGAACATACAGACGGACAGACGGACAGACGGACGGACACCATGACGGACATTGCACAAATTAAATATACTCTTTACCTTCGGTATCGATTATATTTGTTTAGTTAACTGCGTAACCAAACATTCTCCCCCCGTTGGAAGACATGGGCTTTCAACAACATCCTGCTTGGGAAGTGCACATAATTTGCGCACAGCTCTCTTGATAATCCCAGTTGATGTCTTGAGAACAGCTACTCGGGAGACGCCGTCAGCACCAGCAACAAGCTCTACCACACGAGCCAGTGGCCATTTAAGGGGTGGCAAGTTTTCGTCCTTTACCAGAACGACATCATTGATAAGAACACCAGGCTGCGATGTCCGCCATTTGGAGCGCTGCTGAAGAAGCTTTAAATATTCCTCACGCCAGCGATTCCAGAAAATTTGTTGGTAATACGCTATACGCTGCTAGCGATCTAGGCGGCTAACGTTCAGCGCCGTGACAGCAGGCTCTGGGTACAGTACGAGTGGCACACTACCAAGGAAGTGCGCAGGGGTTAGTACATCCAGATCTGCAGGGTGCTCTGAAAGTGGAAAAAGAGGTCGTGAGTTTATTATAGCGGCAATGTGGCAAACGAGTGTGCGAAGATCATCCAGGGGCAAAAGCGAGGGTCCGACCGATCGATAAAAATGATATTTTGCTGTCTTCACCGCCGCCTCCCAAAACCCACCGAAGTGTGGCGAACGAGGTGGGATGAAATCCCATTCAATGTCATCGGAAGTACAAAACTCTCGGACAGTGTTGATGTGCTTCTCGCTGAGGAAGAGCCGCTTGAGATCAGCTAGTTCATTCTTGGCTCCCACGAAATTAGTAGCATTGTCCAACCATATGCGAGTAGGTTTACATCTAGTTAGAATGAAACGCTTACGTGCATTTAGAAAAGCTGCTGTAGACAAATCAGGAACCAGTTCGAGATGCACTGCCTTTGTCGCAAAGCAAATGAACACCGAGATGTAGCATTTTACAGGACCTTTGTTTCGAACTTCACTCTTGAAGTAAAATGGTCCACAGTAGTCCACTCCAGTGACAGCGAAAGGATGCGAACCACTCACACGATCCCGGGGAAGATCCGCCATGATTGTCTCAGCTAGGACCGGTTTAGCTCGAAAGCACATGATGCATTTGCTTGTCACGCTGGAGACAGTCTTGCGACCACCAATAGGCCAATAGTGGAGCCGAATGTGAGCAAGAAGCGAACGAGGTCCAGCATGCAGCTGACGCCTGTGAAAATGCATGATGATGGCGCGTGTGACAGGATGATGGCTTGGAAGAATTACAGGATGCTGCGCATCGAAATCCAGACTCGAGTGCTTTAGACGGCCACCAACACGAAGAAGTCCACACTCATCCATGAACGGGGTAAGCGAGGCAATAGAGCTGGATGATTTGATCATTCGTCTGCTTTGAAGAGCCCTATATTCATCGCTTAGGTTAGCCATCTGGATGCTGCGCAACAGTAATTGGATGCCTTTGTGTATCCACTCTGCTGTAAGACCGGGATGCCTGATTTGATATCGAAATTTATGTATGAAACCGAACACACGCCGTAGGTGATGAAAGGAGTTTACAAATTTACATCCTATGCTGACATCAGAAGATTTAGAAACACCAATTAGTACTCTTTGCCGGAGCTCTGGAAGCGTCTGGGCCGGCAGACATGATGCAGGCCATTCGCACTCTCCCTTGGTTAAGAAATCGGGACCATGAGACCATAACGATGATTCTATAAGCTCGCTGGGAAGTGCTCCTCTAGAAAGAATGTCTGCCGGATTGCATGCCGTTGGTACGTAGCGCCATTCCATTCCTGTCGATAATTCTTGGATTAACGATATGCGATTAGCTGTGAACATTTGGAATCGGGAAGGCTCATCACGTATCCAAGATAAGACAACTGCAGAATCCGACCAGCAATAATACCTACAATTGAACAAATTCATTTGAGCTACTTCTCGAATTAGCTGTGAAAGAAGTGCAGCAGCAGATAACTCCAGCTTTGGTATTGTAAGAGTCCGCAAGGGTGCCACTCGAGACTTAGAGCACAAAAGATGAGCTACGCGCCTTCCACCTGTTATAGATACGACGTAAATGCATCCACCGTAGGCTTCAATGCTAGCATCAGGGACCGTAATCATTATAAGTTTTACTTTAAAAATTATTAAATAATGATTATTTTTTATTTATATTCATTTACTCACAAAATATTGATTAATTTTGAGTTATACTTACAACTCAATCAATAATCATTATTTTTTATCAAAAAAATAAAGCTCATGAAATAATGATTATTCTTTGAGTTTTATTTTTTGCTCAAAAATAAAACTCAAGTTGTTATTTCGACCTTTTCTTAGGGAATAATCCTAAACATGATATATATTCCTAGTCAATGTATTTTGTTGTTTTTCTGTAAAAGAGACTGCACTAAAAGAAAATGTTTGTATGGCAATTACTTTACGCACAACACAAAATGAGTACAGGTCATAGTGCAATGATTAATATTAAAATCGTTAATTTAATATGGATAGGTGGACAAAATGGTTCTTTGCACACAACTTTAAGTGCAAACTTCAAATTCAAATGTATATACAATTTTTTTTCAGTGATATTTAAGAGCAAATGAGATTTTTTTTTAATTTAAAAATGGATTGTTATGGTTTGTCTTGATTTACTGACTAGGAATATATATCATGTTTAGGATTATTCCCTAAGAAAAGGTCGAAATAACAACTTGAGTTTTATTTTTGAGCAAAAAATAAAACTCAAAGAATAATCATTATTTCATGAGCTTTATTTTTTTTGATAAAAAATAATGATTATTGATTGAGTTGTAAGTATAACTCAAAATTAATCCATATTTTGTGAGTAAATCTATAAAAATTTAAAAATTTTAAATCATGGTGAAAATGCATAAATGAGCCTTAAAGATTAATATTTGTATATTTCTCGCTGTCCCAAAGATACCATAAGTGAATGATTTATTTATTCAAAAAAAAAAAAATAATCATTATTTGCAGTCCCTGGCTAGCATCACTAAATCCATGAACTTCGATGATGCCCTTTGGAACTATAACCAGACGCGGAAGCTTTATTTTCTCCGTATGAGAAATGTCAGCACATAAACTGTTCCAGGAACAATGCAGGGAAGCAGGAAGACTTTCATCCCAATCCAAATGTTCTCTCCAAAGGTGCTGCATAAAGATCTTGGCCTTGGATATCACGGGTCCGATAAGCCCAAGCGGATCATAGAATCGAGCAATGGTAGAAAGTACAGTCCGTTTGCTAGGCTTGCCAGGCGCTTTCATCGGAGAGAAGTTAAACAGAAGGCAGTCTGAAGCTGGATCCCATGCCAATCCAAGCGTCTTAGTGATATCTGTGCCATCATCAAACTTTAGAAAGGTCTCTTTGTCTTCATCAGGCACCTGTTGAAGCACGCTAGGATCATTGGAACACCATTTCCGAAGCTTGAAATTCCCTTTCCGTAAAAGACTGACTGTTTGATGCATGACTTCAACTACTTCTTGGGCAGAGTCGCCTCCAGTGATGAGATCATCTTCGTAGAAATCGCTCAAGACCACCTTAGATCCAACAGGAAACGATCTTCTTTCATCAATGGCCAATTGCTGCATGGCCCGAACTGCCAGGAAAGAAGCTGGCTTTGTGCCATAGGTAACGGTATCGAGTTTGAAAACTTGAATTTCCTGATGAGGCGCATCACGCCAAAGGATGCATTGCAGGTACGAGTCGGATTCAGCCATCCTAACGCACCTATACATTTTGCAAATGTCACCAGTCAAGTCTACTGGAAATGTTCTAAATTGCAAAAGAGTGCTGAAAAGCTTGCGTTGAATTGTTGGGCCTGTCATGAGGATTTCATTAAGCGAATAACCAGACGAAGACACAGCTGAACCATCAAACACAACTCTAAGCTTAGTGGTTGAGCTATCCTCTTTCAGCACGCAATGATGAGGTAAATAATACTTGCAGCGACTTAGCATGTGCGACTCAACAATAGACATGTGATTAAGGTCCACTTACTCTTTGATGAACGCGGAATACTGAGACTTCAACTCAGGATGACGCTCCAATTTGCGTTCCAGGTTACAAAAACGACGATAAGCTTGCTGATAGGAATCCCCAATCAGATCCACAGGATGTTTAACTGGAAGGCGAACCGAATATTCGCCAGTGCCTAAACGAGCAAAAGTTTGTTTAAAATGGGCTTCACAGTCAAGTTCCTCCTTAGTAGATTCATTTACTACACTAGAGCAGGATTCTAACTCCCAAAAACGACGTACGATTTCATCAAGCTTATGATCAGGGCTAGTAGTTGGCGTTGAAATCGAGCGAGTGGCCATCAATGAGGCAGGGCTTGTTGACGACGTTCCTCCTGTCACTATCCAACCTAATTGAGTTTTTTGGAGAATGGGTAAGCCAGGAGCGAGTTTAATTTGGCCAACGCATAACAATTCAAAAAACAGAGCAGCTCCAATTAGAAGATCGATTTGTTGCGGCTTAAAGAATTCTGGATCAGCCAAGCGAATATTTGAGGGTATATTCCAACGATCAGTGCTAACACCATAGCTCGGCTGATTTCCAGTAATAGACGGAGCTATTAAAACTGAGATGCTAGCAGCGTAGTCAGTTGTTCGCGATTTAAGACTTATATCAGCTGCATAGCCTTCTGAGTCAACACTAGACTCCCCTAGTCCTGAAATCGAAGTAGGCGACCGATGCTTACGTAGCTGGAGGTAGTGAGCTAAACGGGATGTAATAATGTGCACCTGCGAACCAGAATCGAGTAGAGCACGGCAAGGAACAAGAACACCAGTGCGACTCCTAATGCTGATGACAGCAGTTGCCAATAGCACAATGTCTTGACTGAGATTTTGGGCTACAAGTGTTGACGAGGATTTTGCAGCAGGCGCATGCGGAGCAGATATAATTTGAGAGCCCTCAATCTGAGTCTCAAAATGAAGAAGAGTGTGATGCTTGGCCTTACAACGATTGCAGGCGGTCGAACTGCACTCTTTCATTCTATGCCCCTTGCGCAGGCAATTAATGCAAAGAGACAGCTTCTTAACCTCGCGAAGACGCAGTTGCGGAGACAGATTTCCAAAACGAGAGCAATTGTAAATCAAATGGCCTGATGATTCACAAAACACGCATTCATTTGTGCTGGAGTTAGTAGCGACAAAGGCTTTTCTACTGGTGTTAAGGGTTTTGCTACTTTTTCCCACCTTAGAGCTAGGCGTATACGTTGCCATAGCGTGTTCCACATTTTCCAACCTTTGACATCGTCTATCCAAAAAAGCCATGAATTGTTCACAGGTCGGGATTGTATCCATCGGTGCTGTCTCCTCCCAACTGGTCTGAGTTGCCTTGTCCACTTTCTGTAGCAAGCTGTGCACAATAATAAAGCCTGCAATCTGCTCAACGCTGCCCATGCCTTGAAGAGCGCGGATGTTGGCGTTTACGGTATCCGAAAGGGTTCGAAGTTTAACCGCTGACGACGACTCGATGCAATCCAAACCCAAAATCTCTGTGACATGTGCCTGAAAAATAAGACGCTTGTTATTAAACCGCTTTTTTAGTAAATCTAACGCAATTGAATAGTTAGCTCTGCTGATTTCCAACGATGAAACACACTCCAGGGCTGGTCCTTTCAGGCACGATCGCAAATGCTGAAACTTCTCCACATCCGATAATCCTGAGTCGCTGTCAATGATTGACGAGAACATTGAAATGAAATCTGCATACTTTGTGTAGCCTCCGCTGAACTCTGGAAGCTTAAGCTCAGGCAATCGAATCCGGCTCTGATACAATGTGTGATTGTCAGCAGATGCTTCATGCCTCATGGTCGAACACAAAGGCGATGATAACTTTCGCTTATTAAGTTCGCGGTGCAAGCTAGTCTCAACGAGTATTGATAATTCATCAAAAGATTCACGTAATTCACTCCCGATTTCATTATAATCCAGCTCCTCCAATGCGTAATGCATACTGTTGAATTGCTGCTGCGCGCTTTCAAGACCTTTAAGCCGGATCGCCAACTCCTCTTCGCTGAGATGCCCAATATGCTCCGGAGCAATAGCTTTGGCCATCCGCTTCACTTGCTCGTTAATAGCCTTGGCCTTAGCTTTATAAAACGGAGCACCAAGTGACGGAACTGCAGGATTATTAATCACCTCAACAGTATTCGGCATGTTGAATATGTTTTTGATGTTATATGTACACGCACGCAAAATAAAGTTTTAGAGCCACTGATGGTAAAACAAAGTTTTAGTGCCACTGAATGTCGGAACTCTTGCACGCTATTGTTCAAAACTTAGTGTATGTCAAGCACAATTCAATTTAATGCCTCGAAAACCACTTTCATATATTACAGTTTTATATGCACTGAATTCTTGCGATTTACTTATTTTGGCAAGTGCAGCTGGTAACAACGTAACGATTTAATTGCACCAATATACCAAGGTCAAAAAAGGGCAAACACCTTGAGCACAAGCAAATGCAAGCGAAACGGGAGCAGCAATAGCAATGCATAAACGATTGCTGCAGCGGTTAAATGTTTAAAGAGACAAGAGAAGATAATGCGCGGGCGTCAATGCAGGTCAAACACCTTAATGCAAAAGCGAACGCAAAAACGAAGCGACAACAGCGAAAACGATAAAAGAGTGCGTGCGCGCTTTACTAACTCTATAAGTTAAATAATTTTTAATTATTTAAACAAATGCAGAGTATTCACGTCGGGGTCACCAAATGTTGAGCTATTGAGCTTTTTCAATAGCTATCGAATTTCCGAAATGTCACTAAACAAATTATAAATGCTGCGAGATTTGCATTACTGAGTTTAGTATGTATATTTTAATTTGCCTTCGTGGCCGAACTTAAAATTATTAACAATTGTTTAAAGTTGTGTATTGCAACTAACCCCGATTTGGGCTGTGCAATAATTGGCGATTTTTTCGTTTGTCGCGAAACAGACAAACGACCGAAGTTGAGCTACCGACGAATTTGGTAGAACTGAACGGCTGCAGAACTGCAGCAGCGGCTTGCACTCAGCTGAAGGCCAAGGGCAAACAATAGAGAATGTGATAAACTAAATATAAGAGCTTATGCAAAACAATAGTTGGACATTACGTTAAGTTGCTCTTATGCTGCGCAGAGCAGCGATTAGAGAGAGTTATGGTTCTGTTGATGCTGGTTTTTGTTTAGTTAACTGCGTAACCAAACAACTTCATTAGAGGAAAAACTATAAGAATTTTTCCGATTGAATAGTATTTTTCAAAATAATTCACGAAATTTTTATATAAAAGCGCAATAATGGATTTAAAAAATTCAAAGATTTTGATGTTTTTCGTGCTTCTGAAAAAATAAATGATTTTTAATTGGCATTGCTTAAAAAGATTGGCGTACTCGAAAACACAAATCAGGAGCTTTAGACACAAATTAAATTCATTCACGCTAACTTGAAACGAAAATGGAGCTTGGTCTATAGAACTATGGCGGCTTTCATAAAAGAGCAAGGAAATTGGTTGGAGGAATATACAACATTCGGATATTCGGAAGTGGAAGAAGTTTACCCATCGACTAGCCGAGGAAGAGGAGGGCCGCACAAAACTTTGGTAGAGTGTTCAGATCTTACAAACGTAGGCTTGATAGCTTAACAACAGAACATCTGTCGGAAGCACTTGGATTAAAAATTGACCGCCCAAAACACGGATACGAGAATACGAATGATGGAAATACTTCGAGGAAATTTTTTGAAAATTATGAAATTACGTCTTTGATAACAGGTGTTAATCACGAGATCATTAAAAGGTTGGCTGTTATCCTAAATGTTATAAGCTCCAAAGAAATGATAAATGGAGCAAAATTTGGCGAATACGCATCAAAAACAGCCCAACTTTTGACTGAATTGTATCCTCAGAAAAAACTTACCCCCACGGTACATAGGATTTTGGCTCATGGAAAGGACTTAATAGAATATCAGTGCTTACCTATTGGAGAGTTGTCCGAAGGAGTACAGGAATGTAAAAACAAGGACTACAAAAGGTTCAGATACACTAATACGTGCAAAATTTCTCGGGCTCGACAAAATGGAGACCTTTTTAACATGATGGCAGCCTCATCGGATCCACTTCTAGCATTGCTGAGACATGTGCGATCACGAAAGGATTTGTAAGATAGTAACTATTGTTCCGAAATGTTAAGTTTTTTAGATATTAACCTCACTAGCCTTAATGTTGATGATTATTTTGTTGAAAATCAGCCATTAATAGCAAATATTAAAAATTAACCTCAAAAAATCACCCAAAAATTAGAATTTAAGTTTTATGTATTTAAGTTGGAAAATCAAATTATAACAACTACTAAAAATTAAATTTTACAAAATTTTCAGCTATGATTAAAACCAAACGTTCTTAATTGCAATTTTACAGGTAAAATATGCTCAAAAATAGTGACTTGACGAACATTCATTTCAAATCTTGAGAAATTTTCTATGAATTGCTTTTTAAATTTTTCGAATCGCTTCATTAGTTTAGAAGTTATGATTTTTGAAATGTAATATGAGAAAAGGCCCCACTGTGCAGCGTTAGATTATTAGTTAGTGGTTACGATTAGATAAAGAAAAAAAGAACCATCGTTTTAGTACTGGAATTGAGGTCTCCAAGGAGACAAGAGAATAAAGGTTATTATAGTCAGAACATATAACACGAAATGGCTTATTAATTAAATAGTTGCTCGAGCAACGATCAAGGCCAAGGGGTCAAAATTTACGTGAAGATCTAATCGGAACAGTTAATTTAATTCGACCTAAAAGAACTGATGAGTCGACTTCACCATTTAGTAGATAAGTGATAAATAATTCTCTATGAATAGTTCTACGGTTTAACAGGGAGGGAAGATTTATTAAAAGGAGTCTACTTGAATACGGGGGTAAGTCAACTCCAGGAACCCAGTTAAAACTTCTACGGGCAAATAGAAGAAATTTCTTATCCACAGATTCAACTCTGTCCTGGTGAATCGAGTCTTGTGGGGACCACATACAAGATCCATACTCCACGATGGGACGAGCTAGGGATGTAAAAAGCGTTTTAGTGGTGTAGGGATCGTTAAACTCTTTCGACAACCGCTTGATGAAGCCAATGACATTAATGGCCTTATTGACCATAGACGAAATATGAGAGTCAAATTTTAATTTAGGATCAAGAATAATGCCTAAATCTTTAATTTCAAACACGCGGTTAAATGGTGAAGCATCAAGCAAATAGTGAGCAGTATGAGATGTTCTTCTAAAAAAAGACATGACTTTACATTTAGAACAATTTAAATTGAGTAAGTTAAAACGACATTAGGCCGACAATGCACACAAATCTGAATGTAGTAAGTTACACAGAGAAGCATCATTGTAGGTGAAACATAGTTTTACATCATCAGCAAACATATATACAAAAGAGTTAGTAATAACAGATGGCAGATCGTTAATAAACAAAATAAATAGCAAAGTTCCTACCTACCTACTGACTACCCTGGGGAACACCAGAGGTAAGAAAATAGGTTAAGATACAGACGATTTAAAAACTACTTTTTGTGTTCGGCCACACAAGTACTCCGAAAGCCACAATAAAAGTTTTGATGGAAATCCAATAATATTTAATTTATGAAGCAACAGAGAATGACTTACAGAATCAAATGCATTACTAAAATCGGTGTAAACAACGTCAGTTTGCATTTTTTTCTGAAACCCTTTGATAACAAGCGAAGTGAATTCAAGAAGGTTAGTGATAGTAGATCTACGCCTAACAAACCCGTGTTGATAAGGCGATATAATTGAACTACGTCCGTGTTGTAGTTGAGAACATATAATTTTTTCAAAGACTTTTGGAGTGGCAGACAACTTGGATATACCCCTATAATTTTTAACGTTTGACTTTGAAGAATTTTTATGGAGTGGAATTATAAAGGATTCCTTCCATAAATCAGGAAACACAGTTGAGTCAACAGACAAGTTAAATAATTTATTTAAGGGCTTACAAAGTGAATCCGCGCAGTATCTAAGAATACAACCTGGCACTCCATCAGGACCAGGCAAGTAGCCAGGTTTGATAGAGTTAAATTCACTCAGGAGCCTAGACTCAGTAATTACTGGGACATATATGCAATTTGACGAATGAACTTGCAAAGGATAAGAATTACTGCTACTATATAAATTCGATGAGTATACTGATTGAAAATACTCAGCAAATAGATCGGAGACTGTCTGATCGGATTTCGTTTTCGTATAATCGAGGTAACCGAGAATGGCAAGCTTGAAGACTAACATTTTAAGTCAACTTATTTATAAAACTGTTTAGGATCACGGGAAAAGTATAACCTACAACGATTGAGATAATTATTATAACAAGATGGGTTAACAGAAATAAAATTAGACCTTGCAATTATATACGAAGATTAGTAAGTGGCCCGCTTACTTCGCTGCGCGTATAGTTTATATAAATTTTAGCAATAGAAGATAGATACAAAATAAATAAATTAGAAAATATTTCACAATATATTTAAGCAAAGTATTTAATATTCTCTTTTCCACGCCACCATTGAGGTAGAGAATCAGGCGCGTCATTTTTTATTGTGGTTTCCCCAGTAGGCCTTATCCACTTATTGAATTTAATTTGCAATTATTAACAACTTTTAAGAGCTTCTTTATAAACGACATTGGTTGTTTTTCCGTCAGGTGCTAATACAAATAAACTTTTTGGTGAACTGACTCTTTAGCAGGCTACATTAAATTGGCCATGAGAAAAACAATCGTGTCTTAAGTCTAGTCTGGCTAATTTAAGAGTTTGTTCCTGTGATTTATTAATTGTTAAGTCAAAGCAAACTTTTAAAGGAAATTGCAATCTTTTTAATTGAATTGGCAATTCAGAATCAGAAGGTATTAATGGAATTCTCGGTATAAAAACCGTTTCCCCTATACCATTGCCAGTAAAGATAATTGCTTCGACAACATTCTTATGAAGGACTTTAACTTGCAATCTTTTACAATTGCACAGTTTTGGCGGCTTCAAGTTGCGAATCAACATTACAGGTGAACCAATCTTTAAAGTTAATTTATGTTGAGGCAGGCCAGCCGGATTTAATGAATTAAGAAACTCGACGGGGTAATGAACTGCATCGTCGATTTCAGTCACAGAATCAATAGAGTTATATGTCATTTCTTCACTTTGAAATGATTTTAATAAAAACTCGTTTATTTCCAATGCATTGTCATTTCTCGCAGTCAAAATAGCACGTTCTGAAAACCATTCGAGTGATTTTTGAGAGATATTTGTAATTTCCGGAAATATTTTTAGAGTTAGCTCTTCAATACTTTTCACAACATGACACAAAGTTGATGGTAAAGTTATTTTGCCATCATGGGTTGGAAATAATCCATTTCCAATTTGAAGAAGCATTTCTGCAAATTCACCAGCTATGCTATCACCTTTTAAGTGCATTCGCATATTCTTCGTTAATGCAATTTTCTGTATTTTGGGCCACAAAATTGAAGACTTTAAGCACGCATTTATTTCATCTGCTCTTGTTCCTCTGGGGATCACTGGAAGAGTTTGTCGAAAATCACCAGCTAAGAGAACAGTTATGCCACCCATTAAGTATTCACTATCTCGAATGTCTTTCAAAGATCGATCTACAGCTTCAAAAGCACCTTTATGGCCCATTGTGCACTCATCCCAAACAATAAGCTTGCAATCTTTGAGCACAGCAGCAATATTAGATTGCTTTGAAATTGAGCAATGTGGTGTTTCTAAATTAATCAAATTAAATGGAATCTTAAGTGTAGAATGCGCTGTGCGACCACCATTAAGTAAAGTGGCTGCGATACCGGAAGAAGCAACGGCCAATGCAATTTTTTTACTTTGCCGTACCTTTGCCAATAATAAATTTAAAAGAAAAATTTTACCTGTTCCACCAGGTGCATCTAAAAAATAGATTTCTCCTTTTTCTGCTTCAACGCTATATAGTATCTTTTCGTATACTTGTTTTTGCTCGTCAGTAAGGAGTAGCTCATTATTAACAACAAAATTATCGCAATTTTCATAATTTGTTTCTCTATGATATTCATTATTTGGAACAACTTCCTCGGATCTAATTGGTAGTGGAAGTCCATAGTAAGTCAAGTTTTGACCACCAATAGACAGTACAATATCTTCAATGTACATAAGACGTATATTTAATACATTATTCACAATACTTTCATCAATATTTCTGTCTTGTGAAAAATGAAAGGCTCTTAAAATATCTTCTGAGAAACTCTCTTTATAAGTATTCCAAAGTTTAAGAGCATCTGAAATTTGACAAAATACTAATATTATTGCAAAAAGTTCTCTCAGTTTTGTAGGATTTTGACATATGACAGCTTCGGCTATAGTTGAATCCCAGTGCTTATCATCTTCTAGTAATCCTAGAGGCTTACACGCCAATTGAAATGATGCGTATGCTATACCATTAACTGTTTTTATATTTGAAAATGAATTTTGGACATTAAAAACATTCTGTATTATTGGGATGAATAGTGTAAACTCTTCCCAAAGCTGAATCTCTTTTAACTCCAGGAAAATTTGGCACATCATGCCCTCGTTTTCTTCTTTGAAATTCTATATTATTCCATGTAAAATACGATGGAACTTCACAATATAGAAGCGTTCTTGCAAACTCATCACGTGTGCATAGCTCAAAGAAGGCTAGCAAAGTGGTTTTGGGTGTAATGCTTAATCTGTGAAGTAATTGTTGCGGATTATTGGGGTTAAAATATATCCGTTTACCATTTTCTAAATGAACAGCTAAGTGTGTAATAGCCGGAAAACGTTCATGTATGGGAAATGCAAAGATTCTCCATACCGCTTCTGAGCTACTTATATAACGGCCACTTTCGTACATACTAATTTCATTACGTTGGTCTTCAAGAGTAAATGATGCTTGATCACTGCCCTTGTTAACATATTTACAAATGTATTTAATAGACTTTACCGAACTACAATACTCAACATTTATATGAGCTTCAAATAATAATAATAAATAATAATAACTAATAAAATAATAAATAAAGGGAACGACAATAAATTAAATGATTTATCTCAGATTGACGAATCATTATTTTATAGCTGTAAAAGCTTAA
The DNA here is from genome assembly GCA_018904305.1 of Scaptomyza montana. Lineage (NCBI taxonomy): Eukaryota > Metazoa > Arthropoda > Insecta > Diptera > Drosophilidae > Scaptomyza > Scaptomyza montana. Next base: position 1,310,362 of record JAEIGR010000032.1, read on the forward strand.
CGCAGATATCTTTTTTTTGGTTCCTCCTTGTTTAATAATGGATTCCATAATGGTATGTCCACTGAATAGCCATCTTCGCCATAAGAAAATAGCAAAGGGTACTGTAAGGCATCGTATGATCGATGCACCTCACTTACACGATGTAATTTATTATTATGGCTTTCAATAATAATATCGCGCTTTTCAAATTGCTGACCAACAATAACTAAAGCTACTTCGCTTGATTGAGGTACATTGTAAAGCCCTTTGTGAGCAAGAGCGGGTGTTCGATCAGCATGTATAATCAATTTATAGTCTTTAGTACTTGTTGGTATTTTATTGAGAGCCATTTTTAGATCTTTAACATAACGATTATGCTGATGAAACATACATTGAAGATCCTTTACTACGCTACAATCAACATTTGATATATTTTTGCAACGTAGTTGAGCTTCTTTTTCATCATCACCAACAAAATAAATTTGAAGAAACTGCATTTCTTCATTTGGCAAAGGTCGGACACTACCAATTAAGTGATACACTTGTCCTTGGACTTTATAGTTTTTGTACTTCCAAAAGAAGTCATTTGAAAGCAGCTGTTATACTTTCTTATACGATCAATGAAATGATCATGCTTGGGATGTCCACCAATTATTAAGCTTTTTAGTGGATCAGGCAAACTTTCATTTTGTGAAAGTTTAACTTTTCCTGCCTTGCAACAGATACCCAAAGGCTCATTTTTCCATTCTAAAGCATTACAATGTTTGCATATCAAATTCATACTACCAAGTTGAGTAATTTTATCTGACTTGTAAGCTATTTCAAAATCATAGTTTAAGCCAGACATGGCTTTAACACTCCATGCACGCAAACGCTTTTCTTGACGTGCATTAGGATTATTAGCCTGATGTCTTCTCACTGCAACTCTATGAGCTTCAGGATTATTAGTCTGATCTCTTCTCACTGCAACTCTAATAACATCAGGATTATTAACACGTTATCTTTTTGATGCTTCTATGCGCTTACCCCTATTGATATCACTATTTTTTTAAAATGAACGTTTTTTTTACCTTTTTTTTCTGTTTTGCCGGTGAATCGACTACGTCTTTTAACAGGATTTTTAACATTTTCAGTTATACATTCACTTGACGTATCAGATTCTTGAGTTAATACTTCCTCTAAAGGAATATTAACATCAAAATGTCCATTCATTAATGGACCGGTAAAACGCAATCTTTTTACAGGATGCATATTATTTCCGAATGCTTGTAATAAATTTCCATTTTGAAAGACTTGAAAATTTACAGCATAAATTTCTGCTGCTGCTTGAAGCTCACATGCAGTACCATAAGTATTTGAATTTGACATATCGCACTCATATTGTTCAGAAGAGCTTTAACACTCTCCATTTAAGTTTATGCTGAAGCAAGCAAAAGTTTGCCAGTTGGTTACAACATGATCAACAATATTTTGGCGTAGGGTGCCATGGAAGCCTTGCCTACCAAATAAAAGGTAGGAAATATATCTAAAAAGGCAGTCTCCATCACCAATTATGGCAACAACTGAATGCGGCACCAAAATACCACTAATATCTAAAGTTTCAATAGACATATTTTAATTTGGCTGTGAGTCAATTGACTTCACTGTAAAACGATTGTTACAACGATACAGCGTCTAATCATAAGCATAAAATTAAATAAAATTTAATATACCAACTTATACTTTTAATAGAATATTCAGACTGCTTAGTTTTATTTGATTTTTAAATGCACCACAGCAGCGTCTTTATAACTATTATATAATATGCAAAATAGAAGACAACTATATATAATGTTGCTTCAATTATTAAGTCGAAAATCTACTTAATATTCTTGGTTTTAAAAAACAACATAAGAAATTAAAATACGTTGATCGATATTTAAATATTTAAATAATAGCAATTAAATATTTTTTATAACTTATCATTGCATACGAATTTTAAATGAACGTAAATACATACGTATTTTAAATGAATGTATATTTATATAATACGAAAATCAGAATATTGAAAAACTAACTGATTCAAAAAGTAACTTTCGATGTTATTATCCTTATCCTTAATATAAACAATATTAAACAAGTGGAAACGTTGCAGTCGGACGCAACCGACTGCGGCATACTCGATACCAGTATTAAAACCGGTAAAAAGAGGCCTGATTGCAAAGGGGTACGGATGCGGCAGGGGTGTACGCTGCCTTAAAGATTTTCCGATGCAGATGGGGATGCCACCAGCTATATTCCTTCCAAATTTGGTGACTCTAGCTCAAAGTTTGTAAAATGTAGGGAAAGGGGGAGGGGGGGGCTGGGGGCGGTATGGGTAGTTGTGGCATCAAAATTTTTGTTGCAGATCTTTGTGAAATGTCAATTGCTATCTTCATATCAAATTTGGTGACTCTAGCTCGAAATTTGTAATAAGTGTGGAAAGGGGGGGCTGGGGGCGGTATGGATGGGCGAGGCATCCAAATTCTTGATGCAGATCTATGTGGAATGTCAATTGCTATCTACATACCAAATTTGGTGACTCTAGCTCGAAATTTGTAAAAAGTGGGGAAAGGGGGGCTGGGGGCGGTATGGGTGGGCGTGGCATCAAAATTTTTGATGCCGATCTTTGTGAAATGTCAATTGCTATCTTCATACCAAATTTGGTGACTCTAGCTCGAAAGTTGTAATAAGTGGGGAAAGGGGGGCAAAATGGAGGGCGTGGCTCCAAAACTTTGATGCAGATTTTTGGGGGTCGTTGCCAGCTATCTTCTTACCAAATTTGGTGGCTTTAGCTCCACAACTCTGGAAGATACACTCATTCCCGTTTTTGACGAAGCGTTGGGGTGGATGGGGGCGGCTAGGGCAGTATCGGTGGGCGTGGCATCCAAACTTTTGGTGCAGTTTTTGGGGGGTCATCATCACCTATCTTGACACCAAATTTGGTGGCTATAGCTCAAAAACTGTGGGAGATATAGCCATTTCTGATTTCAAAATGCGGGGGGGCTGGGGGCGTAATGGGTGGGCGTGGCTCCAAAATTTTTAATGCAGTTTTTTGGGGGTTGCTAATAGCTATCTTCTTACCAAATTTGGTACTTCTAGCTGTAAGGATGTGCAAAATATGTGGATTTATCGGTTTTGAGTTATCGAATTTATCGATTTGCCAGCCCCCCAGTTTTCGTAGAACCACCATCTTTACACAAGAGAATTGGAAAGTTTCAAGTCTCTAGCTTGAAGGGTGTGGAAAAAAGTTGCGAATATACAGACGGACGGACGGACAGACGGACAGACGGACAGACACCATGACGGACATTGCACAAAACCAATATACTCTTTACCTTCGGTATCGAGTATAACAAGTGGAAACGTTGCAGTCGGACGCAACCGACTTCGGCATACTCGATACCAGTATTAAAACCGGTAACAAGAGGCCTGATTGCAAAGGGGAACGGATGCTGCAGGGGTTTACGCTGTCTTAAAGATTCTCCGATGCAGATGGGGATGCCACCAGCTATATTCCTCCCAAATTTGGTGACTAGCTCAACGTTTGTAAAAGGTAGGGAAAGGGGGGAGGGGGCTGGGGCGGTATGGGTAGTTGATGCAGATCTTTGTGAAATGTCAATTGCTATCTTCATACCAAATTTGGTGACGCTAGCTCAAAGTTTGTAAAATGTGGGGAAAGGGGGGGCTGGGGGCGGTATGGGTGGGCGTGGCATCCAAATTTGTGATGCAGATCTTTGTGGAATGTCAATTGCTATCTTCATACCAAATTTGGTGACTCTAGCTCGAAATTTGTAATAAGTGGGGAAAGGGGGGCTGGGGGCGGTATTTGTGGGCGTGGCATCCAAATTTTTGATGCAGATCTTTGTGGAATGTCAATTGCTATCTTCATACCCAATTTGGTGACTCCAGCTCGAAAATTTTAAAAAGTTGGGAAAGGGGGGCGAAATGGTGGGCGTGGCTCCAAAATTTTGATGCAGTTTTTAGGGGGTCATCATCACCTATCTTGGCACCAAATTTGGTGGCTATAGCTCAAAAACTTTGGGAGATATAGGCGTTTTTGACTTTAAAATGCGGGGGGCTGGGGGCGGAATGGGGGGCGTGGCTCTAAAATTTTTCATGCAGTTTTTTGGGGGTTGCTAGTAGCTATCTTCTTACCAAATTTGGTAGTTATAGCTGTAAGGGTGTGCGAAATATGTGGATTTATCGGTTTTGAGTTATCGAATTTATCGATTTGCCAGCCCCCCAGTTATCGTAGAACACCCATCTTGACACTTTAATTTACTATCCCATAGATAAAGAGAATTGGAAAGTTTCAAGTCTCTAGCTTGAAGGGTGTGGAAAAAACTTGCACACATACGGACGGACAGACGGACAGACGGACAGACACCATGACGGACATTGCACAAAACCAATATACTCTTTACCTTCGGTATCGAGTATAAAAATTCACTGAAACGAAAAGTAACTTTCTTTGTTCACATTAAATATGAACTAAAATGCATAACCAATTCCTTTACCATTGTATGTAAAAACATAATGTTGGAAAGAGCATTACAGTTATTCCTCTAAGCAGCAGATCCCGAGCTCATACATACAACGCTTGCACTTAAAAGCTAGGTATGGGTGGTGCAAATTAGGCAATGCAATTCCTTTAACAGCAGCCTCTTAGTTATGGTTAGCTTAGCTTAGTGAGTGCGGATAAACAAAAGAGTGAGCGTAAATGGGCAACAACAGAGACGCATGATTGCATTCAAATTATCTATATATATAAAAGAGTTCGTCCGCGTTAAAATGGATCAGCCACAGCCTAAACGAAAAGAGCTAGAAGGCTGAAATGTTCACACAATTTTTTATGCAGGTAGTAAGTGAGCACTAAGAAGGGAATTTTTATTTGGACAACTCCTTCAAGTACCTCCCATACGATTTGGAGCAATTTTTACCCATTTTAAAAAACAAATTACAATTACAACAAGTACCCATTCCACTACTGTCGCCTGATTGTCGCACAAGCTGAGGGTTTGATCGCGAGCGAGAATACAAAAACAAAACAAATGCGCAGTGACGCCTTCGCGTCGCACAAGCAAAGTCATAAAAAAAGGTTCGACACTTGCAAAAACGAAACGGATTTCTGCTTCTTAATGAATATGTGCATACACAATTAAGTGAACAATGCGCTTGAAAATATTTTTCATAATTTTATGTACATGTATCACTTCGCACAGTGCATATTCTTTTTTTCTCAAATTTGTGTGCCTTTGACAATTGATTTACGACCCAAGTAGCGTTTGTTGTTGTTGTAAGTGTTGTTGTTGGGCCCGCACTGCTACTTTTTGTTGGTGTCGTTGATTAAAAAAAAAAACAACAACAACAAAACATAACTTGGTCCGTGTAGAAAAATTTTGCACACCAAAATACATATGTTGTGGGGGTGGATTTGCCTACTTGCTGCTAATATAACTTAGACAAAACGTATAACTTACATTAAAAATATACAATTTCGAACAAGCAAAGGCCGTTCACATAATGATAATCAGATAATTTGAAATCTCGCTCCGATCATGCTCCTTTGTTGTTGCTCATTTACGTTCACTGCGCGCTTTGCATGTCAATCGTAAGGTTTAATAACCCTACCTCCTCCGCACACACTAAACTAAAGCTAAAGGCAATATGCAATTCACTTAACTGCAGCCTCTTCGATATGTTTTGCGTTGATTCAGTGCGTGCGAAGAAGGTAGCGATACTACGCTCTTTGTCTAACTTGCAGAGCGCGCGCATACATAAGAGAGTTAGCCGAAATAGCCAACAACGAAGGCGCGATTTAAAAATAATTTCAAGTTTTAAGCTGCCTCTTTGTGTTTGGGACCAGCAGCGCTCAATTCATGATGCAGGTGTTGAATTGCCGACTGTCAGCACAACACGAGAATGAGCGAATCTGAAAACAAGTAAGAAGGCTTCAGTCGAAAAATCCCGACTAAAAGATACCCTGAACCTGTGTATTAAAATGACTTGCAGAAGTCTCCTGTGTTTCTTAATCGATTTGGATTATTAATTTTCACAGAATTTATAAAGTTATCCATTGTTTAAACTCCTATTTTTACATTTTCTAAACAACAGACATGTGGACTCGGCTGTTGAAGCTGTGGTCGGAGATGCTTCTTTCTGCCTGTTAAATACTTTTGCACAAATCAATTATACCCTTTTTTACCCATTTTATGAGTTCAGGGTATAAAAATAATGTAATATTTTAGGCATGCTTTCAAAACAAAGTTTTCTTATATTTTGTAGCCACAGATAACAGAGAGAAGAACAAAGAAGAAGAAATATAACTGTAAATGGTACTCACTGCAAGCAGCATGCACAGCTGAGCGAATATATGCTGCAACACAGAGAGCGGCTTAAAGCTTGATCAGCGCGCGAGTCTCTCTTATGACTGCCGCTAGATATAACATAATTTGAATGCAATCATGCATCTTTGTTGTTGCCCATTTACGCTTTTGTTTATGCGCGCTTTGCATGTCAAACATAAATCTTAATATCCCTATCTCCTCCGCACTCACTAAGCTAAGCTAACCATAACTAAGAGGCTGCAGTTAAGGGAATTGCACTGCCTAATTTACACTACCCATACATAGCTCTTAAGTGCAAGCGTTGTATGTAAGAGCTCGGGATCTGCTGCTTAGAGGAATAACAGTAATGCTCTTTCCAACATTATGTTTTTACATACAATGGTAAGGGAATTGGTTATGCATTTTAGTTCATATTTAATGTGAACAAAGAAAGTTACTTTTCGTTTCAGTGAATTTTTTAATACTGTTTATATTAAGGATAAGGATAATAACAACGAAAGTTTCTTTTTGGATCAGTGAGTTTGTTAATATTCTGATTTTCGTATTATATATATGTACATTCATTTCAAATACGTATGTATATACGTTCATTTAAAATTCGTATATAATGATAAGTTATAAAAAATATTTAATTGCTATGATTTAAATATTTAAATAACGATCAACGTATTTAAATTTCCTTTGTTGTTTTTTGAACACAAAAAAGTTAAGTTGATTTTCGATTTAATAATTGAGGCAACATTATTTATAGTTGTCTTCTATTTTGCATATAATATAATAGTTATATAGACGCTGCTTTAGTGCATTTAAAAATCAAATAAAACTAAGCAGTCTGAATATTCTATTAAATTAATATAAGTTGTTATATTAAATTTTATTGAATTCTATACTTTGTATAGACGCTGTAACGTTGTACAGTGAAGTCAATTTTTGACTTATTTTGAAGTATTTATAATACTTACTTTAAATTAAGTTGTTAATTTGTTTTGATGTTTTTTTTTTAAACAAAATTAATAAGTCGATTTTAGACTTAATAATTGAAGCAACATTATATATAGTTGTCTTCTATTTTGCATATTATAAAATAGTTATATACACGCTGCTTTAGTGCATTTAAAAATCAAATAAAACTAAGCAGTCCGAATACTCTATTAAATTAATATAAGTTGGTATATTTAATTTTATTGAATTCTATACTTACGTATAGACACTGTAACGTTGTAACAATCGTTTTACAGTGAAGTCAATTGACTCACAGCCAAATTAAAATATGTCTATTGAAACTTTAGATATTAGTGGTATTTTGGTGCCGCATTCAGTTGTTGCCATAATTGGTGATGGAGACTGCCTTTTTAGATATATTTCCTACCTTTTATTTGGTAGGAAAGGCTTCCATGGCACCATACGCCAAAATATTGTTGATCATGTTGTAACCAACTGGCAAACTTTTGCTTGCTTCAGCATAAACTTAAATGGAGAGTGTTATAGCTCTTCTGAACAATATGAGTGCGCTATGTCATACTCATATACTTATGGTACTGCATGTGAGCTTCAAGCAGCAGCAGAAATTTTTGCTGTAAATTTCCAAGTATTTCAAAATGGAAATTTATTACAAGCATTCGGAAATAATATGCATCCTGTAAAAAGATTGCGTTTTACCGGTCCATTAATGAATGGACATTTTGATGTTTATATTCCTTTAGAGGAAGTATTAACTCAAGATTCTGATACGTCAAGTGAATGTATAACTGAAAATGTTAAAAATCCTGTTAAAAGACGTAGTCGGTTCACCGGCAAAACAGAAAAAAAGGTAAAAAAACGGTCATTTGAAAAACGTAGTGACATCAATAGGGGTAAGCTTATAGGAGCATCAAAAAAAAATATCGTGTTAATAATCCTGATGTTATTGGAGTTGTAGTGAGAAGACATCAGGCTAATAATCCTGAAGCTCATCGAGTTGCAGTGAGAAGACATCAGGCTAATAATCCTGATGGACGACAAGAAAGGCGTTTGCGTGCATGGAGTGTTAAAGCCATGTCTGGCTTAAACTATGATTTTGAAATAGCTTTCAAGTCAGATAAAATTACTCAACTTGGTAGTATGAATTTGATATGCAAACAATGTTATGCTTTAAAATGGAAAAATTAGCCTTTGGGTATCTGTTGCAAGGCAGGAAAAGTTAAACTTTCACAAAATGAAAGTTTGCCTGATCCTCTTAAAAGCTTAATAATTGGTGGACATCCCAAGCATGATCATTTCATTGATCGTATAAGAAAGTATAACAGCTGCTTTCAAATGACTTCTTTTGGAAGTACAAAAATTATAAATGAAAGTTGGTCAACCTTTAAAGTCCAAGGACAAGTGTATCATTAAATTGGTAGTGTCCAACCTTTGCCAAATGAAGAAATGCAGTTATTCAAATTTATTTTGTTGGTGATGATGAAAAGGAAGCTCAACTACGTTTGCAAAAATATTTCAAATGTTGATTTAAGCGTAGTAAAGGATCTTCAATGTATGTTTCATCATCATAATCGTTATGTAAAAGATCTAAAAATGGCTATCAATAAAATACAAACAAATACCAAAGACTATAAATTGGTTATACATGCTGATCGAACACCCGCTGGTGCACATAAAGGGCTTTACAATGCACCAATGCACTATCAAGCGAAGTAGCAGTTATTGTAGTAGAAGTTATTGTTGGTCAGCAATTTGAAAAGCGCAATTTTATTATTGAAATCCATAATTATAAATTACATCGTATAGTGAGGTGCATCGATCATACGATGCCTTACAGAACCCTTTGGTATTTCCTTATGGCGAAGATGGCTATTCAGTGGATATACAAGAATGGAATTCATTATTTAAAAAAGGAGGAACCAAAAAAAAAAGATATCTGCGTTAAGCTTTTACAGTTATAAAATAATGATTCGTCAATCTGAGTTAAATCATTTAATTTATTGTCGTTCCCTTTATAGTCAACTTTTAGTTGATATGTATGCTAAAATCTAAACAGAAAGGTTAAATTATATTCGCTACAATCAAGCAAAACTCAGAGCAGTTAGCTATATACATCTACAAGATGCAATAGGCCAACAAGATGATGACGCAGCTCAACTTGGTCAGATGGTAATTTTACCGTCTTCTTTTACAAGCTCTACACGATATATGCATGAAAAGACTAAAGATGCTATGACATATGTTCGCCATTATGAGCGACCAGATCTTTGCATAACATTCACATGCAATCCATAATGGAATGACATCAAAAGTGTTTTGTTACCGGGTCAAAAACCGCATGATCGTCATGATATTATAGCTCGAGTTTTTCATTTAAAAGTTAAAGCTTTAATGCCACTATTGACAAAAGGTTCGTTGTTTGGAAGCGTGCAATGTTTCATGTACTCTGTGGAATGGCAAAAGCGGGATTAACCACATATATGTACATATTCTACTTTGGTTAGAAAATAAAATAAGACCAGATAAAATCGATAAAATTATCTGTGCCGAAATACCAAACACAAATGAGGATCCATTGTTATTTAACATTGTTAAGTCAAATATGATTCATGGTCCTTGCGGTGCATTTAATAATAAATCGCCATGCGGTTTTTAAAAGGTTTCCTCGACAATTATTTAAGAAACTGTGACTGGAAAAGATAGTTACCCTCTATTTCGTAGAAGTGCGATAGAAGATGGTGGTAATGCAATTAATATAAATGGTAATTGCATAGATAATCGTTGGGTTGTGCCTTATAACTGTGTACTATTGAGAACATTTGAAGCTCACATAAATGTTGAGTATTGTAGTTCTGTAAAGTCTATTAAATACATTTGTAAATATGTTAACAAGGGCAGTGATCAAGCATCATTTACTCTTGAAGACCAACGTAATGAAATTAATATGTGCGAAAGTGGCTGCTATATAAGTAGTTCAGAAGCGGTATGGAGAATCCTTGCATTTCCTATACATGAACGTTTTCCGGCTATTACACACTTAGCTGTTCATTTAGAAAATGGTCAACGGATATATTTTAACCCAATAATCCCAATAATCCGCAACAATTACTTGACAGATTAAGCACTACACCCAAAACCACTTTGCTAGCCTTCTTTGAGCTATGCAAACGTGATGAGTTTGCAAGAACGCTTCTATATTGTGAAGTTCCATCGTATTTTACATGGAACAATAAAGAATTTCAAAGAAGAAAACGAGGGCATGATGTGCTAAATTTTCCTGGAGTTAAAAGAGATTCAGCTTTGGGAAGAGTTTACACTATTCATCCTAATAATACAGAATGTTTTTATTTAAGACTTTTATTACATTTTGTAAGGGGCCCAACATAATTTTTAAATTTGAAAACTGTTAATGGTATAACATACGCATCATTTCAATAGGCGTGTAAAGCTCTAGGATTACTAGAAGATGATAAGCACTGGGATTCAACTATAGCCGAAGCTGTCATATGTCAAAATCCTACAAAACTGAGAGAACTTTTTGCAATAATGTTAGTATTTTGTCAAATTTCAGATGCTCTTAAACTTTTGAATACTTATAAAGAGAGTTTCTCAGAAGATATTTTAAGAGCCTTTCATTTTTCACAAGACAGAAATATTGATGAAAGTATTGTGAATAATGTATTAAATAAATGTCTTATTTACATTGAAGATATTGTACTGTCTATTGGTCTTGACCTGTCAAAACTTGACTTACTATGGACTTCCACTACCAATTAGATCCGAGGAAATTGTCCAAATATCGAATATCATAGAGAAACAAATTATGAAAATTGCGATAATTTTGTTGTTAATAATGAGCTACTCCTTACTGCTGAGCAAAATCAAGTATACGAAAAGATACTATATAGCGTTGAAGCAGAAAAAGGAGAAATCTATTTTTTAGATGCACCTGCTGGAACAGGTAAAACGTATCTTTTAAATTTATTATTGGCAAAGGTACGGCAAAGTAAAAAAATTGCATTGGCCGTTGCTTCTTCCGGTATCGCAGCCACTTTACTAAATGGTGGCTGCACAGCGCAGTCTACACTTAAAATTCCACTTAATATGATTCATTTAGAAACACCACATTGCTCAATTTCAAAGCAATCTAATATTGCTGCTGTGCTCAAAGATTGCAAGCTTATTGTTTGGGATGAGTATACTATGGGCCATAAAGGTGTTTTTGAAGCTGTAGATCGATCTTTGAAAGACATTCGAGATAGTGAATACTTAATGGGTGGCATAACTGTTCTCTTAGCTGGTGATTTTCGACAAACTCTCCCAGTGATCCCCAGAGGAACAAGAGCAGATGAAATAAATGCGTGCTTAAAGTCTTCAATTTTGTGGCCCAAAATACAGAAAATTGCATTAACGAAGAATATGCGAGTGCACTTAAAAGGTGATAGCATAGCTGGTGAATTTGCAGAAATGCTTCTTCAAATAGGAAATGGATTATTTCCAACCCATGATGGCAAAATAACTTTACCATCCACTTTGTGTCATGTTGTGAAAAGTATTGAAGAGCTAACTCTAAAAATATTTCCGGATATTACAAATATCTCTCAAAAATCACTCGAATGATTTTCAGAACGTGCTGTTTTGACTGCGAGAAATGAAAATGCATTGGAAATAAACGAGTTTTTGTTAAAATCATTTCAAATGACATATAACTGTATTGATTCTGTGACTGAAATCGAAGATACAGTTCATTACCCCGTCGATTTTCTTAATTCATTCAACATAAATTAACTTTAAAGATTGGTTCACCTGTAATGTTGATTCGCAACTTGAAACCGCCAATACTGTGCAATGGTACAAGATTGCAAGTTCAAAGTCCTTCATAAGAATGTTGTCGAAGCAATTATCTTTACTGGCAATGGTATAGGGGAAACGGTTTTTATACCGAAAATTCCATTAATACCTTCTGATTCTGAATTGCCAATTCAATTTAAAAGATTGTAATTTCCTTTAAAAGTTTGCTTTGCCTTAACAATTAATAAATCAAAGGGATAAACTCTTAAATTAGCCGGACAAGACTTAAGACACGATTGTTTTTCTCATGGCCAATTTATGTAGCCTGCTCAAGAGTCAGTTCACCGAAAAGTTTATTTGTATTAGCACCTGACGGAAAAACAACCAATGTCGTTTATAAAGAAGCTCTTAAAGTTCTTAATAATTGCAAATTAAATTCAATAAGTGGATAAGGCCTACTGGGGAAACCACAATATTCTCTACCTCAATGGTGGCGTGGAAAAGAGAATATTAAATACTTTGCTTAAATATTTTGTGAAATATTTTCTAATTTATTTATTTTGTATCTATCTTCTATTGCTAAAATTTATATAAACTATCCGCGCAGCGAAGTAAGCGGGCCACTTACTAGTGTTACATATATCTAACGGCAGTCATAAGAGCGACGCGCGCGCTGATCAAGCTTTAGGCTGCGTTTATGGTTAAGCGATTTCGCGTCGCGCGATGCGACGAGAATCACTCAATCGCTCCAGCGATTTTTACCAGCGATATTGCTTATGATGAGCTGAGAGAGAGATCTCAGTTTGAGTGTGATTGACGTGTTTTACTTAAGCTCCGAACAACTTATTAATTTTGCGCCGTTTATCAGGCTTTTTATTTATTTTTTGCAGTCTACTGTTCGTAAAACATAGGCTTACCTAAGCTGTGCAAAGTGCTTCTTGTTGTGCGTCGTTTAATTTGCTAATTATTATATTTTAACAATTGCGGCGTCAGTTCTGTGTGGTTGTTAGTGTCTGTTTTTGTTATTCTGCAAATCTGCCGCTTATTCGTGCACTCATTTGTTTGTGTGTTTGTTCGCTGCGTTTACTCTTGTTTGCGTGTTTATTCGCTGCGCATACACTTGTTTGTGTGTTTGTTCGTTTAAGCGTTATCTGCCTTGCTTGTCGTGCTTTAATACATTTTTGTTGTTGCTTATCGCTCCAAACAAGAAGTATTTGTGTTACGATTCCTCTTAATTTGTGCGATTGCTCTTAGATTTTCTGTGCGCCGTTTTGTCCGTTCTGTGCTCTCGCAACCTATTTTCGTTAGTTTGACCCCAGTGGTAAATATGTCGTGCTGCAAAAAGTCTTGTACATTTAAGCAGTCTGACGATTCTGCACGGCCTCAATTTGTTCATTGCTGGTTGTGTGAGAATTTTATGCATGCTAAATGTGCAGGTCTTACTGGGCGTGAGTGTGACAAGATCACTGCTGTAGCCAAGCCCGGCTGTGGTGATGTGCGTTGGTCATGTGCATTGATAAGCAAATTGATTTCTCTAGAATGTATAACTCTGTGAGAAATCAGTTTTCAAAACTAAAAAAGACGGCAAGCATGCTAGTGACTGACATTGATTCGAGTTTGGAATTTCTCAATAATTTTAAATTTGAGTCATTGTCTACTCGCCGGTTGGAGTCTGAATTTTTGAATGTTCCGTTAATGTTTGCCCCTTCACCATCGTCGCTTTCACCCGTGCCTAGTAACGTAGAATTGTCGCCAGTTCTATCATTATCTCCAACTCCAAGCGATTGTCCGAATATATCTCCTGCAGTATCCCCTGCTATTAGTAGTATGGTTCCCGTCTTGGATCCTGCCGAAATAAACGCGGTAAATAATGATCTATCTGTCCCCATACCTCAGCCACCTCCTATTTTAACAGTAGTGGCTCCTCGCAAGCAAGTTTTTGTGTCGCGACTTTCCGCTGAAACAACTTGTGATTCTGTTGCTGCCTATATTGCTAGCAAAACTAAAGTTAGCGTCTCTATTACGAAATTTAACTTTTCTTCCCCTCGCGAAATATCATCTTTTAAAATTAATGTCTCTTTAGAATCGTTTTCAATCATATGTGATCTCAAATTTTGGCCCCCTCATACGGTTGTTCATGAGTTTTTGCAAAAAAAAAGAAATCTGCCTTTACCTGCCAACCTTCCAGCTGCAACCTTCTCAAATAATAACTCTGTCGTTTCAAAAAACTAAATTCTGATGAAATATCTATTATTTATCAGAATGTTAGGGGTCTGGTCTCAAAACTTAAAAACTTGTTTTTGAATAGCTTTTCGTTCCATGCTGATATAATTTATTTTACTGAAACTTTGTTAAATCCAAGTATATCTAATTGTGAACTTTTTTCAAATAATTTTATCGTCTATAGAGCTGATCGACCGTCTCGCCGAGGTGGTGGGGTATTAATTGCTGTTAAAGCTACTCTCCAGTCGGAACCTTTCTGTTTTTCTGCCATTAATGATGCTGAGATTATTTCTGTTAAAATAACTCTCCCTTCACATGTTGTTTATATCACTTGCTCTTATATCCCTCCTTCTTCTGACATTCAAGTTTATCTTCAACACCTAACTTGTATTAAAGAAGTTTCTGCTCATATCCGTGATAATGATATTTTCATCGTACTGGGTGACTTTAATTTACCAACCATCCCCTGGTCTTCATCCGACACCATAAATTATCTTGTACCGTCTGCCCAGCATGACTTCTTAGAAGAAATGCTTGATCTTCCATTGTTTCAGATCAATTCAATTTCTAATCATTTGATTAGAACACTCGATCTTGTATTTATTAACAACTACTGTATTGCCAATGTATCTAGGTCATCCCCTCTGTCTGTCCCTGAGGATTCATATCATCCTACTTTAGAAGTTACATTGTCTGTTAGCAATCCTGTTATGTCTTCTCCTCCAGTGTTTAACCTGCCTCGCCGTTGCTTTCGCAAAGGAAATTACTCATTATTAAATCAACGTATTCTGGCAACTGATTGGTCTTTTATATATGATTCGGTTGATATAAATATTGCCTTAAAATCTTTTTATAGCACCTTAAATTCTCTATTGGACGAATGTATCCCTTACTCTGCTCCGTTGTCCGTTTCTTCTAAGCCCCCTTGGTTCACTCCAAGACTATCAACTTTACAAAATAATAAATCTAAATATTATAAAAAATTTAGCAGGTCTGGCTTGAGTGCTGACTTGTCTAAATACATTATAGCCAAATCAAACTTTTTTCTCCTGAATTCACAGTGCTATGAGAATTACCTTATTTGTTGCAAACGGCAATTTACGCTAAATCCCAAACAATTTTATAGTTTTGTCAATTTTAAGCGAATCCGCTAATATTTTTGCCAATTTCTTCCAATCAACTTACTCTTCTGCATCCC
This sequence comes from Scaptomyza montana, assembly GCA_018904305.1. NCBI lineage: Eukaryota > Metazoa > Arthropoda > Insecta > Diptera > Drosophilidae > Scaptomyza > Scaptomyza montana. Next base: position 1,325,881 of record JAEIGR010000032.1, read on the forward strand.
CTATTAACATACCTTACCCTTATAGTATTGCTTCTACAAATTATATTCCTGTTCCTACCATCTCTCAGTCCACTCTGCTATCAGCTTTAAATTCGTTAAAGTCTTCTTACTCTCCTGGACCTGACAATATACCTAGTTGTCTTCTTAAAGAGTGCAGTGCTTCTCTTCTTCGCCCATTGCTTAAGCTTTTTAATCTCTCCCTTGAATCTTCTGTCTTTCCATCTCTTTGGAAAGAATCTTTTATAATCCCTCTTCACAAAAAAGGTGGGAAGTCCAATATTGAAAATTATAGGGGCATTGCAAAATTGTCCGCTATCCCTAAATTATTTGAAAAAATTATCACTTCATCTCTGCAACATTTCTGCAAATCAGTCTTATCCCCTGCTCAACATGGCTTCGTAAAAAATCGGTCAACCATGACCAATCTATTAGAATTCACAACTTTAGTAAATGATGCTTTCCTCTCGAAAATGCAAACTGACGTCATTTACACAGACTTCAGTAAAGCTTTCGACACTGTACACCATGACCTATTACTTCTCAAGCTTGTCCGTATTGGTTTCCCTCCCTCACTTATATCTTGGATTTCTTCTTATTTAAAGGGTCGGACACAAAGAGTACTCCTAAGATTGGCTACCTCGAAACAAGTTCATGTTACTTCTGGAGTACCTCAGGGTAGTCACCTTGGTCCTTTACTCTTCACTCTTTTTATAAATGATCTTCCCTCTGTTTTATCTCATTCTCGCATTCTCATGTACGCAGACGATGTGAAGCTTATTTTCTCCTACTGTAGTTCTCTAAATCATACTTGCTTACAAGATGATTTAAATTCAATGCATCTTTGGTGTAAGACTAATCAGTTGCTTCTCAATTGTTCTAAATGTATGTTTATGACTTTCAGCCGAAATAACCCCTTCATTACCAACTACTTAATTGACAGTACCCCGTTGCAACGTATTTTTACAGTCAAGGACCTTGGTGTTCTTTTTGACTCCAAACTCTCATTCGGCCTTCATATTTCTACTATTGTTAATGAGGCCAAAGGTGTTCTTGGTTTCATTAAACGTTGGTCTAAAGAGTTTAACGATCCTTACGTTACGAAAACTCTGTACACTTCCCTTGTTCGCCCTATCCTAGAGTACTGCTCTTGTATATGGAGCCCCCAGTATAGAAATAACCAGGATCGTATCGAATCTGTTCAGAAGCAGTTTTTGCTTTTTGCCTTACGAGGCTTAAATTGGGATAATAACCTTCGCTTGCCTTCATATTCCAGTAGGCTTCTTCTCCTTAACCTCCCGTCGTTGAACAATCGTAGGATTGTCCTTGGTGTTGCCTTCCTGCACAAGTTGATTAATGGTGATATAGATTCTTCTTTTCTGTTAGGTCATCTCCATTTCTCTATTCCCTCCAGACCTACTAGAAACTTTCGCCCGTTATTTTTGAAAACGTGCACAACAGATTACGCTATGCACAGTCCATTTCGTGTTTTATGCGTCAAATTTAATAATCTATACCACGTGTTCTCTAATGAGACCTCTCTCTCCTTAATCAAATCATTGCTTTCAGTTTATCTTCGGGAAGTTAATGACCGCTCTCAGCTATGAAACGGGGCTGAGCCTGCTGGACTGGCTAAATTGTTTTCTTTCATCGGGTCATATATATATAAATATTTTTTATTCTATTTTATTTATTTTTATTATTATTATTATTTTTATTTTTATTTTTTCTTTTTTTAACATTAATTTTTAGTTTACACATTTAAGTTTTTCTTTTCTATTTTCTACTAACATCTCTGTTTTAAGTATAGAGTCTATAATATCACTGACATTTTTGGCTGTGGAAAGGGGCATAGCTGGCCGGACTGGCAAATAAAACACCCCCATCGGTCGGTGATGTTATTAGACATTTTTGTTCTCAGCCTAGGCTTTTTACTACTACTATTTAATTGTAACTTATTTTTTAAAAGTTGACTCTAGAATTGTCAACAACTTTCAATAAATAAATAAATAAATAAAAATGAAGTGTTTATGGTTAAGCGATTTTACAAGCGACCAAATATTTAAGTTCTGATTTTAATAGAGATTTAGTTGTGTTTTGTTTATAAACGAGGAAGGAACATGCGGGCAAAACAGCGTAAAGTGTTGATAATGGAGAGCAGTTATTAACTGCGGAAGAAATAACTAAACAGTGGGAATTAAAAAAAATACCTAGTGCATCCTATTTTGAAAGATCGGGAATGTAAAGGAGAGTCTACCATTTGCATTCCAAGCTGCTGCAGTATCCCGAAAAATTTAAGGAATACTACAGAATGAGTAGAGAATTATTTGGATACATTTTAAATGAAATATCTCCTCACATCCAAAAACAAACTACAAATTTTAAAACCCCAATTGATTCAGCAGAAAGATTGTCATTAACGCTAAGGTAAGTGTGATGAACATGTTTTTATTAAAAAATTTGTTGATGAACAGTTGTGGATGTTTTTCATACAAATATAAAAACATACGTACAGCATGCAAAACCGTTATAACTGTAATTGCTTCATATGAAGAAGCAGTTGTTATTGTTTTGCTTGCTCAATCGCTCCAATCGCTTGAAAAAATCAAAAAATTTTGGTTGCAAATTCTTGTCGCTTCAATCGCTCTTTGTCGCGCGACGCGAAATCGCTTGACCATAAACACAGCATAAGCATTTAAGCACGTTTTCATTTCAGTGAAACCATGATACAATTATACAAGGAAGTCCACTCGGCAAAATCATAGTCCCTTGATATAAGTGCGAGTGACAGAGCGTTGAATAGTGAGTGTGAGTGAAACGGCTACACAGTGCGTCGATTAACACGCGCACGGTGCATGGGGCTAAAAGTTTCCTTAGTTATGAAAAGAGTTGTAATGTTTATAATTTTATTTTATTAGTTTTGAATTTGAAATTATTCTTTGTTTTTGTTGTTAAACAGCCATTCTTTTGTTTAAGCTCTTAATTCTAAAAAATATACGTATCTGCTTGGCACTTAAGGGTTAAAGCTCTGAAAAATAACCGTCCGCACACAACCTTTCAGTTCGACCAGCAGGCACGCCCTATAAAGATGCAAAAACATCGATGTCAACATCGATTATATCGATGTTTTCCAAGTTGTTCGATGCATCGATGCATTATTTTCAACATCGATGTTTCATTGTATAGTGAAGCTTCAGATTGCGAGTGCGTAATTTAAAATAAATAGTTTATTTTGTTACATAAATTCGTTGTTTTAATAGTTTCTTATAGCCATACGTTAATATATAAATAGTGGCGGTTCCTCTTAATAAAATGGAAAAGTTTTTGTGCATACTTATGCGTTCCAGCTGGCTTGACAGAGTCTGAGCGAACTTTCAGCAAGGCTGGAGAAATCATTTCCCAAAAACGTGCGGCAACAAAAGCGGTCAACATGTTTCTCTTTTTTTACAAAAAAAATCAATGGATCTTTCATAGATCTCGTATCTAGATCTAGAAAGATCAAGATGTTATTAGTTTTAAGTTTAAAACAGGAAAAAAGCTTTAAAAATTGTGAAGTTAAGAAAACTGAATGATTAATTTTTATTATTTTTGTTTTTTATAATTTTCTTTATTAATACTAAATTTTTGTGTTAAATTAGTAGTGAGGTGATAAAACTGAGAGATTATTACTGTTAGTTTAATTATAAAAAGAAAATAGGACATAAACTAACATAAAACAGTCGGTTTCAATTAAAGAATGAAAATTTTTAATTATTTGAACTATAGGAATTACTGGCGGAGACACATTATAACGATCATGTTGGAGTTCTTTTATTGAATGAATGGTACAATCACGGTTGCCACTTAAAAATTAAAGACAGAGCCAAAAAAAAAAAAAAAAAAGTGTCAAATTCACTAAAAAAGAACCAATTTTTTTTTTAGCAATTCATTTTGAATTTAATTACATAAAAAATATTTTTTTCACAAAAACTTATAGCTGTAACACGTCATAGCTGAAAAGTTTTTCACATTTTCACTCTTAATAATGCGACTGCTACTCTAAAAAGAATTTTCAAACTAACTTTTTGCTATCCAACGGTGGGTTTGTGATCGTGGTCTCATTGTTTTTTTGAGGGGACTCAGCGCCAGTTTCACTAATTTTTGTAAGGAACCTACACATTCTTATGCATAGTAAACTTATTAAGCACAAGCTAGATAATTAATTGTTAATTTACTTTTCCATTTTCTTTAACTATCATGAGAACGTCGCCGCCACCGGTGTTCAACGAGTTGACGATGGGATTATGCGACGATTGTTTACAGAATTGCTTTTTGTTTTGGTATTTGGCCGATGTATCAATAATTTTCAGTGCTATAAACGATACTAATTGTTTGCTGAGTAATGTATAAAATTATATTTTCTGAAGCCAATCATAAGAAAAAACAAGTGGAAACGTTGCAGTCGAACGCAACCGACTGCGGCATACTCGACACCAGAATTAAAACCGGTAAACAGAGGCCTTAATGCAAAGGGGTACGGATGCGGCAGGGGTTTACGCTGCCTTAAGATTCTCCGATGCAGATGGGGATGCCACCGGCTATCTTCATACCAAATTTGGTGACTCTAGCTCAAAGTTTGTAAAAAGTGGGGAAAGGGGGGTGGGGGGGCTGGGGCGGTATGGGTAGATTTGGCATCAAAATTTTTGTTGCAGATCTTTCTGAAATGTCAATTGCTATCTTCATACCAAATTTGGTGACTCTAGCTCAAAATTTGTAAAGGTGGGGACAGGGGGCTGGGGGCGGTTTGGGTGGGCGTGGCATCCAAATTTTTGATGCAGATCTTTGTGGAATGTCAATTGTTATCTTCATACCAAATTTGGTGACTTTAGCTCGAAGTTTGTAAAAGATGGGGAAAGGGGGGCTGGGGGCGGTATGGGTGGGCGTGGAATCCAAATTTTTGATGTAGATCTTTGTAAAATGTCAATTGCTATCTTCATACCAAATTTGGTGACTCTAGCTCGAAATTTGTAATAAGTGGGGAAAGGGGGGATGGGGGCGGTATTGGTGGGCGTGGCATCCAATCTTTTGAGGGGGTCATCATCACCTATCTTGGCACCAAATTTGGTGGCTCTAGCTCAAAAACTGTGGCAGATATCGCCATTTTTGATTTCAAAATGCGGGGGGGCCGGGGGCGGAATGGGTGGGCGTGGCTCCAAAACTTTGATGAAGTTTTTTGGGGGTCGTTACCAGCTATCTTCCCACCAAATTGGGAGGCTCTAGCTCCACAACTCTGGAAGATACACGCATTCCCGTTTTTGACGAAGCGTTGGGGCACATGGGGGTGGCTAGGGCGGTATTGGTGGGCGTGGCATCCAATCTTTTGATGCAGTTTTTGAGGGGTAGTCATCACCTATCTTGGTACCAAGTTTGGTGGCTATAGCTCAAAAACTGTGGGAGATATAGGCTTTTTTGACTTTAAAATTCGGGGGGGCTGGGGGCGGAATGGGGGGGCGTGGCTCCAATATTTTTGATTCAGTTTTTTGGGGGTTGCTAGTAGCTATCTTCTTACCAAATTTGGTACTTCTAGCTGTAAGGATGTGCGAAATATGTGGATTTATCGGTTTTGAGTTATCGAATTTATCGATTTGCCAGCCCCCCAGTTATCGTAGAACCCCCATCTTGACACTTTAATTTACTATCCCATAGATAAAGAGATTTGGAAAGTTTCAAGTCTCTAGCTTGAAGGGTGTGGAAAAAAATTGGACACATACAGACGGACAGACGGACAGACGGACGGACACCATGACGGACATTGCACCAACTCAATATACTCTTTACCATCGGTATCGAGTATAAAGAGCCAAATTGAAAAAAAAAGTGCCATCAGGGAAAAAAAGAGCCAGTTTTGTTGCCAAAACACCAATTGTGGCAACCGTGGGTACAATATATCTTAAAGTATATTTTAGCCTATAGCCGCGGAGCTGCGCTGCCAGTGACGCCGGCAGCGGAGCGGCTCTCTGCACTATATAATAATAAGAATATGGAGAGAGTGTGCATGGTAGATGCATGCATTGCGAGTACATATTTACTCGTGGTATGCGAGTACATATTTACTCGTGGTATGCGCTACATAAGCGTAGCGTGGGATATGCGCCGTCAGCTGAATGGCCGGCTAGTGTACTAGCGGTCCGCGCTGCGTAATATGAGCCTGAGTCAATATACTCAAGTAGCTCGCGCTTTTGGCTATATGTTTGTTATTGTATGCAACAAAGAGTCGCATACTTATGTATGTAAATACAGGGTGCTATTTAATGCATATACACACTACAGAACAAAAACATCGAAAACATCGATTTTTCAAAACATCGGTGACGAAAACATCGATGTTCTGACCATCGATGTTTTTGCAGCTCTAGCACGCACTGAAAATAGGCAGTGCTGCCAGTTTAGCAATTTAGTTGCTAGATCTGGCAACTTTTCAAAATATTTGCAACTTTTTTTTAAAAAATGCTATTAGCCACAAATCTAGCAATTTTTAATTATTTTTTAGCAATTTTAGCAAATTTATTATAAAACTACCAATTTTAAGATTTTTTTTTGGGCTTATGCATATTGTATACCTTTTTGTCATCGACTGCACAAACTACGATTAATTGTGGATCACAAATATATCGGAACTTGTATTTAACTCAGTGGATCGATTATATGAACAACTTGATAGTGTTTGAAAACTGTTTTAATGTGTTCGGTGATTGAAGCAAGATGCCTATAATTTACAAACAAAATAGCGGAATTCCCCATAAAAATCCTTTCGCTGCCATGGTCGAACGCAGAAGTCGAGCGAATATTCTCGCAGATGAATCTAAATAAAAGCAAATTACGCAACGCCAAGAGAATAAAAACATTAAACGCTATTTTGTTTGTGAGGTCAGCTTTAAATTTCAAAAATTCTGATAGAAATACAAATTGAACGTATTAAACTTCGAATATTTCAACAGGTAAGGACTACAAAGACATGGAAAATGTTGCCACAATTATGTAGTTCCGTATGAGTACTTGACTCAAATTAAAGGAAAGAATAAGTACGCCGACGAATGCGAAGCTGACGAGCTGGATGATATTTTAAGTATTCTGTAGCTAAATGTTAATATAATTGTTCATGTTCCTTTTAAATTTAAGTGTTTTCAATTTTTATTTTTATTTTCCGGAAAATACATATGTCATTTGTTGAAAATTAACATTTTAATGGCTTAAGGCCCAACCAAACGATGCTTGCTTGCTTCGCGTCTCGGAGCAAGACTGATCGAAAAGCATTGAGCATGAAAGCCTATACCCAAACGTTGCTTAAGTGCTTTGTCTCTTCTTCTTCTCTATTTTATCCAACCATTGTTGCCACAAGTGTTTTTTTTATTCCATTAAAAATAAATGTTAACATTTTATGAAATATTATGTTAAAAATAAAGATAACACAATGTTAATATATCTAGTATATTATATCAATATGTTTTTAAGCAATAAAATGAAGATCTAACAATGATTTTAAATGTTTTTCATATAATAAAAAAACAGCGAAAGCTCTAGAGCGCAAAGCATTGAAGCATGTTTTCAATGATTGAACTTATGCTTAAGGCGATAAAAAATTAAAACTCAACGAAACCGTGCGTAAGCATCGTTTGGGCAGATACACGTCGTAGCATATGTTGAAACTTTGCCAACTTCGATGCTTTAAGCAAGCAAGCATCGTTTGGTTGGGCCTTTAGCAATTTTTTTAAACAATTTTTACAAAATTTGTATCAATTTTTAGCAATTTTTTTTCCCAAATCTAGCAACTTTTGCCTCTGAGATTCTGGCATCACTGAAAATAGGGGACCAAAAACCGAACGACTTCGGCAGCCGAGTGGACTACCTTGTATAATTGTATCATGAGTGAAACTATGCTTAAGGCGTATTAGCATTCGTTAAAAACTAAAACTGAACGAAACCGTGCGTAAGCATCGTTTGGGCAAATACACGGCGTAGCATATGTTGAAACTTTGCGTGCTGCGATGCTTTAAGCACGTAAGCATCGTTTCGTTTGGCCATTAACTTAACTTAAGGAATGTATGCGTTTACTCTCAACTTTAAGTTTTTTAAAAATCAAAAGAATACTAAGTTGATGAAAACGATTAAGTATTACACAAATTAAGATAGGGTATCAGACAACATCAATAGAAGAATTTTTGAAGTCAGTAAATGAGTACAAAACACATTCTTTATAAATTTTTATCGTAAGTAGCATACTGGGAAAGAGAATAGTAAAAACCGTTTTTATAAAAAACAATCAAGCTGCTAAGAACATCTTACTGTTTTCATTTTCTATATTTTAGAAATTGATTTGATATGTGAGTTTGATTAAATAATTTTTGTCGAGTATAAGAAATAGTTTGACGGATATCTTAAATATGAAAAGTGTCATTTGACGAAAATCTTATAGCGAGCAGAGGGAAAGTTAAGGAAAAGATTATTTGTTAAGCCTAAAAGATTACCTTAAAGAATTTAAAGAATGTAAAAGCAAAATAAGAGAGAGAAATAAGCAAAGCAAGAGAGATAGAACAGAATCGAATATATGGGGATTACAAAAAAAATAATAATAATAAATTCAATAAACGATGAAGTATAAATATTAAGATCTAAATTATTTTGTTAAAACATGATTTATTATACCAGCTACACGAACTTCTTTAAGTTTTCTAAATAGTGACATACATAAAAGCATTCTTAGATATGTATATAGTGAGTACTAGAACTTAGGCTTATAATATAGACTTAAAAAAGCGTTTTATCAAGCCGAAACAAAATCATGGAGTATGACATGTGTGTTCTACCGGCTATAACTATATGTCATTAATCTTAATGTTCGGTGTTTATGTTTGCTTAATCCCTCAACGGAATAAGCTTAATATAATCCTCAAATTTAACATTCTGCAAAAATCTTTATAAAAAATAAGATAAAATTAAAACATACCTATAAGAAAACCATAATTTGATAGTTTATTAACAAAGTACACCAATTTAAAAAATTTTCATTGGATTATTAAAAAGTTATACTAATTAGCTCTATAAAAGTAACAGAAGTCAGTGCAATAATCAAAACAGATGTATGCAAATAAAGGTTAGAAACGTAAGTAGCGAACAAGTTGGGTGTGCGTTAGAAGGGGGGACAATCAATTAACATACAACCTGCATTTCATAGACGCTCGTGTATAGAATCGCATAAGGGAGCGTGTTTTAATATAATAATATAAGCAGGATCGCTTTCCCCCTATAGCACTTTCACCCTCTAACACTTACTCCCTCTAACACTAACTCTCTCTTTCTTCCTCTAACACTTACCCACTCTTACACCTTCCACCTCTAACATTCCAATCTAAATCTGCAAGTCTCAATACTCTTGTTAAAAAACAATGTTTTGATCTTGCTGCTGCTGCTGCGAAAGAAAATCGCATCCCTTGCTTACATAACCCTTACGAATGTTGCTGTTCTTGTTGTTGTTGGTGTTGCTTTTGATCATAAGAATGCGGCATACGAATGTACTGCCCTTTGACTAGCGTACTTCAAACATGCACAATCTTGTCTCAATCCTTTCATCCTTTGATCACTGGTTTTCACAACCATAAACGTTCATTAACTATGTTTTGCCTGCAGGTCTGCAAGGCAACGCACGTCAAACAGGCGCCCTCTCGACTCTCTTTTATCTACTTATTGGTAGCTAAGAAACCTGCGCACAGTTGACTCTCTCTCTTATCTACTAACTTGTAGCTAAGAAACCTGTGAACACTTGACTCTAGCACTTAATAGCTTCATAGGTAATGCACTTTCTTTGCTCACTGATCCTCACAGACGGTGATATCTATAGCACATTAGCCAACTAATGTACTTGACCTTTGACTAGCGCACTTCAAGCATACACATGCTTGTCTCTAAGTCTTCCTCCCTCTAGCACTTTCCCCCTCTATCCTTTCCCCCTCTTACACCTTCTCCCTCTAACACTCCCCCTCTTAAACCTTCTCCCTCTATCACTTTCTCCCTCTAACTCTTTATAATCTTAATCTATCAATACTCTTGTTTTAAAACAATGTTTTGATCTTGCTGCTGCTGCGACAAAAAATTCCCATCCTTGCACACAAAGCGGGGCACGATCATGAGAAAAAAAGTCATAAATTATAGTATTGGGGGGTAATAAAAGTGTCAAAAAAAGGGTCATAAATCTTGATGTGGGGGGGGTAATAAAACTGTCAAAAATAATAAGTCATAAATTGACACAGAACCCCCAGTTCCCTACTACTATGAAAATTAATTTAAAAAATAAAATTATAAATAAATCTGAAAGTATATTAAGGTAATATATATATACAAATTTTAGGATCTGGGAAATTCAACAAGAAAAACTGGGAAAAACCCAATCAGACCAGCGTTAGATTTGTAATTAGTGGTCACGATTAGTTAATGCAGTAAGGATCGATCTTATTAGTACTGAAATTGAGACCTCCAAGGAGACAAGAGAAAAACGCTTGTTATAGTCAGAGCATATAGCACGGAATGGTTCATGAATTAAATAGTTGCTCGAGCAACGAGCAAGGTAAAGGGGTACAAAGTTACGTGAAGATCTAATTGGGACATTTATTTTAATTCGACTCAAAAGAAGTGATGAGTCGATTTCACCGTTAAGAAGATTAGTAATAAATAATACTCCATGCATGGTTCTACGGTTTAAAAGGGAGGGAAGATTTATTAAAATAAGTCTTCTTGAATACGGAGGTAAGTCAACTCCAGGAACCCAGTTAAAACTTCCAAGGGCAAACAGAATGAATTATTTCTTCACCGATTCAATTCTAAACTGGTGAATCCCTTATTGTGGGGACCACACCCAATATCCATACTCCAGGATGCGACGTACTAGGGATGTATAAAGCGTTTTAATGGTGTATGGTGTATATCATTTAACTCTTTTGACCACCGCTTGATGAAGCCAATGACTTTAATGGCCTTATTGACCATAGACGAAATATGAGAGTCAAACTTGAATTTAGGATCAAGAATAATGCCTAAATCTATAATTTCAAACACGCGGTCAAGTGGTGAATCATCCACACGGGTGCGTTCATGGAACTAAGCGCTTACAATACATGTTTAGTAATCGTTCGCTGAACGTTCTGCTTACTAAGCGCTCTTTAAACATGTTAAGTCAGCGCCCGCCATCTTTGTAAGCGTAAAATTTGTTATAATTTGTTATATCGATAATGCTGATCAGCTGAACAACTAAGCATTGCGTTCACAAGTTTTCAGCGATTAACACTAAGCGCTTAGTAAGCAGCTTTATAACCGCTTAGTTCCCTGAACGCACCCATATACATTAGAGTTAGTAATATTAGCTGGAAGATCGTTAATGAACAGATTAAAATAATAATAATAATAAAAACTAAAAATATCTTAAAATTTATTTAATAAGGCACACTTTAGCATATATAAACAAAGTCTCATTTTGTTGTAGATTAATTTTTTCCAGTTTAATTAATTGGATAACTCGAAACGTAAATCTTCATGCTTGCCATCCATCAGGCAGTGGCCGATCTATTAAGGGCTGTTTACTCTTGACTTAACTTAACTTTACTTAACGTAACTAAACGTAAATTAATGTAACTTAACTTAAGGAATGTATGCGTTTACTCTCAAATTAACTTAACTTAAGAAATCAGGATGTCAGTGCTGTAGAATTATGTTAGCAGTGCTATTAAACACAGAAAAATATATTGACCGCTCGTTGGCGCATTTTGAATACAACGTTGCAACCAAGTACTTTGGCAATTGCAGCCCAAACTTCTTTTTTTTTTCATTATATTTTTAAAGTCTTTTGAATTTTTATCATACAACAAAGCATGATTTTCTACTAAAATAATTAGCTTATGTTCATCCATTTGAATATTTGATTTTGTAAACATTTTGTAAAGAGCATGTAACGTTTTTCATCACAGTTTTTGATCAGCTGTTTGATTTTCACGTTAATCAACACTGTTCAACTTAAGAACTTAACATAAGAATCTGCAAACCTTCAGGTTCAGAATTAAGTTACGTTAAGTTAAGTTACGTCATCAAGTATAAAATGTTCTAGAGCATGATGGAATAAGTATGTGAACACAAATTCAGTCAACGCTGTTCAATTTTCAGAGACCCACCCAAAAAATAACAAAACCCTACACGCAAATTAAAGACGTAAATCAAGTACGCATATAAACAGCAGAGCTGCGTGGATCAACCGTCTCAGTCGACTGCCTCTCTGCAATTAAACGCAAACTAAAATAATGCGAGAGCGCGCAGTCGGCTCAACAGCCGAACTGCTCTGTGGCATGATGAAATAAGTATAAGGTGGTCTCGTCGGCAAAAGCTGTCCCTTAGCGTATGCTAGCAATAAGTGCGAGTGAAACGCACACTTTGCGTGAGTGTGAATGAAACGGTGGATATTGTGTTCATTAACCCTTAGCTGGTCCCTGGGGTTTAAAATAGCCCAATATAAAACAAAGCGGTGAGTGAGTTTTTATAGTTTTATTTTTAATAATTTTGAATTAGCAATAAGTCGTTGTTTTTTGCTTCACAACACATTTCGGTGCATGATAACTTCACACCCAGTACATGCTTGCGGCAAAGTTACGATTTTGTTTCTGTTAAGGGTTAAGTGTTGAGAAAACATTCGTCCGCACCACCTTCCGCGTCAACGAGCATGCACTGAAGCTAAGGGACAAAAACGGTTAGTCGGCTGCCGCCACCTTATACTTATTTCATCATGCTCTGTGGGTTCCGCCGTGCCATGATGGAATACTTAAGGCCAAACCAAACGATTTTACGTGCGTAAAGCATCGCAGCACGCAAAGTTTCAACATATGCTACGCCGTGTATTTGCCCAAACGATGCTTACGCACGTTTTCGTTCAGTTTTTCTTTTTAACGAATGCTTATATGCCCTAAGCATAGTTTCACTGAAATGAAACCATGCTTAAATGCTTAGGGCTATAGTGCTGTCGCTGTTTTTTTATTATATGGAAAAAAATTTTTTAAAAATGTTTAGATCTTCATTTTGTTGTTTATAAACATATTGATATAGTATACTAGATCTATAAACCATGTGTTATCTTTATTTTTAACATAATATTACATAAAATGTTAACATTTATTTTTTAATGGAGTAAAAATAAAACATGTGGCAACAATGTTTGGCAAAAAGAAAGAAGAAGAAGAGACAAAGCACTTAAGCAACGTATGGCTATAGACGTTGATGCATAATGCTTAAGCATGCATTTCGTTCATTCTTGCAGCGGCTCTGCATGCACGAAAGCATCGTTTGGTTGGGCCTTTATTCCATCATGCGCCGTGCAAATGTACAGCGAAACCCGACCGCGTGCACGAAAAACGAAGTGATTGCTCTAGAACAGCGATCGGCAAACTCACACAACTATACTTTTATTGCTCTTTGCTTGTATTGAAAACTATGTTCGCGCACGAAGAAAACAGTGCACTGAGAAAATTGAATAAGTTGGCAAATCAAATTATTTATTTCAAGCAATTCATAATTGCTGTGCTTGTTTTGAAAATGCCTTTTTAAAAAATATATATATTTAGGGTATTCAGTAGCTATGCTATGTGCGTAAAGTGTTATATTTAATACAGTGTAGCTAGTGAGTGCACTTTTTACGTTTCTTTTGTCGTATTTGTGCTAAGTCAGCCGTTTGCCAGTTCGATGACAATACAATCGAAAGTTAAATTGAATTGAGCAATTGATAAGCTGAAAGCAATAAAATAAAAAAAAAAGTTGTTGTTTTCATAAATAATAATTGAAAAACTTTCTTTATTATTCAGAAAATAAATGTTTTTTTATTTATATGAACACTTAAGCATTCTTATATTTTACTTCTAGCTCTAATTTTTGCATTCTATCCTCTTTTCCCAGCTGCAAATTTTTTAATTGAAAATCATTTCGTATTTTTTCTTCCTTTCCACTGTTAAAAACATCAGTTTAGTCTTTTAAATTAATAAATCATAAAATTTACTTACTTTTACAACCAAAACTCGCCTAGTGTGACCTAATTTCACTAATTCAATAATCTCGAAAGCAGCTGTTTTTATAAATAGTCTGGCAACCACTCAATAACACATATAGTACAATAGTAGCAAACATACCCAGAGGCATGTTTGCTGTGTTAAAAATGTTTCTGTGTGTTTGTTGTAAAGCTTTCATATAACACTTTAGTACTTTACGCACATAGCATAGCTACTGAATACCCTAATTGTTACAATCTAAAATTTGGTGGCAAATTAAACATTGGGAAAAAATTTCATTCATTTTTTAGTTTATTTGCAGTGTTTAATATTTAGCATTCAGAAAAATTGCGCAGCGAGGTCTTGCCTTGGTGAATGCTGAATAGCAACTGATTTGATTTGCTTTGCCGAAGTGGGGGCAACACAACTGCCGAAAGCCGAACAGCGTGCGCTTGTATTAGTTTTTTTATAGAGTACAGTGTAAAATGAAAAAATTGCTGCCCTATAGCCAGCTATAGGAAACACGGTATACAGACTAAGGGTAACGCAACCAGCTATGCATGTATTGGTGCGCAAAAAAAGTTAATGGTTTCCGATCAGCTGTTGCTCTCTCAGTACGATGGTCACTCCTTTTGCTATTCGTGCTAAAATTTGCATGCTGTATCACTTAGTTTGTTGCTTTTGTCGTGTGTGCTTTGTTGTTTTGCAGTGCTTTTTGTAAAGTGAAAATGAAGTGCGCAGTAACTAATTGCAAAAATACATACAGCGTAAAATACAAAGAAAATAACAAAAGGTTTTTCCATTTTCCCAAAAACCTAACTATTGAAAATATTTTCAGAGCTTTGAACGGCGATAAATTACTCATAACTGAAAAATACATTGCAATGCACGTCGAAGAAGCGAAAGAAGTTGATAAGATCAACTTAGAAGTCAAAAAATTATTTCTTAGAGCTAGAATGTATTTTTCTATCAATACTTTAAATAAGTTTCTTAATAATAAGTACAATATTTCAAGAAAAATACATAAAACTATAAATTAGATTCATTGGACTTTATATTAATTTCACGGGAGAAACGGGCAATCAAATTAAAAATTTCATTCCGAAAAACATGCACCACACCCCATAGTGCGAGTCGAAAAAATGTAAACAAAGATACTCGTGACGTCACAAGTATTCCAAATTCTACCGCGTCATATAACGGAACTGGTGATTGCGTTACCCTTAGTCTGTATACCGTGTATAGGAAACGCTAAATGTGCCCAAGGCGTATTAAACAAGGTGGCAGCGACGTCGACGTCGCGTTGCCTTACGAAAAATGAGAGCAATCGAGAGAAAGAGAGCGAGAGCAAGAGAGTAATAAACTCAAAGAAATTTGTTCTCGCATGCACATGTATACACACACACATATGCACAAAATCACAAAGCAGCTAAAAATTCGTCCGTAGTCGTGCGTCGCTCGCAACGTTCGAATCGAGACTGAAACCGTAAGGCAACAGCAAAGAGGGCGACGTCGACGTCGCTGCCACCTTGTTAAATACGCCTTGAATGTGCCGATCGCTGCTCTAGAACAAGGTATACTTAAGAAGGTACTGGCACTCACTCTCTCGTTCTCTTTGTTCACTTCTTAAATTGTCAGTCTGTTAGCAGCAGTTGTAAGCGACGCATCGCCGCGGACGATTTTTTTTTGTGCTACAGACTTCGCGTATTTTGCAATGGCGCCTCCATATTGCTCTGTATGCAATATGTATAAATTAAAATTTATAGTTTCTTCTGTTATATTTATTATATCATTTTGGTCGTAGTTGCAGGAAAAAATTCACATATGTGAATTGCATGCACGTACAAATTTCTTTATTTTCACACAAGCGAGCAAATTCATTACTCTCTCGCTCTCTCTCTCTCTTCTGTTAAATTGACAATAAAATAAGATGTCGTGAGAGAGCAAGTGCGGCTACCTTCTTAAGTATACCTTGCTCTAGAACATGATACAATCAATACGGTAGTGTCATGCGAGACTGTGCCCTCTTTTTGTCGGTACTAGTTGTCAGTCGCTAAGTGCTTGTCGTTGAGGTAAGACGTTGATGCGGACGATTTTTTTCTGTTTGTTATTTTTGTTGTTTGTTTACAACTGACTAACCAAAATTAAAATACAAAAACAAATACAAAACATAATGGGAAATAAAAAACTATTAAAAATATTACTTTAAATTAATAATAATTTGTGTTGTTTATTTGAATACGAATATTTATTAATATTTATTAAAATGTTTTAATGTTAAATGAATCGAAAGCGTTTTACTTATTTTTTTATTTAATTTAAATATCACAACAAAGCAATCAAAATGTATCGGCCGCATACATACAACAAAACACTTTCTATACCTAACTCTATCGCACTTGCAAAACAGCCCTTTAACAGACTCAAGAGAGTAAAATTAAGAGAGCAGCTTAGCCCTCTCCTTCGCACTCGCACATTATATGGCAAGTACGGGCTGGGCTCGGATGACACTACCATTAGTAATTAGGTCTGTTCGATAGCTGCACTAGTGTACCCTAGTGTACACTAGTTCACAAAAAAGTGTTCGATAGCTGCCCTTTTTTACACTAAACTGTTCTGCCCTGTGTTTTTTAGTGTGCCCTGACTTACACTTTTCTGCACTTTTCTACACCACCAAAAATCAAGAGCAGAAAAGTGTAAAACAACAAAACAGCTGTTTTGAGTCAGTTATCGTTTTGGGACAATCAGTTTAACATTGCAAGTTGTTTAAAAATGTCAAATGAGGATGATTATTATATGGATGAGGAGTATTTGGAGTTTGCAATTGAAGGTTGTAATAAATTAATTGTTTATTTTTATAACTTTTTATAATTTTTTATATTTGTTTATACAATATGTAGAGTCTGCCGTTAATTCAGAGCAGAAAGCAGCAGCTGCCGCACCCAATGAACAATAACTAAAAATCTAAAAAAAAAACAAAATAATTAAAAATAGTTATAGTGGTTGTTTTTTATTGATAAAAAGTTTACGAAAAATTCATTTGATTTTTATTAAAATAATGTTGCAATAGTTTCAGCATCGCTGTCACTTAAAGTGAAATTTTCATTTATATTAAAACTCATGTTAAGGCCCAACCAAACGATGTATGCTTGCTTCACGGCTCGAAGTTGTCAGTCAGCTGTTGTTTGCTTCAATTGCCCTAACTTACACCTTTTTTGTTCGATAGCAGTTCTACACTTTTTTACACTTTAAATTTTCAGAGTTGTATTTTTCGTGTTCTGTTCTGCCCTGCACTACCCTGCACTTTCTACTATCAAACAGACCTATTGTATCATGCTCTAGAACAGTGCATAGTTGAATTATACATGGTTGTGTCATGCGTAACAGAAGGAGCCTGTTGATAAGACCACGCGAGTGCAAGAGAGATAGCATAATTGCTCTCTCGATATTGCTTTATCGTCTTGTTTTTGTGAGCAAAAAAGAGATAGAACGATGTGTGATTTTGTTTACATTTTTCAAAACAACACCACGACTGCAAACAGCTGCTTTTCGACTAACAACAGGCTCCTAAAAATTGAGTGAGCTCTATCTCTCGACATAACCATGTATAATTCAACCATGGTCAAGCTCTTTTCCTCGCTCTCTTTTTCTGTTGTTTTACGATTCAGTCTTGTTTTACTTTGTCGTAAGGCAACGAGAGAGCGGAGTGAGACTACCTTAATAAGTATGCCTTGCATGGATTCTAGAGTCTAGAACATTTTATACTTGATGACAAAAGTCAAACAAAGTGCACCTATTACGTTTAAAATTTATTAAAAACACAGCAATACAAAAAATTTTATGTCATGCCTAACGAACTTAACTGGTCATTTCATGTTGGGCATTTTTACAACCGATTTTTGTACCTTAAAATCAAATGATGAAGCATTAACTATTATATGATTTATTTTTAATGTTAATATTCTGATTTCTGTTGAAAGAATACATACATACATATATAGTTAACTATATACAATGTATTTTATAAATAAAACTTCGTTTTGAATAATATACTATTGTTAATGTATCTTAACGGAAAATTGTCAAAAATTATATAACTTTTATCCGATATTCAGGTGAAATGAGTGTTTTATTGAATATACGATCAGCACTCAGAATTTTACACACTGTACATGAACACACAGATACTATGTATGTGCTCACGAACACACAGTTACGTTATCATTGTGTTATACCGGCCTAAGGCAGAGACTTAAGTTCCAAGAGTCAGTTTCATCAGGCGATTTCTCGAGAGTGTTTAGTCGCGCATTGCAACTTATGCGAAACGGGAGTGTACGTGTCTGGTCTTTGATCTACGGTTCTTCGTCGTGTTTGGTAACCAAGAAAATTTTCCGCTGCTCAACACGGTTAAAGATCAAAAAGTAAATAAAATACAATAAAGAAATAAACCAATCAAAATAATAAGTGTGTTGTAATAATAATATATATGTAATGCTCATGTAAATGCACATTATTTTTTATTGAGTAAATTTACAGTATCACTGGAGCGATAATAACATCGCGCTGTATGTTCATAAAGACTGACGTCTGCATTTTTGTTTTAAACAAACCGAAAGAGCATATTTTTTCACCGAGTGAGTTGAAAAAGGGCGAAACGCTATATATACATATATAAAATTATATTATTATGTATTTACATACATTCATATGTATAGTGATTTACTTTGCTGTGCTGTAAGACTTTTCTAAAGCGGGTTTATATTTTAACTATGGTGATATTGTTTACTTATTCATTCCTTACATTTCCTTCATCCATGCAACGGTTTGTGTGTGTGCACGAATGTAAGTACATTCCTTTAAGCATTGCGCACACAGCGAAACCATCGCTCCCTATGTTCATATAAAACATATAGTATCATATCATCAAACTTAAAACTAAAAATAAAAATTTATTAAATTTGCTTAATTTTAATATTTTATTATTTACATATAAATTTTTGTAATATATTTTTTTTTTATTTATTTTTAATATTTGAAAATAAAAGTATTAATTCTTTCATTTCAAACATAATATTTAATAGTGGGTTTTTTTCATTTTGATTCATTTTAAAATAATAAACTATAAAATTATAAATAACATATCTTAAAATTATGTATCTCTTCATTTTCAGACTTATTTTATACTAATTATTTTAAATATAAGATTTACATTTTTGTTAAGACGACCTCGTTAATATTCCTGCCTTTATACCCGTGTGAGTAGATGCAAAATATTTATTAGAACTGTATGTCAAACTATCATTTTAAAAGTTACATTGGTTGCATGCAAATATTTTTTAGAAACCTACCTTAAAGTTATCGAATCTTGCGAAGAGTTCTGTCTAAACTGCCGCATCATAAATTGCGTCGGCCCTTTTTTTTTGGAAATATTTCGTGCAAAAAAAGTATCATTAATTCGTCTGGCGTTTCTTTTGTGACTTTTTATTATCTTTTGTAGAAACGTTATTTTTTTTAACGCATTGCCTGTTAACTTTTTTTAAAGTATGTAGATATCGTTTTTATGTTTATTGGTTAAAATATTTAACTTTTTCATTATTTTTAGTTTATTAACAAAAAGTGGTATATACTTTAAATTTTTGGCATGCGTTTTTTGTTATTTATTTTTTATGAATTTCTATTTTTGGCTTTTAAATTTGTTAAGGTATTTAATTAATGTTTTTCAAGTATGTAGATCTCTAACAAGTTATGTATTGCCCTTTTCTTTTTCGACATTTGGAAAATTCACTTGTGGTGTCCAAATTTTTATTTAGCTTGACTGAATGTTTCGTTTATTTTCATGTCACTTAGTATGTGTAAGATTTGTTATTTTAATAAGATAAATGAATGTCTGGATACCTGATTTTTTTAATACTTACTTACGCTTTTAATTTTCCATTTGGCCACTTAATATACATGTTAAATTTTAAGACACTGACGTTTTACTGAACTATATTGACTACATCCAATATGATTTACACCAGAGTGAATTATCCGCCGCGGCAGCGTCACGAATATTTAATTACATTGCGTCTTATGAACGCACGCACACCAAAGCGGTGCGAATTCGTTTTTGAGAGCGAATTGCAGCGTTTTTTTTCGCTGAATATTGAGAACTGTGCTTGCAGCGATTTTATCGCTTTCCGCCAAGAACGATAAAACTCTGATAACTCAGAAACTGGCTTATGTTCTGCGCAGATGACGTCACATATGATCATGTGTTGAATATTTGCCTTGTTTACATGTTAAATTACTATATTTTGGCTTTTAATACCATATAATAATAATAATAATATAATAAGAGAAGCAGTTTTGAACTTATTATCATTAATTTTTATTCAAAAAATATTAATAAAAAATTACGTCACATGTGAACAGCTGTTTATGCGAAATGTCTGCCTTTCTTGTTTGTATCATGGCTCCCCGAATAAAAAAAAAGACACGAATAATTTCGTTACAGTGTGGCGATTTTGACGCGGAAAATATCACACGGCTTATCGCTGCCGCTGCAGATAATTCGCTCTGGTGTATGCAATGCTTTATATTAATAGGCTGATATATACATACGGATGTACATATGTACACATAAGTATAAATCCATAAATACAAATGGATCTTCTTCTCGTACATATGTATGTACATTAGACCTCACGTTGAGCTCTATAATATAGAGTCTATATCAATCCAAAAGAAACGGATTTAGAACCGCTGTTAAACTAATTTGTTAACTTGACCATTGATCTTTGTCATGTGTACATATGTGTTTGAAGTGGCTGTGATAAAAAATAAACTTCGGCGTAGCTCTTAGTGCTGGGAATGCTTGCCTGCATCGATCTTTTGTATGTCCCCACATCGACATTATCGATACATTTAAACAAAATATATGAGGTCACAAAAAAATTTAAAAATATTAGTTTATTTTGAACCAAAAATCATAATTTTCATATTTAACACTTATTTGCTAAAAAATCCAAAAAATCATAATTTTCATATTTAACACTTATTTGCCTTAAAATACATTGAGTTTTGAACCAAAAAAAACATTTTCATATTAACACTTATTGCTAAAAAAATAACTTAATTTTTTTATCCAAAAAATCATTTTCATGTTAACAATTAAATGCTTAAGAATTTATTTATTTATTTGTTTTATTTTATGAATAAAACAACTATGGGTTTTATATCCATTCGTTCTTATTAATAATAAGCAGCATATCTACTTGCTGCGCTTTCAAACAGCTCCTCTCATTTACAATAAACCCTGCTTATCTCCCAGTAATTCAATGGACACATGTTTTCTTCTAAATTTTCCATGCTAAAGTATAGAGTCAATCCCAAAATCGAGTCAAGTCGACTGTTTCGTATTTTTTGTGATTTTTTCTCTTGTGAAAAGTTGTAAAGTGGCTGTTGTTTTGTAGGTTCTGTTGATAATGGTGCTGGCTGGCTGGGGGAAGACGTGGTCCGGACATGGCATTGATAGCAGACAGTTCGTCCTCTAGGAACTTTTCAGCTTGAGTAATATTAAACGGGGATAGGAATCCATCCTTTTTAAATCGGGGATCCAGGAGCGTTGCGATTCTTTTGTTACAACGTGTCTTGTACTTAAATAGTCTGTCTCTCGGTCCACAGCAAATTGGAATGACCATTGACACGGTCACCAAGTTCATCTCTGAACTTTGCGTTGGCAATGGTACTTCTCTTGAAAAAAGCCACAATTTATTTATATTTTCCCAATAAAGTCTTTAAACTGTCATTTGCCAGACAGTCCTGAACAACCAAATTTATCGTATGCGCAACGCATGGAACATTGCTTTTTGAAAGAAGTTGGGCTGCTGTCCGCATGTCTGCAAATGACACATCTTTGGCAGCATTACAAGTCACTTCTCATGATTTTATCGATGGCCTACTGGAGTTAGGCCTATCGCAAGTTAACAGGGTGCACAACTGTAGTGGTAGAATGTTGGACTTGATATTCGTTTCAGACTCAGATTGCTGTAATACTAGTAGAATACCTCCTCTAGTGATTCCGGAAGATGCCTACCATCCAACCTTAGAACTATCCTTTGAAATTCTTAGCCTTAGTTCACCATCCCAGAGCTTTAACGTTAACTTTTGATTATATTTTCAGATTTATATATTAATCTATATTTTCATTTTAATTATTTTAACTATTTTTTAATTTAAATTAATTTTGATTTCATTTTAATGTCAGCTGCTCTTAGCTGACAATAAATAAATAAATAAATAAATAAATAAAAGTTCTTCAAAAACCCGTTGTTTTCGTAAAACTAATTTTATAAAATAAATTATCTACTTCAACATACTAATTGGTCTCGCCTTTATTCTTGTAGTGATATAGAAACTGCCATTGCCATATTTTATAGGACCTTGAATTCGCTTTTGGATATTTGTGTTCCCCTCACTTGTTCTTCAAGTGATAATAAACCACCTTGGTTTACGAGGGAACTATCGAAATTCAAAAACGTGAGACAAAATCTTATTAAAATTTTAAAAATCGTGAATCACTACAGTTTTATATTCGTATTCAATAGCAATGTCTAGTTTTATTTCTGTTAACACATCTTGTTATAATAATTATCTTAATCATTGTCGATTAAACTTTTCACGTAATCCGAAACAGTTTTACAAATTTGTAAATTCAAAACGTAAATCTTCATGCTTGCCATCCTCAGTTTATCTTGATAATACAAAAGCAAGTTCTGATCAGGCAGTGGGCGATCTATTTGCTGAGTATTTTCAATCAGTATACTCAACGAGTTTATATAATTGCAGTAATTCCTATCCTTTTCAAGTTCAAACGTCAAATTGCATAAATGTCCCAGTTATAACTGAGTGTTCGCTCCTAAGTGACCTTAACTCTATCAAGCCCGGCTACTTGCCTGTTCCTGATGGAGTGCCAGGTTGTATACATAGATACTAAGCGGATTCACTTTGTAAACCCTTACATAAATTATTTAACTTGTTGGTTGACTCAACTGTGTTTCCTGCTATATGGAAAGAATCCTTCAAAGTCAAACGCTAACAATTATAGTTGTCCGCCATTCCAAAAGTCTTTGAAAAAATTATATGTTCTCAACTGCAACACGGATGTAGTTCAATTATATCGCCTTATCAACACGGTTTTGATAGGCGCAGATCAACTACCACTAACCTTCTTGAATTCACTTCGCTTGTTATCAAAGGGTTTCAGAAAAAAATGCAAACTGACGTTGTTTACACCGATTTTAGTAAGGGATTTGATTCTGTTAGTCATTCTCTGTTGCTTTATAAATTAAATATTGGATTTCCATCAAAACTCTAATTGTGGCTTTCGGAGTACTTGTGTGGCCCAACACAAAAAATAGTTTTTAAATCATCTGTATCTAAACCTATTTTTGTTACCTCTGGTGTTCCCCAGGGAAGTCATCTGGTCAATAAGGCCATTAATGTCATTGGCTTCATTAAGCGGTGGTCGAAAGAGTTTAATGATCCCTACACCACTAAAACGCTTTATATATCCCTAGTTCGTCCTATCCTGGAGTATGGATCTTGTGTGTGGTCCCCACAATACTCGATTTACTATTATAGAATTGAATCTGTGCAGAAGAAATTTCTTCTAGTTGCCCTTAGAAGTTTTAACTGCGTTCCTGGAGTTGACTTCCCCCGTATTTAAGTAGACTCCTTTTGATTTATCTTTTCTCCCTGTTAAACCGTAGAACTATGCATGAAGTATTATTTATTACTAACCTACTTAATGGTGAAATCGACTCATCTGTTTATTTGAGTCGAATTAAATTAACTGTTCCGATTAGAGCTACTCATAACTTTTTACCCCTTAGCCTAGATCGTTGCTCGAGCACTTTTTTTAATTCATTCTGACTATAACAAGCTTTATTCTCATGTCTCCTTGGAGGCCTCAATTCCAGTACTAAAAAGATCGATCCCTTCTGCTTTATCTAATCGTAACCATTAATTACTAATCTAACGCTGGTCTGATTGGGTTTTTCTGGGTTTTCCACAATCCACGCAACAAATGTTGGACTACTAAATTTTTTTATTGAATTTCCCAGAGCTTTAACATTAACTTTATAAATTTTTGAACTAAATTTTATTTTCAGATTAATATATTATTTTATATATTACTTAATTTAATTATTTTAACTATTTTTTAATTTCATTTCAATTTAATGTCAGCTGCTCTTAGCTGACAATAAATAAATAAATAAAATATCTTTGTCAGCTATGGGGGCTGGCGGTAGAAAAACGATCGATAACTATCATTAGATTTCTGTCTCTTGATAACTTCTGTTGAATAAGGTTACGAACCAAAGTTTTTTCATTGTTTAGTACCTTATTTAAAAAAAATATTTTATTAATGTTAAATTTTTTTCATTAATTTATGTGTAATTAAAGAAAAAATTCATCAAAAATTTTAGGGGGCAGCGCCCCCATCTGCCCTCCCCCCCCTTTGAAAAATATATTTGCAAAGTCTCTAGCTTGAAGGGTGTCGAAAAAAGTTGCGTTCATACGGACTGACAGACACCAAGACGGACATTGCACAAACCCAATATACTCTTTACCTTCGGTATCGAGTATAATATAGAACTCTTGTTTAGTGTGTGCACGCGTGTACTGCATGCTTGACTTAACCAACTTGTGTCTAACAAAAAAGTGCCCGCAAATTCGGCCGTGAACAGTTAGGTGCTAGGCAAGGGAAGATGCTAACGGAAACATTGCATTTATAGCACGACTTAGGCCCAATATCTCAATGTCCGGTTAGTCAACTTATTCTAAGTTTAGTCGAATTTGAGTCTCTCAATGTTCGGTTAGGAGTATATGAGAAACAAACTAACCGGAAGGCTGGGTCTCGGTTAAAATTTAAAGCGCGTTGAAGTCACGATATATCGATAAGAATCATCGTTAAGGCAAACAGCTGTCCCTTGAATTGTATATTTATTTTGTTATTAAAGCAAAATGGCATCGCATAACAGAGTTTTTTACATCCATGCAACGGATACGCAATTTGACGAAACAGAGCCAAGAGTAAATAACTCGAGATTTCTTTTGTTCGCAAACAGTTAGCTTTGCCGACTTCTTTTCTTTGAGCAGAACGCAAATGATATTGGGCTGCCGACCTCCGTTTGTCGATCTGAACTGCCAGCTGCTTCAAGAACGACATTAGCCCCATCAACATCTACATCAATAACTTCATGCATGATTGCATCTGATTCTTTTTCAATAAATATTGCTAAAATTTAAGAAATTATTTTAATACTTTTCAAGATTACATTTTAAATAAATACGTACCATCATCATCAACCAAATTTTCCAATCCAGTGGCAGAAACTTGTAGCATCGCACCGATTCTTTGAGACACCGACGAAAGTGCATTATTGCTGGTTGCCGCCGCCAGTGCTATAAGTTTCCCGCTTTTGGTCCGCGTACCCTTTGCGTGAATTTTTTTTTAAATTCTCATATTTATCCTTCAAGGCTTTCCACGAACGACTAACACCAGTTAGCGCAGTGAACTGACCAATAAGTTTCTGCCAGGCGTCGTCCTTCTGCTTCCACGTAACGGCGTCGCTCTTCTTGCACTCTTAAATATGCTGATTCGACTCCACTAGTTCCACCAACAAATGCTCCTCAGAAAGCGAAAAGTTTTTCCCACGGAACCGTTTGCATTCAGGCGTGTTCATTTTAATTTTATATTTTATATATTTAAAATATGCAAAATTTGCCAGTCACCAACCAAAACAAAAACAAAAAACAGCTGAGCCGCTCGCTGTAAATGGCAACGCTGTGTATATATGTGGCAACGCTGTTAAGGCGATAGTTACTTATCGATGAAAGGTTATTTTGGCTTTGAGAAAACCAAATTGTCTTAACTCGACCAGCAAAATAATGCGGCAGTTAGCTAAACGAAAATTTAACCGGACATTGAGATATTGGACCTTAGAGCGTCATGCGTATGTATTTGTGAACTTAAAATTTATTGCACTGTGGGACGAATCATATATTAAGTAACTAACAAGACAGGAAAACAGAGCTGGTATGTAATGTTAATTAATATTTTGCAAATTTGAAGCAACGAGAATATAACAGACTGACCGCAATTCAGAGACAGCCACTTTAACAGAAAATATTCGGACCGAAAGGCTTGTATGCAGATGCCCCGTACGGCGCCCTTACCGCACAGAATTTACGATCATAATGACAAGTGTTGAAAAATGCACATATTGTGGTGGTAGGCTAGTAACTTTCTCTCATAAGATCGGAAATGAAGCTGTGTTTTGTTTACTTGTCAAGTAAAATAATAAACGACCAACGTACGCTAGTTTCATGTTTGTGTATAACAAAGGTCTTGCTGTTATCGGTTATTAAAAAAAAGGCAGGCTGCAAATGCAAAATCTATGGTATCATTTGGGTGTAACCATATTTGATTTGCAGAAATTATGCTTAACATAAGCGAAACCACTCAAAAGACTATGCAAATTCACCTCACAGATCTTTAGCTAGCAGTACGGGTCGGCTAGAGTTGAAGAATACAAATACATATGTTTATTGTATCATATGAATTAATTAATTTATTTTTATAAGTTTCTATTTGGGCACCATTGACTGCCAAAAATATAAGTATGGCTCTAATGCAGCCTGAATTAGTTTACTTTTGTCAAAATGTTCTGAAAAGTGTATAAACTGGCTTTTGCCCGACTTGTTACTACCGTTATAACATTTTAACATTTTCATTGTTCAACACTACCGTTCGGTCCTTAAATAACAGAAATGCATACTGTACGAGACAATTTTTTGACGTAGAATACGTCTCATGTTTCGATAGTGAGGTAGCAATCTGAAAAAGTTGTTTTTGTAATATGAGAGTTTCACAAAATCGCCTATTGCTCATGAACTAATGGATAAATTTTCCTCAAATTAATTTCATTTAAAGCCAAGCCTTTAAACTTACAATAAAATTAAATTTATTTATGTGTTGATTACGTTTTCTATTAAAAAATGAAACCAAAAATTTGTATATTTTTGCTTCATTTCGAACACTTTATCTCAGAGCTGCAAATCCCTGAAAAAACGGCAAGGGTTCGGTTAGCGTTCCGAACCTTAGGTTGACAATTCACAGAGATTCCAAAACCGGGCTCTGAATATTTTGGATTCGTCAAGTAAAAAAAAATGAATAGACATTTGTTGACTTATAATGAAAACATTTTCATTAAATTATTGTTAGCTTATTTAGCACTAAAGTATTAAATGTATGTACATATTGTGGCCGAGCTTCGGGCTTCATGCCGGGCGCGCACAGCCTGTATGCAAAATACATGTACTTTGTAATTCCGTGCTCGCTTTTCATCAGACCCTCAGCTTGTGCTTCAGTCTAGCGACAGATGCACATACTATCTAGTAGGTAAATACATATGTATTTATGTTATTCGGATTATTTTGTCTCCTCTTTACTCAGTAATATATGGAAATTCGACTGTAACAAATATTACACTCAAATAATAAGCATATATTTTTGTTTGGACAAAAATGGAACCGGTTTGGTTCACGGTTCCAAAACATTGCTTGAGTTCGGTTCAGGGCTCGGTTCCACATAGCAAAGAACCCGCAGAGAACCGGTTTCACAGGGTTCGGTTCCACATAGCAAGGAACCCGCAGAGAACCGGTTCCACAGGGTTCGGTTCCGTACCGGCTTGCAGCTCTGCTTTAAATTGCTCTAGCAATCTCAATAATTCATCAATTACTCTGATTTTTGGAATATAAGTTGAGATGAGTTAAACAAACAATCCAACATTTAAATTTTATAAACTTTTGACAAATATATAACTTTTTATGGCAAAAAATCAGTGCAAACATCATTGCTTTTTTTTTAAATTGCAAAATGCTAAAAACTCCCGGATGAATTTGTTATTATTTTTTTCTCAGTGTTGGAATTTTATTAAGATTAGTCGGTCATAATTAAGTTTTCATACATAAATTCTTCCGTGCCAGGGGTGTACATAAACAAGTTCAGCTTGAGCGCCAGTTCCTAACAAAAACAAGTGGACGCAACCGACTGTGGTATACTCGAAACCAGATTTAAAACCGGTAAAAAGAGGCCTGATTGCAAAGGGGTACGGATGCGGCAAATCTTATCTTCCCACGAAATTTTGTGTCTTTAACTCAAAACTTAAAAAAAAAATTGGGAAATGGGGTTTGTGGCGTTATGGTTGGGCATGGCATCCAAATTTTTGATGCAGATCTTTGCGGGATTTCAATGCTATCTACATACCAAATTTGGTGACTCTAGCTCAAAATTTAATTAAGGTGGGGAAATTAAGGCTCTATAGTTGGGCTTGGCATATAAATTTGGGGGTTGTTACCAAGTATTTATTTATTGATTTATTTGTTTATTGTCAGCTAAGATCAGCTGACATAAAATCAAAATAAATTTATATATAAATAAAATTAAAATTCATTAAAATAAAATAATTCTTACATAAAACTGAAGTAAATTTAAGTAAAAAACTTATAAAGTTAACGTTAAAGCTCTGGGAAATTCAATAAAAAATTAGTTGTTCAAAATTTGTTGCGTGGATTGGGGAAAACCCAGAAAAACCCAACCAGACCAGCGTTAGATTAGTAGTTAGTGGTTACAATTAGATAAAAAAAAAGGATCGATCGTTTTAGTAGCGGAATTGAGGCCTCCAAGGAGACAAGAGAATAAAGTTTGTTATAGTCAGAACTAGAGGTGGGCATGGGCCGAAATTTTGCACCCAACCCGACCCAGCCCATGGGCCGAAGAGCAAAATTTTACCCGCACCCGAAGGCTAAAAAAATTTTGCTAACCGAAAAAAAAAAATTAAAAGAAAATTTTAATGAAAAATAAAATTTGTAATGCTTTCTCCAAAACAGCTTTTAAATTACATTCATTTATTAAGGAATGGTAGCACTTTAATTACATATTTTTATAAAGAAAAAGTAACATATCGAGATTTGCGCTTGACAATCTTGTGCGCCTTTCATTCAATATTGAAAATCTAGACGCTTGCCGTCGCACTCCACGTGCTTAAAATTTTTCCACACATCACTTTTTCCACTTGCATTGTCAATTAATTTATATCGCGCGTCAGCCGACCTAATAGCTCTCTGGACTTCGGCTTTCGTTTTTGCAATTTTTGGTACAGATTCATCATTTTCATTATTACTCTCGTCCGACATTTTCAGCGTTCTTTTCACTTAGTGATGATAATTGTAATAGATGGTGATGATAATTGTAATTGAGATAATCGATAAGAAAAGTAATCGATAGTGTACACGAAGTTAAGAAAAAAACATATTTAAATATTTCACAATCATATTTCCAAATTAATTTTCGGGTTGAGCGACCTAACCCATACCCGCCCGCACCCAACCCGAAATTAGATTTTCCAGCCCATACCCACGGGTACCCACGGGTACCCGACAAAAACCCAGCCCATGCCCACCTCTAGTCAGAACATATAACACGAAATGGCTCATGAATTAAATAGTTGCTCGAGCAACGATCAAGGCTAAGGGGTGAAAAGTTACCAGTAGCTCTAATCGGAACAGCTAAATTAATTCGATTTATAAGAGCTGATGAGTCGATTTCACCATTAAGTAGGTTAGTAATAAATAATACTCCATGTGTAGTTCTACGGTTTAATAGAGAGGCAAGATAAATCAAAAGGAGTCTACTTAAATACGGGGGAAGTCTACTCCAGGAACCCAGTTAAAACTTCTAAGGGCAACTAGAAGAAATTTCTTCTGCACAAATTCAATTCTATCCTGGTAAATCGAGTATTTTGGGGACCACACACAAGATCCATACTCCAGGATGGGACGAACTAGGGATGTATAAAGCGTTTTAGTGGTGTAAGGCGATATAATTGAATTACATCCGTGTTGCAGTTGAGAACATATAATTTTTTCAAAGACTTAAGGAATGGCGGACAACTTGGATATACCCCTATAACTTTTAACGTTAGACTTAGAAGAATTTTTATGGAGTGGAACTATAAAGGATTCTTTCCATATAGCAGGAAACACAGTTGAGTCAACCAACAAGTTAAATAATTTATGTAAGGGTTTATAAAGTGAATCCGCACAGTATCTAAGTATACAACCTGGCACCCCATCAGGACCAGGCAAGTAGCAAGGTTTGATAGAGTTAAGTTAAAATATATGCAATTTGACGATTGAACTTGAAAAGGATAGGAATTACTGCAACTATATAAATACACTGATTGAAAATACTCAGCAAATAGATCGGCTACTGCCTGATCGGAACTTGCTTTTGTATTATCAAGGTATACTGAGGATGGCAAGCAAGCAGAGTTACGTTTAGAGTTGACAAATTTATAAAACTGTTAAGGGTCACGTGAAAAGTTTAGTCTACCAACATTAAGATAATTATTATAACAAGATGTGTTAACAGAAATAAAACTAGACTTTGCTATTAAATACGAAGATAAATCTAAAGTAGTTCCAGATTTTTTATATGATCTTGTCTTCTCGTTTTTCAATTTCGATAGTTCCCTCGTAAACCAAGGTGGTTTATTATCACTTGAAGAACAAGTGAGGGGAACACAAATATCCAAAAGCGAATTCAAGGTCCTATAAAATATGGCAATGGCCGTTTTTATATCACTACAAGAATAAAGGCGAGACCAATTAGTATGTTGAAGAAGATAATTTAATTTAGTAAAGTTAGTTTTACTAAAGCAACGGGTTTTTAAAGTATTATTAGATACTGAACTAGGGTTAAGAATTTCGATGGATAGTTCTAAGGTTGGATGGTAGGTATCTTCTGGAAGCTCTAGATGGGGTATTCTACTAGCATTACTGCAATCTGAGTCCGAAACAGATATCAAGTCCAACAGATATCAAGCCTAACTCCAGTAGGCCTATCGATAAAATCATCAGAAGTGGCTGGTAATAACGTTGAAGATGTTTCATTCACAGACCATACAACATGTGGCAGATTAAAATCACCAACCACTATCAGATTATCCATATCTGTCAACAATGACGAAACAAGTTGCAGGGCACTCAGCTGGGATGAGTAAATGTTAATATCAGAGTGAGGAGGAATATAAGAACAAGTAACATAAAGTGAACGGCCGTTTAATTATATTTTAACACATAAAAACTCTATGTCCCGAAGATCATGAGAATGAATCTGTTCAGAGGAAAAACAAGAGTCAACAGCAATGAGAACACCACCCCCCCTTGCGGATGGCACTATCATCTGTACAAGTAATATTTTGAAGGAAAAATGGAATAATCAGAAATATCGGGTTTCAACCAGTTTTCCGTGAGTGCAACTATATGTGAATCAAATGATAAGCTGTTAACATATTATTTAGAAAGTTTAGTGTTAAGGCCTCTAACGTTTTGATAGGCCAAACTAAGTAGTTTCGTTAGTTTTTTGCCACCGAGGTGGAGGCAACAGGGTGGCTAACAGACGCTGCACTACTAATCCTAATACCCTTATTATTATTAATTCGCCTATTCTCATACTACTTTACATCAAGCTGCTGCGGCCAGAACTTTTCCGAACAAATTGCCGAAAAATGTTCAGGCGGCACGCTTAACTTGAAAGAAGATATACCTCGGGCGTGTTAAAATTTAAACTTTTCAACATTTATAAGTGCGGAATCCATTTCACTTTTAACATAGGCTCTAACACAGTGATGGGCTGACGCCGACGTCCCTATTCACACGAGGCAGAGCGCTGCCTAGTGTGAAATTCAAAGCAATGGCAAAGCGCAATGCTTGATTTGCAATAACATTGTTTGTCGCAATGTTAAATATTTTTCAAGATGACATTATTTATTAATAAATAATAAGCACAATGAGTAACCGTTAACTTGCAGCGTACACTGTACTGATCACACTTCGTTTTTTCGCTGCAGCGCACGCAAATTGTGCTTGTATGCGTGTGAAAACTGTGTGTTCCCATCACTGCTCTAACATCATCCAACAAGCGGCTTGTGAATCCCAGTTCTATATACAGTAGGATTAATAGGCACATAAGCTGTTGAACCAGAGGGCTCATGCATGGGATCATTAACTGGTATGAAATGAACGGTGGAGTCTTCCATTTGTGAACACTCCAGTTAAGATGGGCCTTGGCAAATTCAATTCTGGCTTTTCTGTTTTATGGCTATATGAAATGTTTTGTTTGCTGGTCGTCGACTGAACACACCGGCTCGACTGCCCTTTGTGGAATGTTTCTCTGGGCTTGGAATCGGGCCAATTCATAAGTTTTATGATATAATGGATCGTTTCAAGTATTTAAGTATAATTAAGGACGACATGGTTCTTTGCCGATGACGAGATGCCACTCCAAATGAGGTTCCAGCATGATAACGACCCAAAACACACAGCAAAAGTGGTCACGGATTGTATTCAGAGCAATGGTACGGAAGTTTTTCGTTGGCCTATCCAATCGCTCGATTTAAATCCAAATAAGAACTTCTGGGAGATAGTTAACAAAAAATTGACAGACAAAATTGCAAAAACCAAGTAAGATCTATTCGAAGCCGTAAAAATAGCCTGGGAAGCAGGCTCACTAGGTATTTTGTATTTAATTTTTTGTAATATGTAATTTAACATCCTTTTATACCTAAAAAATGTGCGTGTGTCTTCAAATGTAAAGCATTCCCAACGAAATATTAGTTTTAAAATTTTTTTCTAATTTTTTAGAAAGGGGGTGCTTTAGTTATATTCAGTTCATTCTCTTATTAAAGAAGTCCGCTTTGTTAGTCTGTAAGTGTGTGTGTGTGTGTGTGTATTTACAAAAGAAGCAATAAAGAATTGCACTAGACGAATGATAAATGTTGGATACTCTTATAATGTTGGTAGTTGTTGTTTTTAGTTATTTCTCAATTGTGTGCTAACCTTTGGTAATCAAAATATGCAACAATTGCAAATATATTCCATGACTACATATCCACAATAGCACTTATATTTTAGTAGGGTGTCCAACATTCATCATTCGTCTAGTGTATTTCTGGGTCTCCGATATACACATTTTATCCATGACGCTTAGATCTTAAGTTTTAAAAACGTGGATACTATTTAAGAATCCTTAAAAAACATTTGTGAAATTTACATAGAAACCCATTAAGAAACACCGGAGACATCCAAATCTTAAGTTAATTCATCATTCAATGGCGCAGTAGTGCAGTCGTACAGACTTCGGATTCCATTTTAAAGGCCCAAAATACATGAGGAACAGATCTAACTTGCCAAAAGTTTACCGAAATTTGTATACTAGTGTTATTTTTTAAATTTAAATTTCAGTTTTAGCAAGCTGTTGTCAAGAGAACTCCTGTCAATGACCACTGTTTAATTACCATATAAAATTTATTCGTCTTGTCGGTTGACGAAGTCACGAGGGCATTTTTTATTTCAAACTCTCTAGTGCGATAATGTGGAACTAAGTTTATTTAAGCTACAGGAACGATTGGCCCATACTGTGAACCTTATATTTTGGCATTAACAGATTTTGCGGACAAGAAACAAAACGTGAAAGTTCCACAAATATTTTGATTGGGAATTTTGCATTTTAAGTTTCTTATCAGCTTATCGACCGTAATATCAAATTAAATGTATGTTAAGGGTCAAAAGCTAGGTACACACGATGCATCAGTTTGCAGCAAGTTAAAAATAATTTGCAGCAAAAGTTTGCACAAATGTTCACACCAATGCAAATATTGCATGCAAATTTCTTGCTGAAATCAATTTTTGTTTTGCACGCAAACTTTTGCATGGTTATTTCGTGCAATATATTTAGGGTATTCAGTAGCTATGCTATGTGCGTAAAGTGTTATATATAATACAGTGTAGCTAGTGAGTGCACTTTTTACGTTTCTTTTGTCGTATTTGTGCTAAGTCAGCTGTTTGCCAGTTCGATGACAATACAATCGAAAGTTAAATTGAATTGAGCAATTGATAAGCTAAAAAAAGTTGTTGTTTTCATAAATAATAATTGAAAAACTTTCTTTATTATTCAGAAAATAAATGTTTTTTTATTCATATCAACACTTAAGCATTCTTATATTTTACTTCTAGCTCTAATTTTTGCATTCTATCCTCTGTTCCCAGCTGCAAATTTTTGAATTGAAAATCATTTCGTATTTTTTCTTCCTTTCCACTGTTAAAAACATCAGTTTAGTCTTTTAAATTAATAAATCATAAAATTTACTTACTTTTACAACCAAAACTCGCCTAGTGTGACCTAATTTCACTAATTCAATAATCTCGAAAGCAGCTGTTTTTATAAATAGTCTGGCAACCACTCAATAACACATATAATACAATAGTAGCAAACATACCCAGGGGCATGTTTGCTGTGTTAAAAATGCTTCCGTGTGTTTGTTGTAAAGCTTTCATATAACACTTATGCACTTTACGCTCATAGCATAGCTACTGAATACCCTAATTGCGTTGATGTTTAAGGAGGGTTTACAATGTCAGCTTAGCTTTTATTGAAGCTTTTAAAAATCTAAAATTTACGCTGAAAGTTTACAATGTCAGCGTGAAAAACATGTTCGAATTTCGAAATTGTAAAACAGCTGTATATGAGCTATGAACAGCTGATGTTTGTTTTATGTTTGTGTCAAAAATTTATAATGTGAATCAAAGTCGGAATCAGAAATGGAATAACTTTAAAAATGGAGAAAATACAAGCAATTTTATTAGTTGATAATTCCATGATAACGCAGGCAGTTCTTGCTGCTACTGCTGCTGTAGTAGAAGAGGAGAATTGTCAACATAAGCGCAATTCGAACAGTGCAATCAGCTGATTCGAAGTCGGCTAACAACATGTGAAATAGCGCAAAAATTATCGATTTGTTTTTTTATTTAACAATGATTTTATTGTTATATATTCATTAATATGTACTTAATATATATTAAATAGTGAATTCTGTTATCATTTACCTCAGTATTGAGTAAAATAGATGTAAAAACTTTGGAGCTTTCACGCACATGTTACTAATTTCGAAAATACGCCATCTATTGACAATTTTCAAACAAAATTTTCGAATAGCTTTTTTCCACTCCAAGCTGAGATGCAAGCGAAAGCGGTTACAGATTGGGAGTGAGTGAGGCAAGTTATCCATGTTTGGGTGCGACACATTTTTTATACCCGATACCGAAGGTAAAGAGTATATTGAGTTTGTGCAATGTCCGTCATGGTGTCCGTCCGTCTGTCCGTCTGTATGTTCGCAACTTTTTTCCACACCCTTCAAGCTAGAGACTTGAATCTTTCCAATTCTCTTTATCTATGGGATAGTAAATTAAAGTGTCAAGAAAGGGGCTCTACGATAACTGGGGGGCTGGCAAATCGATAAATTCGATAACTCAAAACCGATAAATCCACATATTTCGACAATCCTTACAGCTAGAACTACCAAATTTGGTAAGAAGATAGCTACTAGCAACCCCCAAAAAACTGCATTAAAAATTTTGGAGCCACGCCCCCCATTCCGCCCCCAGCCCTCCCGCATTTTGAAATCAGAAAAGCCTATATCTCCCACAGTTTTTGAGCTATAGCCACCAAATTTGGAGCCAAGATAGGTGATGATAACCCCCAAAAACTGTATCAAAAGTTTGGATGCCACGCCCACCGATACTTCCCTAGCCGCCCCCATCCACCACAACGCTTCGTCAAAAACGGGAATGCGTGTATCTTCCAGAGTTGTTGAGCTAGAGCCTCCAAATTTGGTGGGAAGATAGCTGGCAACGACCCCCAAAAATCTGCATCAAAGTTTTGGAGCCACGCCCTCCATTTCGCCCCCCTTTCACCACTTTTTACAATTTTCGAGCTAGAGTCACCAAATTTGGTATGAAGATAGCAATTGACATTCCACAAAGATCTGCATCAAAAATTTGGATTCCACGCCCACCCATACCACCCCCAACCCCCCTTTCCCCAATTTTTACAAATTTCGAGCTAGATTCACCAAATTTGGTATGAAGATAGCAACTGACATTCCACAATGATCTGCATTAAAAGATTGGATGCCACGCCCACCAATACTGCCCTAGCCGCCCCCATCCACCCCAACGCTTCGTAAAAAACGGGAATGCGTGTATCTTCTAGAGTTGCGATGCTAGAGCCACCAAATTTGAAAGGAAGATAACAGGCAACGACCCCCAAAAATCTGCATCAAAGTTTTGGAGCCACGCCCACCCATTCCGCCCCCAGTCCCCCCGCATTTTGAAATCAGAAATGGCTATATCTCCCACAGTTTTTAAGCTATAGCCACCAAATTTGGTGCCAAGATAAGTGATGATGACCCCCCAAAAACTGCATCAAAAGTTTGGATGCCACGCCCACCGATACTTCCCTAGCCGCCCCCATCCACCCCAACGCTTCGTCTAAAACGGGAATGCGTGTATCTTCCAGAGTTGTTGAGCTAGAGCCTCCAAATTTGGTGGGAAGATAGCTGGCAACGACCCCCAAAAATCTGCATCAAAGTTTTGGAGCCACGCCCTCCATTTCGCCCCCCCTTTCACCACTTTTTACAATTTTCGAGCTAGAGTCACCAAATTTGGTATGAAGATAGCAATTGACATTCCACAAAGATCTGCATCAAAAATTTGGATGCCACGCCCACCCATACCACCCCCAACCCCCCTTTCCCCCATTTTTACAAATTTCGAGCTAGATACACCAAATTTGGTATGAAGATAGCAACTGACATTCCACAAACATCTGCATCAAAAATTTGGATGCCATTACCACCCCCAGCCCCCTTTCCCCACTTTTTACAAACTTTGAGCTAGAGTCAACCAATTTGGTATGAAGATAGCAATTGACATTTCACAAAGATCTGCATCAAAAATTTTGATGCCACAACTACCCATACTGCCCCCAGCCCCCCTTTCCCCACCTTTTACAAACTTTGAGCTAGTCACCAAATTTGCAACGAAGACAGCTTGTGGCATCCCCATCTGCATAGGAAAATCTTTAAGGCAGCGTACACCCCTGCCGCATCCGTACCCCTCTGCAATCAGGCCTCTTTTTACCGGTTTAATACTGGGATCGAGTATGCCGCAGTCGGTTGCGTCCGACTGCAATGTTTCCACTTGTTTTCTCCTTGATTCGCTTTCCACATTCGATGGAGTCATAGGGCTTGACCTGCTAAAACTAGTGGGCGTGGTCTTATGTCTTAAAGAGGGAATGCTTAAAATCGGTGCGACTTCAGAGGTACTATAAATGTACGAACGTCAACCACACGAAATGTAAAGAAATCGTGGAAACACCTGCGGTTAAGGCAGATTTCCTGCGAATGCTTAACCGAAATGACAAGGCCTTTGCGGACTCTAACGAGTTGCTGGAAACGACTGATGAAAACGCGGTCTACTCGAAATTGTACCCTTACCCTTAAAGGAGCGTTTACAATGTCAGCTTGAGATTGGAAAATGTTTTGTTTCTGTCTGACACACATAATTTTCACATAAGTTCTTCTCACTCACTCTCGATCTGAAACCGCTTTCACTTGCATCTCAGCTTGGAGTGGAAAAAAGCTATTCAAAAATTTAGTTTTAAAAGCTGTCAATAGATGGCGTACTATCGAAATTAGTTAGGTTTTTTCCTCTATTTTGCTCAAAACCGAGGTAAATGATAATAGAATTCACTTTTTTTATATTTATTTGGTACAAATTAACGAATACATAACAATAAAATCATTGTTAAATGAAAAAAAAAAAACGTTAATTTTTGCGCCATTGCAAATGTGTTAGCTGAGTTCGAATCAGCTGATTGCATTGTTCACGCTGACATTGTAAACTATCAGCGTACATTTCAGATTTTTGAAAACTTCAATCCAAGCTAAGCTGACATTGTAAACCTTCCTTTACACGTGCTTTCATTTTTTATACTCGATACCGAAGTTAAAGAGTATATTGGTTTTGTGCAATGTCCGTCATGGTGTCTGTCCGTCTGTCCGTCCGTATGGTTGCAAGTTTTTTCCGCACCCTTCAAGCTAGAGACTTGAAACTTTCCAATTCTCTTTATCTATGGGATAGTAAATTAAAGTGTCAAGATGGGTGTTCTACGATAACTGGGGGGCTGGCAAAGCGATAAATTCGATAACTCAAAACCGATAAATCCACATATTTCGCACATTCTTACAGGTAGAACTACCAAATTTGGTAAGAAGATAGCTACTAGCAACCTCCAAAAAACTGAATCAAAAATTTTAGAGCCACGCCCACCCATTACGCCCCCAGCCACCCGCATTTTAAAGTTCGGATGCCACGCCCACCGATACTTCCCTAGCCGCCCCCATCCACCCCAACGCTTCGTCTAAAACGGGAATGCGTGTATCTTCCAGAGTTGTTGAGCTAGAGCCTCCAA
Source organism: Scaptomyza montana (assembly GCA_018904305.1). Classification (NCBI taxonomy): domain Eukaryota; kingdom Metazoa; phylum Arthropoda; class Insecta; order Diptera; family Drosophilidae; genus Scaptomyza; species Scaptomyza montana. The sequence goes on from JAEIGR010000032.1 coordinate 1,364,347, forward strand.
ATTTGGTGGGAAGATAGCTGGCAACGACCCCCAAAAATCTGCATCAAAGTTTTGGAGCCACGCCCTCCATTTCGCCCCCCCTTTCACCACTTTTTACAATTTTCGAGCTAGAGTCACCAAATTTGGTATGAAGATAGCAATTGACATTCCACAAAGATCTGCATCAAAAATTTGGATGCCACGCCCACCCATACCACCCCCAACCCCCTTTCCCCCATTTTTACAAATTTCGAGCTAGATTCACCAAATTTGGTATGAAGATAGCAACTGACATTCCACAATGATCTGCATAACAAATTTGGATGCCACGCCCACCCATACCGCCCCCAGCCCCCCCTTTCCCCACTTTTTACAAACTTTGAGCCAGAATCACCAAATTTGGTATGAAGATAGCAATTGACATTCCACAAAGATCTGCATCAAAAATGTGGATGCCACTACAACCCATACCACCCCCAGCCCCCCTTACCCCACTTTTACAAACTTTGAGCTAGAGTCACCAAATTTGGTATGAAGATAGCAATTGACATTCCACAAAGATCTGCATCTAAAATTTGGATGCCACTACCACCCATACCGCCCCCAGCCCCCCTTTCCCCACTTATTACAAACTTTGAGCTAGAGTCACCAAATTTGGTATGAAAATAGCAATTGACATTCCACAAAGATATGCATCAAAAATTTGGATGCCATGCCCACCCATACCACCCCCAGCTCCCCTTCCCCACTTTTTACAAACTTTGAGCTAGGGTCAGCAAATTTGGTATGAAGATAGCAATTGACATTCCACAAACATCTGCATCAAAAATTTGGATGCCATTACCACCCATACCACCCCCAGCCCCCTTTCCCCACTATTTACAAACTTTGAGCTAGAGTCAACAAATTTGGTATGAAGATAGCAATTGACATTTCACAAAGATCTGCATCAAAAATTTTGATGCCACAACTACCCATACTGCCCCCAGCCCCCCTTTCCCCACCTTTTACAAACTTTGAGCTAGTCACCAAATTTGCAACGAAGACAGCTTGTGGCATCCCCATCTGCATAGGAAAATCTTTAAGGCAGCGTACACCCCTGCCGCATCCGTACCCCTCTGCAATCAGGCCTCTTTTTACCGGTTTAATACTGGGATCGAGTATGCCGCAGTCGGTTGCGTCCGACTGCAATGTTTCCACTTGTTTTCTCCTTGATTCGCTTTCCACATTCGATGGAGTCATAGGGCTTGACCTGCTAAAACTAGTGGGCGTGGTCTTATGTCTTAAAGAGGGAATGCTTAAAATCGGTGCGACTTCAGAGGTACTATAAATGTACGAACGTCAACCACACGAAATGTAAAGAAATCGTGGAAACACCTGCGGTTAAGGCAGATTTCCTGCGAATGCTTAACCGAAATGACAAGGCCTTTGCGGACTCTAACGAGTTGCTGGAAACGACTGATGAAAACGCGGTCTACTCGAAATTGTACCCTTACCCTTAAAGGAGCGTTTACAATGTCAGCTTGAGATTGGAAAATGTTTTGTTTCTGTCTGACACACATAATTTTCACATAAGTTCTTCTCACTCACTCTCGATCTGAAACCGCTTTCACTTGCATCTCAGCTTGGAGTGGAAAAAAGCTATTCAAAAATTTAGTTTTAAAAGCTGTCAATAGATGGCGTACTATCGAAATTAGTTAGGTTTTTGCCTCTATTTTGCTCAAAACCGAGGTAAATGATAATAGAATTCACTTTTTTTATATTTATTTGGTACAAATTAACGAATATATAACAATAAAATCATTGTTAAATGAAAAAAAAAAAACGTTAATTTTTGCGCCATTGCAAATGTGTTAGCTGAGTTCGAATCAGCTGATTGCATTGTTCACGCTGACATTGTAAACTATCAGCGTACATTTCAGATTTTTAAAAGCTTCAATCCAAGCTAAGCTGACATTGTAAACCTTCCTTTACACGTGCTTTCATTTTTTATACTCGATACCGAAGGTAAAGAGTATATTGGTTTTGTGCAATGTCCGTCATGGTGTCTGTCCGTCTGTCCGTCTGTCCGTCCGTATGGTTGCAAGTTTTTTCCGCACCCTTCAAGCTAGAGACTTGAAACTTTCCAATTCTCTTTATCTATGGGATAGTAAATTAAAGTGTCAAGATGGGTGTTCTACGATAACTGGGGGGCTGGCAAAGCGATAAATTCGATAACTCAAAACCGATAAATCCACATATTTCGCACATTCTTACAGGTAGAACTACCAAATTTGGTAAGAAGATAGCTACTAGCAACCTCCAAAAAACTGCATCAAAAATTTTAGAGCCACGCCCACCCATTACGCCCCCAGCCACCCGCATTTTAAAGTTCGGATGCCACGCCCACCGATACTGCCCTAGCCGCCCCCATCCACCCCAACTCTGCGTCAAAAACGAGAATGCGTGTATCTTCCAGAGTTGTGGGGCTAGAGCCACTAAACTTGGTAGGAAGATAGCTGGTATCGACCCCCAAAAAACTGCATCAAAGTTTTGGAGCCACGCCCACCCATTACGAGCCCAGCTCCCCCGCATTTTGAAATCAGAAATGGCTATATCTCCCACAGATTTTGAGCTAGACCCACCAAATTTGGTGCCAAGATAGGTTATGATGACCCTCAAAAACCGCATCAAAAGTTTGGATGCCACGCCCACCAATACTGCCCTAGCCGCTCCCATCCACCCCAACACTTCGTCAAAAACAGGAATGCGTGTATCTTCCAGAGTTGTGGAGCTAAAGCCACCAAATTTGGTAAGAAGATAGCTGGCAACGACCCACAAAAATCTGCATTAAAGTTTTGGAGCCACGCCCTCCATTTCACCCCCTTTTCCCACCTTTTACAAACTTTTAGCTAGAGTCACTAAATTTGGTATGAATATAGCAATTGACATTCCACAAAGATCTGCATCAAAAGTTTGGATGCCACGCCCACCGATACCGCCCCAAGCCCCCCTTTCCCTACATTTTACAAACTTTGAGCTAGAGTCACCAAATGTGGTATGAAGATAGCAATTGACATTTCACAAAGAAATTCATCAAAATTTTGGATGCCACACCCACACATACCGCCCCCCAGTCCCCCTTTTCCCCACCTTTTACAAACTTCGAGCTAGAGTCACCGAATTTGGTATGAAGGTAGCAATTGACATTCCACATAGATCTGCATCAAAAATTTGGATGCCTCGCCCACCCATACTACCCCCAGCCCCCCCCTTTCCCCACCTTTTACAAACTTCGAGCTAGAGTCACCTAATTTGGTAAGAAGATAGCAAGTGACATTTCACAAAGATCTGCATCAAAGATTTTGATGCCACAACTACCCATACCGCCCCCAGCCCCCCCTTTCCCCTTCTTTTACAAACTTTGAGCTAAAGTCACCAAATTTGGAAGGAATATAGCTGGTGGCATTCCCATCTGCATCGGAGAATCTTTAAGGCAGCGTACACCCCTGCCGCATCCGTACCCCTTTGCAATCAGGCCTCTTTTTACCGGTTTTAATACTGGTATCCAGTATAAAGCAGTCGGTTGCGTCCGACTGCATCGTTTCCACTTGTTTTTTGCAGAGCTCGCAAATAACTCTCTCACAGCAAAACATTTTTTCGGTACTCTTCTGTTCTCTGTTACGAGCAGATCATATTTTTTTCGGGCAGTCTGAAAGTGTCGACACTCATTTGCGAGCTCTATTCTTTTATGAAAGCAATAACGACGTGTTTACATTATGTCGGCACAAAAATCAAAAGTTGTTGCAATTGCTATTTTAGCAATTTTAATTAAGATGAAAGAGGAGTGCATCAGAACCTTTTGAAAGAGCTACAAAATGAAGATGAAACAAACTATTACAATAAAGCGATTTCAATTTTTATTGTAAATAGTCAAAAATTACATAGATTACAAGACACTTAATCCGCCCTGCGATTCCACCATGTTCTGCAATTAAATTTTTTCTTGCATCGCGATCCCACATTGTGACTACGTTGTCTTGTTTGCTGCAATATTGCGACTGAAGGCAAACAGCTAATGCAAACAAGCAATCAATTTCCGCAATCAAGATAACGGTAAAATACCGTATACAGACGACATGCAAAATTTATTGCAAATTGAAAATTATTTCTTTGCAGCAAAATGTTTTCACTTGTGTTTAATCGTGCAAATACGATTGCAGCAATCAACTTACTGCAAATTGTTTGCATCGTGTGTACCTAACTTAGAGATCGCATTTGCTTCGCATTTGCTATAGTCATTATAAAACTCTTATCATTACGTCAGAAAGAAATACAAATATGAACAAGTGGAAACGTTGCAGTCGGACGCAATCGCCTGCGGTATACTCGTTACCAGTATTAAAACCGGTAAAAAGAGGCCTGATTGCAAAGGGGTACGGATGCGGCAGGAGTGTACGCTGCCTTAAAGATTCTCCGATGCAGATGGGGATGCCACCAGCTATCTTCCTTCCAAATTTGGTGACTCTAGCTCAAAGTATGTAAAAGCTGCGGAAAGGGGTGCTGGGGGCGGATTGGGTGGGTGTGGCATCCAAATTTTTGCTGCAGATCTTTGTGGAATGTCAATTTCTATCTTCATAGCAAATTAGGTGACTCTAGCTCAAAGTTTTTAAAAGGTGATGAAGAGGGGGCTGGGGGCTGTATGGGTGGGTGTGGCATCCAAATTTTTGATGCAGATCTATGTGGAATGTCAATTGCTATCTTCAAACCAAATTTGGTGACTCTAGCTCAAAAATTGGAAAAGGTGGGGAAAAGGGGGCGGAGTGGGTGGGTGTGGCTCCAAAACTTTGATGCAGATTATTGGAGGTTGTTGCCAGCTATCTTCGTACTAAATTTGGTGGCTCTAGCTCCACAACTCTGGAAGATATACGCATTAGCGTTTTTGACGAAGCGTTGTGGCAGCTAGGGAAGTATTTGTGGGCGTGGCATCCAAAGCTATTTTGCAGCTTTTAGGGGGTCATCATCACCTATCTTGGCACCAAATTTGGTGGGTCTAGCTCAAAAACTGTGGGAGATGTAGGCTTATGAATTTAAAATGTGGGGGGGAGCTGGGGGCAGAATGTGTGGGCGTGGCTCCAAAATGTTTGATGCAGTTTTTTGGGGATTGCTAATAGCTACCTTCTTACCAAATTTGGTAGTTCTAACTGTATGGATGTGCAAAATATGTGGATTTATCGGTTTTGAGTTATTAAATTTATCGATTTGCCAGCCCCCCAGTTATCGTAGAACCCCCACCTTGACACTTTAATTTACTTTCCCATAGATAAAGAGAATTGGAAAGTTTCAAGTCTCTAGCTTGAAGGGTGTGGAAAAAACTTGCACACATACGGACGGTCAGACGGACAGACACCATGACGGACATTGCACAAAACCAATATACTCTTTACCTTCGGTAACGAGTATAATTTTACAAATTAAAATGTAGCAAAACAATTATATATGTACAAGCTTACTCGGTGCGCGTTGCTGCACCCAAAAAACCCAAAAACAAACATGTATTTAGAGTTTTGAGCCAAAGACTTCAGAACTTTGCATGAAACTTTTAGTATACTACAATTAATACAGTTGAGCGCCACTTTTTCCTATATATAAACAAAAAAATTTTTGGTGGACCACCCTTAACATTTAGGGGGATGAAAAATATATGTTAGCCGATTCTCAGACCTACTGAATACGCATATGAAATTCCATAAAAATCGGTCGAGCCGTTTCGGAGGAGTTCAATTACGCACCCCGTGACTCGAGAATTTTATATATAAGATAAGGTATAACACAAGTATAGGGTTTGTTTTACATGATAAAAAAGCTCGAGTATTGACCTTAGTTCATGAAGGCGGCGCTGGGAAGCAAGTCACCCAACACATTTCATCTAAGGTACAAATGCCATAAAATTATGACTTAAGCAAAGTCGTATCTGCAGAAGCAGATGTGATTATTGAACAGATGAAAGGTATTTTCATTAAGATTTAAAAAGTACACCAAATTGTACATGGAGAAGCTTTTTGAAATGACTGACTTGATTGTTTGATCTTCAATTAATTGTCTTTTCTTTGCTCGTACAATTAATCGCTGCTTGTTTTTTCTGGTTTCTTCTTAAGAGCAAAAAGATGCTGCCACACAGCTTCGGCTTTATGCGAAACCCGGCTGCAGACACAGCAGACGAAGCAACAGCTAAACTACATAGAAAGTCTCAGAAAATATTTAATATTCATATCAATACAAAACAAGTGAAAACGTTGCAGTCGGATGCAACCGACTGCTCCATACTCTGATACCAGTATTTAAACGGGTGTTAAGAGGTCTGCTTCCAAAAGTGAAGTAGAGGTGCTGCAGGGGTGGAAGCTGCGCTGCTGCATATTTTTGGAGTTTTGTCGATCTGGTTGGGTGTTGCATCAAAAGTTCTGATGCAGATCTTACCGGCTATCTTCCTACAATTTGGTGAATATAGCTCAAAAACTGTGGAAACCATACGCATTCCAGTTTTTCAATGGCTACTTGCTGGGGGCGGCAGAGTAGAGAATAAATTGAAAATTGGTGAATTTTTATAATTGGCACGTTCTGTTAAGAAAAAGCTGATTGCTCTGTTGTGTTTTATGCTCCTGCGATTTTTGTTTCTTGCATCTTTTTTGTTTTTCTGGCATTTTTTAACCAAACAATAAGTAAATATTGATTATAATCAACAAAATTGCACTCACTCTCTTCATATTTATTAACTGTTACTTAAGGTGGCACTGTTTTTAACAAAACATCGATGAGGAAATGTTGTAGTTTTCTGCTAAGAATCTGTTAACACAAATCGCTCATGCTCACTTAACAGGGCGCTGTTCAACCCCCACCGACGAATTGGGAAGGTCTAAACAAGATTCCCACCGAGCAGGTAAGATTCCAATACAAACAGATGCTGCTTAGTGGAGTCGGGGTATTAATCGTTAAAAGGGTATTTAAATTTTTGTCTTGATACTACCACTGTAAGCAGCACCTTTTATTTTATCTTGTCCCTCTTTTGAAAACTGCTGTTTGCTTATTTATACAAACAATGCCATTTGTTAGATGTGTCAAACACTGAACTTAGGAAAACAATTTTTGTGTTGGCTTTGTTTCCGCGAAGGTGCATGAAGCACCAAGCGACTGCTCAAACATGAACATCCTGAATCCCTCACCTCTGGGTATGCGTTCCCGTTGATCAATATACGGCGTGACTAAGGAATACCTGAGGTCAATCAGGAAAAGCAGGCGGTGGATTATTTAATTTGGCTCGTGTTAAAGCATATGAACAAAATAAATGCATTCAACGCGGATATGTCGAGCATGGTGACTTTGCGCTCGCACCGAAAGTTTTTATTTTAATCATTATATCGACGCAGCATTTTGTCTTATTATAGAAACTATTAAATTCTGGTTTCTTTTCTCGTTGTTTTCGTTGACTTGAGCGTTATATTATGTTAATTTCTGCGTTTGATCGAAAACAAATTGTGTCAAATTGAGAAGCCAGAGATTTTTTTTTGTAACTTTCATTTGCAACGAAAGTAAGAATGGAAATACATGTTGGTGACGATGTTAAAAAATTTCTTCAAAATACTTTCAATGAGCCAAAATTTCATTCACATGACAAAAGCATTTTGAATCTTAAAAAAAAAATGCTGTGTAACTTTGGCCACGGATCACAAGAAAAATATTGATATCTGAATACAAAACTTGCCCCAAACCGCCACAGGTCAACGACCCATAACATTGTGCTTACATACAAGGCTTTAGTTGCTCTATGTTGCTAAAATCAACTAAAATTCGCCACCCCAATCTCCGAATCTCAATCCAAATGAGCATCTGTTGGACGTCCTGAAGCGTAGGATTCGACTACACACCATTGCGTCTGAGAATATGCTCAAAAATGTCATTGTTGAAGAATAGAGCAACATAACGCAAAGGTTATCAAGAAATTGGCCCAAACAATGCTAAATCGGTTAGCTGAAGTTATAAAACGTAAAGGGTTACCGACTTCATATCAAATCTTTTGCACTTGGTTAAAAAAAAAAACTTCATTTTCTGTTGATTTTTTGTCCTATACGCATACTCTTTCTGATTGAAAATCAGACCGTTTTGTAAATTTTTTGTTACATTATGAAAAGTTTGAATGCTAGAAGCTAGGAAGTTACATCAAAATAAAGCTTAAAAAATTTACTATTTTTCATGAAAAATATAATTTACTATATCTCTTTTAACACTTTTTTTTTAACGCCAAAGTTAAACAACATGTTTGTACGCTTTTTATAGTAAGTGTATATCGTGACAAAAATAATAACTCCTTTTCTAGAGTATAGGAACTGTATAAGTTGTATTTTGTTTGATTGGTAAAAAAAAAATTTAATTTTGTGAAATCAATTTATCTATTACTTATATATTATATAATTCCAGTGTCACGTTGTTGTCCGGAATGAACTCCGAAACTAATGAGCCGATTTTATTTTATTTTTTGATGAGTAAACATCTATAGGCTCGGGGGGTAAAAATCTTGGTTTCAAATACATACAAAGAATCTTACGTAAGATGTCATAAGTAAGAAGTAAGATCAAACCGGTGTATTTGTCATGTATTATTAGTGTTAGTGTTGTAAGCTTGCATATAATCGGGCTACATTCATATGTATTAAATCGTATCATATCGATAGCATAATTCTTATTACGTTTAGTTCCAAGAATTAAAGAATGAGCGCTGCAAGTTGGTTTTGCGTGCGCTCGGTCATTTAATACATTAAAGGAGAGCCAATCTTATACCAATAAGTATAAAGCGTTTAACGCTTAACACTTATTGCTTATAGTATAAGCCTTATACCGAGTACAAAGCATTTACATTACTAATATCGATGTATGATACGATATAGTATATATGAGTAATGCAAGATTATATTCAAGCTTACAGCACTAATAGAATTACAATGAAAAATACACCGATTTAATATTACACAAAACAAACAAAATATAAAAATAGTAAACAACAACAAAGTGTATTGATGGGTATTAATAGCCTTGGGTGAAAAAATCTTTTTTCAATACATACAAATAGTGTACTTGCAACTACACACAAAAAATTATTAGTTTCTAAATGTTTACACATCTCCCGTGTGATCGGACTCACATTGGTTTTTATTTAAAGTGTGTTTTGTTCCTGCTCAAACTATAGGATAGTTTATAACTAAACTTATAATTGCAATATTTTATTATTGCGGATATAGTCATAACTATTGGTGATGGCGGTATGTAGTTGATTGACGGTGTTAAATGTGAAATCTCCGTTCGACAAATACTGAAACTGAAATACAATCAGCAGACAGCCGATCGACGAATGTGTGTCGATTTAACACGTACGTTTTTTTTTGTCTTGCGTTCGAGTATTCCCCACCATCGATTGTTCTGCGCATTCAAAAATCGCCATCGGTCCAATGGATCAAATATGCCGATACTGTCAGGCCTTGAAATAGTAGCTAATAATTTAACAAAATACAAGAAATCCACAGCAACGCATGGCTGCGTCTGATAGTTATATTATAAAATCAATCATTATCAATCAATTCTATAAGAATAATGTTATCGAAAATGAGTGTAGCTTGTCGGTATTATAGATATATAATATATTGACTTCTCCTAGAACTCATAAGACCTTGTAGAGAGCACAAAAATTTCAAAGAAATCAATTCTGTTATTAGATGTTTTATATGTCCAAAAAACAAAAATTTAAGAAACTATCCTGCCGACCTCAGCAGTTCTTCCATTTGCTTTTTGACAATACTTAACGTTCCCAGATCAAATTACCGTTTTATTTGATTTGAAAATGGATGCTACTTACATATGTATCTGTTCAAACACATCAATATATACCGAGTGCATATTGAAATTAAATTTATAGACAGTGCACATTTTTACGTTGGTTGGCATTGTCAATTGCACTATCAACAAGCATGTAAATACGTACATCTCTATATATATAAAAGAGTTTGTCCTGATGATAATGGAAGAGCCACAGCCTAAACGAAAAGAGCTAGAAGGCTGAAATTTTCACACAATTTTCCATGCAGCAAGGAGGTGAGCACTAAGAAGGGAATTTTTATTTGGACAACTCCTTCAAGTACCTCCCATACGATTTGGAGCACTTTTTACCCATTTTAAGAAACAAATTACAATTACAACAACGAGCGAGGATACAAAAACAAATCAAATGCGCAGTGACGCCTTCGCGTCGCACAAGCAAAGTCATAAACAAGTAAGAAGGCTCCAGTCGGGAGAGCCCGACTAGAAGATACCCTGAACCCAGTTGCAATAAATAAATTAAATTTATATAAAACTTTGGTATACTGACTTAGCTTCAATCGATTAATCTCGATATCTCCGGTGTTTCTTAACCGATTTGGACGAAATTTTCAGAAAAGTTTTAGATTTTCCAAATTCGATATTTTTCGGAAACCAGAATAGTTATCGATAATGTGAAGCAAACTTGTTCTGCTCATGGTATACGATAACTTATATACAAAATCTGAAGTCTCTAGCTTTTGTAGTCTCTGAGATCCACGCGTTCATACAGACAGACAGAAGAACGGACAGACGGGCATGGCTATATCGTCTCGGCTGTTGATGCTGATCAAGAATATGTATACTTTATGGGGTCGGAGATGCTTCCTTCTGCCTGTTACATACTTTTGCACAAAACCATTATACCCTTATTAACCCATTTTATGGGTTAAGGGTATAAAAAAGTTTCGTACACTTGCAAAAAGAAACGGATTTCCGCTTCTTAATGAATAAGTGCATACACAATTAAGTGAACAATGCGCTTGAAAATAATTTTCATAATTTTATGTACATGTATCACTTCGCACAGTGCACATTTTTTTTTTTTTTCAAATTTGTGTGCCTTTGACAATTGATTTACGACCCAAGTAGCGTTTGTTGTTGTTGTTGGGCCCGCACTGCTACTTTTTGTTGGTGTCATTGATTTAAAAAAAAAAAATTAACAACAACATAACAAAACTTGGTGCGTCTAGAAAAATTTCCCACACCGGAATATGTTATGGAGGTGGATTCGCCTGCTTGCTGCTTATATAACTTAGACAAAACGTAACACACTAACATTATTGATATATTATTGATATACAATTTCGAACAAGCAAAGGGCGTTCACATAATGATAATCAGATAATTTGAAATCTCGCTCCGATCATGCTCCTTTGTTGTTGCTCATTTACGTTCACTCTCTATCTTATGTGCGCGCTTTGCATGTCAATCGTAAGGTTTAATAACCCTACCTCCTCCGCACACACTAAATTAAAGCTAAAGGCAATATACAATTCACTTAACTGCAGCCTCTTAGATATGTTTTGCGTTGATTCAGTGCGTGCGAAGAAGGTAGCGATACTACGCTCTTTGTCTAACTTGCAGAGCGCGCGCATACATAAGAGAGTTAGCCGAAATAGCCAACAACGAAGGCGCATGATCGGAGCGAGATTTAAAAATAATTTGTCATCTAGCGCCGAACATGAAGAGCGATGCGTGAGCGTGTTCAAGTTTTAAGCTGCCTCTTTGGGTTTGGGACCAGCATCGCTCAATTCATGATGCAGGTGTTGAATTGCCGACTGTCAGCACAACGCGAGAATGAGCGAATCTGAAAACAAGTAAGAAGGCTTTAGTCGAGAAATCCCGACTAAAAGATACCCTGAACCCGTGTATTAAAATGACTTGCAGAAGTGATTTTTTCTTGACTTCATTTTAATATAAAATATCTCCTGTGTTTCTTAACCGATTTGGATTATTAATTTTCACAGAATTTATAAAGTTATCCATTGTTTTAACTCCTATTTTTACATTTTCTAAATAACAGACATGGCTATGTGGACTCGGCTGTTGAAGCTGATTTATGTGGTCGGAGATGCTTCTTTCTGCCTGTTACATACTTTTGCACAAATCAATTATACCTTTTTTACCCATTTTTACCCATTTTATGGGTTCAGGGTATAAAAATAATGTAATATTTTAGGCATGCTTTCAAAACAAAGTTTTCTTATATTTTGTAGCCACAGATATCAGAGAGAAGAACAAAAAAGAAGAAATATAACTTTAAATGGTACTCACTGCAAGCAGCATGCACAGCTGATATATGCTGCAACACAAAGAGCGGCTTAAAGCTTGATCAGCGCGCGCGTGTTTCTTATGACTGCCGCTAGATATAACACAATTTGAATGCAATCATGCATCTTTGTTGTTGCCCATTTACGCTTTTGTTTATGCGCGCTTTGCATGTCAAACATAAATCTTAATATCCCTATCGCCTCCGCACTCACTAAGCTAAGCTAACCATAACTAAGAGGCTGCAGTTAATGGAATTGCATTGCCTAATTTACACCACCCATACATAGCTCTTAAGTGCAAGCGTTGTATGTATGAGCTCGGGATCTGCTGCTTAGAGGAATAACTGTAATGCTCTTTCCAACATTATGTTTTTACATACAGGGTAAGGGAATTGGTTATGCATTTTAGTTCATATTTAATGTGAACAAAGAAAGTTACTTTTCGTTTCAGTGAATTTTTTAATATTGTTTATATTAAGGATAAGGATAATAACAACGAAAGTTTCTTTTTAGATCAGTGAGCTTTTTAATATTCTGATTTTCGTATTATATAAATATACATTCATTTAAAATACGTATGTATATACGTTCATTTAAAATTCGTATGTAATGATAAGTTATAAAAAATATTTAATTGCTATTATTTAAATATTTAAATAACGATCAACGTATTTTAATTTCTTATGTTGTTTTTTAAAACCAAGAATATTAAGTAGATTTTCGACTTAATAATTGAAGCAACATTATATATAGTTGTCTTCTATTTTGCATATTATATAATAGTTATATAGACGCTGCTTTAGTGCATTTAAAAATCAAATAAAACTAAGCAGTCTGAATTTTCTAATAAAAGTATAAATTGGTATATTAAATTTTATTGAATTTTATGCTTATGATTAGACGCTGTATCGTTGTAACAATCGTTTTACAGTGAAGTCAATTGACTCACAGCCAAATTAAAATATTTCTATTGAAACTTTAGATATTAGTGGTGTTTTGGTGCCGCATTCAGTTGTTGCCATAGTTGGTGATGGAGCCTGCCTTTTTAGATATATTTCCTACCTTTTATTTGGTAGGCAAGGCCTCCATGGCACCATACGCCAAAATATTGTTGAACATGTTGTAACCAACTGGGAAACTTTTGCTTGCTTCAGCATAAACTTAAATGGAGAGTGTTATAGCTCTTCTAAACAATATGAGTGCGCTATGTCATACTCATATACTTATGGTACTGCATGTGAGCTTCAAGCAGCAGCAGAAATTTATGCTGTAAATTTTCAAGTTTTTCAAAATGGAACTTTACTACAAGCATTCGGAAATAATATGCATCCTGTAAAAAGATTGCGTTTTACCGGTCCATTAATGAATGGACATTTTGATGTTTATATTTCTTTAGAGGAAGTATTAACTCAAGAATCTGATACGTCAAGTGAATGTATAACTGAAAATGTTAAAAATCCTGTTAAAAGACGTAGTCGATTCACCGGCAAAACAGAAAAAAAGGTAAAAAAACGTTCATTTTAAAAAAATAGTGATATCAATAGGGGTAAGCGCATAGAAACATCAAGATTTCAGGTTAATAATTCTGAAGCTCATAGAGTTGCAATGAGAAGACATCAGGCTAATAATCCTAATGCACGTCAAGAAAAGCGTTTGCGTGCATGGAGTGTTAAAGCCATGTCTGGCTTAAACTATGATTTTGAAATAGCTTACAAGTCAGATAAAATTAATCAACTTGGTAGTATGAATTTGATATGCAAACATTGTAATGCTTTAGAATGGAAAAATGAGCCTTTGGGTATCTGTTGCAAGGCAGGAAAAGTTAAACTTTCACAAAATGAAAGTTTGCCTGATCCACTAAAAAGCTTAATAATTGGTGAACATCCCAAGCATGATCATTTCATTGATCGTATAAGAAAGTATAACAGCTGCTTTCAAATGACTTCTTTTGGAAGTACAAAAACTATAAAGTCCAAGGACAAGTGTATCACTTAATTGGTAGTGTCCGACCTTTGCCAAATGAAGAAATGCAGTTTCTTCAAATTTATTTTGTTGGTGATGATGAAAAAGAAGCTCAACTACGTTGCAAAAATATATCAAATGTTGATTGTAGCGTAGTAAAGGATCTTCAATGTATGTTTCATCAGCATAATCGTTATGTTAAAGATCTAAAAATGGCTCTCAATAAAATACCAACAAGTACTAAAGACTATAAATTGATTATTCATGCTGATCGATCACCCGCTGGTGCTCACAAAGGGCTTTACAATGTACCTCAATCAAGCGAAGTAGCTTTAGTTATTGTTGGTCAGCATTTTGAAAAGCGCGATATTATTATTGAAAGCCATAATAATAAATTACATCGTATAAGTGAGGTGCATCGATCATACGATGCCTTACAGTACCCTTTGCTATTTCCTTATGGTGAAGATGGCTATTCAGTGGATATACCACAATGGAATCCATTATTAAAAAAGGAGGAACCAAAAAAAAAGATATCTGCGTTAAGCTTTTACAGCTATAAAATAATGATTCGTCAATCTGAGATAAATCATTTAATTTATTGTCGTTCCCGTTTTAGTCAGTTTTTGGTTGATATGTATGCTAAAATTGAAACAGAAAGGTGAAATTATATTCGCTACATTCAAGCGAAACTCAGAGCAGATAGCTATATACATCTACAAGATGCAATAGGCCAACAAGATGTTGTCGCAGCTCAACTTGGTCAGATGGTAATTTTACCATCTTCTTTTACAAGCTCTGCGCGATATATGCATGAAAAGACTCAAGATGCTATGACATATGTTCGCCATTATGAGCGACCAGATCTTTGCATAACATTCACATGCAATCCACCAGGGAATGACATCAAAAGTGTTTTATTACCGGGTCAAAAACCGCATGATCGTCACGATATTATAGCCCGAGTTTTTCATTTAAAAGTTAAAGCTTTAATGTCTTTATTGACAAAAGGTTCTTTGTTTGGAAGCGTGCAATGTTTCATGTACTCTGTGGAATGGCAAAAGCTGGTTTTACCACATATACATATTCTACTTTGGTTAGATAAAAAATAAGACCAGATAAAAAAATGGAAAATGTACCAAAAGGTTTCCTCGACAATTACTTAAAGAAACTGTGACGGGAAAAGATAGTTACCCGCTATATCGTAGAAGATCGATAGAAGATGGTGGTAATGCAATTAATATAAATGGTAATTGCATAGATAATCGTTGGGTTGTGCCTTATAACTGTGTACTATTGAGAACATTTGAAGCTCACATAAATGTTGAGTAATGTAGTTCTGTAAAGTCTATTAAATAAATTTGTAAATATATTAACAAGGGCAGTGATCAAGCATCATTTACTCTTGAAGACCAACGTAATGAAATTAATATGTACGAAAGTGGCCGTTAAATAAGTAGCTCAGAAGCAGTATGGAAAATCTTTGCATTTCCCATACATGAACGTTTCCCGGCTATTACACACTTAGCTGTTCATTTAGAAAATGGTCAACGGATATATTTTAACCCCAATAATCCGCAACAATTACTTGACAGATTAAGCACTACACCCAAAACCACTTTGCTAGCTTTTTTTGAGCTATGCACACGTGATGAGTTTGCAAGAACGCTTCCATATTGTGAAGTTCCATCGTATTTTACATGGTACAATAAAGAATTTCAAAGAAGAAAACGAGGGCATGATGTGCCAAATTTTCCTGGAGTTAAAAGAGATTCAGCTTTGGGAAGAGTTTACACTATTCATCCCAATAATACAGAATGTTTTTTTTTACATTTTGTAGGGGCCAACTTCAATTTTAAATTTAAAAACCGTTAATGGTATAGCATACGCATCACTTCAATTGGCGTGTAAAGCTCTAGGATTACTAGAAGATGATAAGCACTGGGATTTAACTATAGCCGAAGCTGTCATATGTCAAAATCCTACAAGAGAACTACTGAGAGAACTTTTTGCAATAATCCCAGCGGCGAACACCATATTCGATACATCTACTACATGCGTTTCGAAATGACCCCACGTAATGTTTTACGAGTTGCCTTTTTGTAATCAAGGCTGTAATGGGGTTTTGTACGAATTGTTGTTGTTTCGTCGTTTCCTACTTCGGCTACTGAGTTCATTCTATTGCTCGTTAATTATCTTTGTTTTCTATGACGTTCACGCATACAAGTGTAAATGAATGTATGCATGTTAGCATGATGTGGCTTTTCCATTTATCCCTTTGAATCGTTAGATTTTGCTGTTGGCAAGGGTTGTCACTTTCAATTTTCTGCCGAGCTGTGCGCATCCACAAAACAATTATTTCATTTTTTTAAGTGAATAAAACGAGTTTTGTGCTAAAATCAAAATATCTGGTAAGTGTTTTCAATATTTACTTATATAACATTGTGTAAGAAAGTAAAATTATTTATTAGCAGGCATAAGTACCGCGTACGTACTTTGTGTTGTGGTTTTGGACCCATTTTGTATACGCACGTGATAAAAATCAAGAATCTGGCAGTGTTTATAAACAATTATTTATAATATATTGTTTAAGATTATAAAAATTTTTCTTTCTAGGTGCTGCCAAATCCATATCAACAGCGAAAGAGACTATGTAGAAGCATAAAGCACGCCTTTGAAGTACAAAAGGGCTACTCTCAAAAGAACGTATGATGCAAAATTAAAGTATGAATTTAAAAATTAAAAATAAAGATAATAATAGTTAAAAACAATAATTGTAATTTATTTTATTTTAAATATTAAAAAAGTTGATTTATGAATAAATGTTTTTTTTAAACAAAATAATTATTCACCCCAAATAGCATTACATTTGATGCCATTGTATACTGCTCAGTGCAGCGTATTACAGCCTAGAATACATTTCTCCAGGGTATGCTGCTTAGTGCGCATTACCCTAATATACCTTCTACCATTTTGTATACTGCTCGTGCAGCATTAGCATTACAGTACGCACACTTTTCAAATTGTGTATCGTTCGGTGGTCGTTGCCCCAACCGCATTCAATTTAGATTCGTAGCTGGGTGTATGGAGCCAAATGAACTCGGCTTTTGTTGCCCACTTTCTCGATGAGATTGTGGCGTTCACTCAAAAGCGGCCAGCAACATTAATGTAATGGGAATCGTGCTACATTTTCGAGGTGTGGGGCACTCGGGGTATCACTCGTGGGGTCTTTTCCGCTGGGATGTTAGTATTTTGTCAAATTTCAGATGCTCTTAAACTTTGGAATACTTATAAAGAGAGTTTCTCAGAAGATATTTTAAGAGCCTTTCATTTTTCACAAGACAGAAATATTGATAAAAGTATTGTGAATAATGTATTAAATAAATGTCTTATTTACATTGAAGATATTGTACTGTCTATTGGTGGTCAAAACTTGACTTACTATGGACTTCCACTACCAATTAGATCCGAGGAAATTGTTCCAAATATTGAATATCATAGAGAAACAACTTATGAAAATTGCGATAATTTTGTTGTTAATAATGAGCTACTCCTTACTGCTGAGCAAAACCAAGTATATGAAAAGATACTATATAGCGTTGAAGCAGAAAAAGGAGAAATCTATTTTTTAGATGCACCTGGTGGAACAGGTAAAATTTTTCTTTTAAATTTATTATTGGCAAAGGTACGGCAAAGTAAAAAAATTGCATTGGCCGTTGCTTCTTCCGGTATCGCAGCCACTTTACTTAATGGTGGTCGCACAGCGCATTCTACACTTAAGATTCCATTTAATTTGATTAATTTAGAAACACCACATTGCTCAATGTCAAAGCAATCTAATATTGCTGCTGTGCTCAAAGATTGCAAGCTTATTGTTTGGGATGAGTGTACTATGGGCCATAAAGGTGCTTTTGAAGCTGTAGATCGATCTTTGAAAGACATTCGAGATAGTGAATACTTAATGGGTGGCATAACTGTTCTCTTAGCTGGTGATTTTCGACAAACTCTCCCAGTGATCCCCAGAGGAACAAGAGCAGATGAAATAAATGCGTGCTTAAAGTCTTCAATTTTGTGGCCCAAAATACAGAGAATTGCATTAACGAAGAATATGCGAATGCACTTAAAAGGTGATAGCATTGCTGGTGAATTTGCAGAAATGCTTCTTCAAATAGGAAATGGATTATTTCCAACCCATGATGGCAAAATAACTTTACCATCAACTTTGTGTCATGTTGTGAAAAGTATTGAAGAGCTAACTCTAAAAATATTTCCGGATATTACAAATATCTCTCAAAAATCACTCGAATGGTTTTCAGAACGTGCTATTTTGACTGCGAGAAATGACAATGCATTGGAAATAAACGAGTTTTTATTAAAATCATTTCAAAGTGAAGAAATGACATATAACTCTATTGATTCTGTGACTGAAATCGACGATGCAGTTCATTACCCCGTCGAGTTTCTTAATTCATTAAATCCGGCTGGCCTGCCTCAACATAAATTAACTTTAAAGATTGGTTCACCTGTAATGTTGATTCGCAACTTGAAACCGCCAAAACTGTGCAATGGTACAAGATTGCAAGTTAAAGTCCTTCATAAGAATGTTGTCGAAGCAATTATCTTTACTGGCAATTCAATTTAAAAGATTGAAATTTCCTTTAAAAGTTTGCGTTGCCTTAACAATTAATAAATCACAGGGAAAAACTCTTAAATTAGCCGGACTAGACTTAAGACACGATTGTTTTTCTCATGGCCAATTTTATGTAGCCTGCTCAAGAGTCAGTTCACCAAAAAGTTTATTTGTATTAGCACCTGACGGAAAAACAACCAATGTCGTTTATAAAGAAGCTCTTAAAGTTGTTAATTATTGCAAATTAAATTCAATAAGTGGATAAGGCCTACTGGGGAAACCACAATATTCTCTACCTCAATGGTGGCGTGGAAAAGAGAATATTAAATACTTTGCTTAAATATTTTGTGAAATATTTTCTAATATATTTATTTTGTATCTAACTTCTATTGCTCCATGACCTGGTTGGATGATTTTATTTTCGCTGACGAAAGCAAATTCAACCTATTAGGCAGTGTTGGCAAGTCCATGGTGCTGCGGAAGCCGGATACTGAGCTGCAGAAGAATTACTTAAGACCAACCGCGAACAATGGCGGGGGTAGTGTATTGTGATAGGCCCGATTTTCACATCATTTTCATTGATGGCAAAATGAACTAAGACCATTATTTGAAAATTTCGAACCAAAATTTGAATCCTTCGGTGGAGATATTGGGTATTGGCAACTCGTTCAAGTTATATCACGACAATAACCCAAAGCATAACGCCTATTAAATGAAGACTGGGTTGTTATACAACTGCCCAAAAATCTTGGAACAGGCACCCATTTCGCCAGATCTAAATCCTGTTGAAAATTTGTGGAGCGAGTTGGTCCGCCCTGAGCACAGAACGCCAATATCGTCCTTATCCGTATAAGAAAAACAGCTTCAGGAAGAGTGGGCTTAAACTGGGCATGAATATACCCAAAAAATTCTAAAAACTTTTCCAAAATGCCTAGGCGATACCATACAATATAATGGGTATCATACAAAATATTAAATTAAGTTTTTTTCTTAGATAAAACAGATATTTTTTACTTTTATAAAAAAAACCGAATATTAATGTTGCGCAAATTTTGGCCTTGTTTTTTGTTTATGCATATTTTCTTTATTAGTTCAAAATAAAGTCTAGATATATATACCTCTATGGAAAGCTGATATAACAAGCTATAATTTACCATTTTTGCATTTTTCATTATTCTTGGTTTTAATTGTTTTATTCGTGTTTGAAGCTGAAAAAAAAACCGAATATTAATGTGATCCACTGTAGGTTGGTATGCATATGCTCTTGTGTTTTGCAGTTATACAGCTAGGTACACAAAAAACGAAAAAGAAGAAGGCATACCATATGAACATATGAAGAATACACATGCTCATAAGCATGAAGTGACAGGCGATCAGCCCACAAACAAGTATCTGCGCGCTAGAAAAACGTTGGCATACGAGCGCATACACACACCATAGGTCGCTGACTGTGCTACGCAAGATAATGTCGCAGCGCAGTCAGAAAGCAGAATGACATGTATATTTCTCACGACTCGCCAGACCAGCAAAAATGACCAACAAATGCGCTTTCTGAGAACGATGTCGCCAAGATTTCATCTTCCAACTGGCCTGTTGGATTTTCGAACTTTGAACACTCTATATCTATACATGCTTGTTGGTGCTATTGTTCATTGTAAATCTACAATATAGTATACGCTATCAATTAATAGTCAACGAATCATCAACATCAGGGTCGCTCTCCCTCTCAATTGTTATCAGCTTTGTAGTCAACGAAGAACTTTTAAATTTAACTTATTTAAATCAAAGAGAATGGAACTTATATAGAGTCGTCATGAGGCCAAATTCTGACTGCCAGTTGGAATATGGAATCGTGGCGACACCTCTCTCTTTCGCTGTTTTTTCTGCCAGGCATTTCGTGCCCGAATATCAAGCCATTCGGCTGGTCGACTGTGCTACGCTTATTTTCTCTCATAGCACAGCCAGCCAGCCATTCTCTTGTATATGCCCTAGCCGCGATTTTGCAGCGCACGGCTGCTTGTTATATTGCCTGTGTATGCATATGAGCGTCATATGATCATATGGTTTGCCTATTCCTTATCGCTTTTTGCGACGTTGCCATAGTGAAGCTATGAACTATACCCACATACATACATATATGTTTGCAGTTTTGCTGGAATATATGTAGGCTTTCTCCATTTGTTTGGGCTGGCTAGTGTTAGTGTGTTAGTGATTTTGTATTTCTACATGACATATTTAATTGTATGCGTAGATTTTTGGCAATTCATTGACCTTTCTCTACTATATTATCATTCATTTGGTGCAAAATTTGTATTTTGCCTACAAAACTTAAAACCAAGACCTTCCAAGCAAGTAAAATATCTTTTGCTGCTGGTCGAGCATTTGAGTAACAGGCGAACAGCAAATGAACAAGCGTCTTGTAAAATAAGCAGGCAAATATCAGTTTTGCATTGCTGATCTTTCATACTCTATCATGTTTTCAGCTCTATGACCATTTTCGAATTTTGCCATCGCAACTACCATACACTTATGCAGCGATGCGCACAAACTGCGAAAGTGTATTTAGTTGTGCATATGTCCATTTCATTTGCCGAAACTCGGAATATAAGAAAATAAAGAATGAAGAAAATAAACTAAGAACTAAAATAAAGGGTCGGCCAATGTTTCCATACATTTACTTAGTTATATATGTATATACATTTTGCTGCATACACTCATATCATTTTGCTGCTTATCGCCAATGTTCACCAAAACCTAGACTTAGTGTCTATTCTACATTTTGCTGCTGATCGGCAGCAAATTTTGTTTGACGTTTTATTTTGCTGTGCGCCTGTTGCTGCAGTCTTTGAAGTCTTTATTTTGTTCTTGGCGAACGCTGGCGAAGCTGGCGTTCTTGGCGATCTATGGCGATCTATGGCGATCGGTAACGATCGGTGGCGATCGATGGCGATCGGCTATGCAGCAACAGCGTCTGCTGAGCAAGCGAGAAGTCTTTGCTAATATTTTCCTGGCGTTCTCGCTAGGCATCATAGGCGAACGCATATTCATATATACTTATATATTTTTATATGTATGTTGATATTGATAAGTTCATGTGTTTTGTTATTTTACAGCTAGGACAACCAAAAGCGAAAAGAAGCAAAATAAAAACAAATGAAGACGTATAAAGAAATACGCTCTATGAATAAGCTTACATTGACGCTTGTTTATTTTGCTGTTCGCCTGATACAGCAAATGCTCGACCAGCATCAAAATGATATTTTACTTGCTTGGAAGGTCTTGGTTTTAGTTTTTGTAGGCAAAATACAAATTTTGCACCAAATTGAATTGATAATATAGTAGAGAAAGGTCAATGAATTGCCTAAAAATGCTACGCATACAATTAAATATGTCATGTAGAAATACAAAATCACTAACACACTAACACTAGCCAGCCCAAACAAAATGTGTAAGCCTACATATATTCCAGCAAAACTGCAAACATATATGTATGTATTGGTATAGTTCATAGCTTCACTATGGCAACGTCGCAAAAGCGATAAGGAATAGGCAAACCATATGATCATATGACGCTCATATGCATACACAGGCAATTAACAAGCGCTGTCGCTGCAAAATCGCTGCTTGGGCTATCCAGAATGGCTGGCTGCTTCTATAGAAAATAAGCGTAGCACATCCCAGCCATGTATATTCGGCACAATGCGCTGGCAAAAAAGCAGCGAGGTGTCCCACGATTCCTATTCCAACTGCAGTCGAATTGGCCTCTGACGACTCTATAAGTTCCATTCTCTTTGATTTAAATGCAGAACGTGCTAAAATGCAAAAATAATTGCTTGTTGTTTAACTGCCTCTGGTAATGATTGTATGCCCAGTAGCTGTTTGTTTATTTGTTTATGGTCAACTAAGATCAGCTGACATAAAATCCAAATTAATTTAAATTTAAATAAAATTGAAAATTGAAATTAAAAATTAATTAAAATAAAAGTGTTGTTGTGTTCTGTTCTTCAGGACCACACCTGCAGTCAAAACAGGCTACGAGCTTCGAGCCTCAAACACACAATAAAAACATAAAAACGCAAATTATACATGCTAAAACATACTGATAAACGTCAAATGCATTCTTGAATGATTTGCTCGCATACAACCAAACGATGGTTTAAACAATTATGGTTATAATACATATATAAATCTGAAAGTAAATTTAGGTAAAAAAATTTATTAAGTTAACGTTAAAAAAATTTATAAAGTTAACGTTAAAGCTCTGAGAAATTCAACAATAAAATTAGTGGTCCAACATTTGTTGCGTGGATTGGGAAAAACCCAGAAAAACCCAATCAGACCAGCGTTAGATTAGTAGTTAGTGGTTACGATTAGATAAAGCAAAGAGGATCGATCTTTTTAGTACTGGAATTGAGACCTCTAAGGAGACAAGAGAATAAAGTTTGTTATAGTCAGCACAAATAACACGAAATGGTTCATGAGTTAAATAGTTGCTCAAGCAACGATTCAGGCTAAGAGGTAAAAAGTAACGTGAAGATCTAATGGGGATATTGAATTTAATTCGACTCAAAAGAACTGATGAGTCGATTTCACCATTAAGTAGGTTAGTAATAAATAATACTCCATGCATACTTGTACGGTTTAACAGGAAGGGAAGATTTATCAAAAGGAGTCTACTTGAATACGGGGGTAAGTCAACTCCAGGAACCCAGTTAAAACTTCTAAGGGCAAATAGAAGAAATTTCTTCTGCACAGATTCAATTCTATCCTGGTGAATCGAGTATTGTGGGGACCACACACAAGATCCATACTCCAGGATGGGACGAACTAGGGATGTATAAAGCGTTTTAGTGGTGTAGGGATCGTTAAACTCATTCGACCACCGCTTGATGAAGCCAATGACATTAATGGCCTTATTAACCATAGACGAAATATGAGAGTAAAACTTTAATTTAGGACAGCGTTGTCCAAAGTTTGAAAAGGCAGCCACGCGTGGTTGGCAAGAAAAATTCTGCCGGCGTAGCAGCCGACACATGTATAGAGAGAGAGAATATGTGTATTCTATAAATAGAACGCTCGGCAGCTTTTTCTCTTACGATGCGCGTGTTCGGCTGCATTTGCTCTCTCGACTCATGTGTTCGGCTGAAGCTCAAAAGTCAAACGCGCAGTCATTCGCTATGCTGCATTGCAAAAAAATGTTTCACGTTGCCTTCGTGTTTCGCTGCTTCGCACACAAGCGCAATGTTTCATTGTGTGAGTTTGGACACCACTGATTTAGGATCAAGAATAATGCCTAAATCTTTAATTTCAAACACGCGCTAAAGTGGTGAAGCATCAAGCAAGTAGTGAGCAGTATGAGAGGTACTTCTACAAACAGACATGACTTTACATTTTGAACAGTTTAAATTCAGTAAGTTAAAATGACACCAGGCCGACAGAGCACACAAATCCGATTGTAGTAAGTTGCACAGAGAAGCATCATTGTAGGTGAAACATAGTTTTACATCATCAGCAAACATATAAACAAAAAGGTTAGTAATAACAGCTGGAAGATCGTTAATAAACAAATTAAATAGCAAAGGTCCAAGGTGACTACCTTGGGGAACACCAGAGGTAACAAAAATAGGTTTAGATACAGACGATTTAAAAACTACTTTTTGTGTTGGGCCACACAAGTACTCCGAAAGCCACAATAAGAGTTTTGATGGAAATCCAATAATATTTAATTTTTGAAGCAACAGAGAATGAGTAACAGAATCAAATGCATTACTAAAATCGGTGTAAACAACGTCAGTTTGAAATTTTTTCTTGAAACCCTTTGATAACAATCGAAGTGAATTCAAGAAGGTTAGTGTTGTAGATCTACGCCTAACAAACCCGTGTAAGGCGATATAATTGAACTACATCCGTGTTGCAGTTGAGAACATATAATTTTTTCAAAGACTTTTGGAATGGCAGACAACTTGGATATACCCCTTTAATTTATAACGTTTGACTTAGAACAATTTTTATGGAGTGGAATTATAAAGGATTCCTTCCGTATATCAGGAAACACAGTTGAGTCAACAGACAAATTAAATAGTTTATTTAAGGGCTTACAAAGAGAATCCGCGCTGTATCTAAGAATACAACCTGGCACTCCATCAGGACCAGGCAAGTAGCCAGGTTTGATACGAGTTAAATTCACTCAAGAGCTTAGACTCAGTAATTACTGGGACATATATGCAATTTGACGTTTGAACTTGAAATGGATAGGAATTACTGTGTGTGCAAGGATGGTAGCAAGATCAACACATTGTTTTTAAACAATAGTATTGATACTTGTAGATTAAGATTATAAGGAGTTAGAGGGAGAAGGTGTTAGAGTGAGGAAGACTGAAAGACAAGTTTGTGCATGCTTGAAGTGCGCTAGTCAAAGGTCAAGTACATTAGTTGGCTTATGTGCTATAGATATCACCGTCTGTGAGGATCAGTGAGCAAAGAAAGTGCATTACCTATGAAGCTATTAGGTGCTAGAGTCAAGTGTTCACAGGTGTCTTAGCTACAAGTTAGTAGATAAGAGAGAGAGTCAACTGTGCACAGGTTTCTTAGCTACCAATAAGTAGATAAGAGAGAGTCGAGAGGGCGCCTGTTTGACGTGCGTTGCCTTGCAGACCTGCAGGCAAAACATAAACAATGAACGTTTATGGTTGTGAAAACCAGTGAGCAAAGGATGAAAGGATTGAGACAAGATTGTGCATGTTTGAAGTACGCTAGTCAAAGGGCAGTACATTCGTATGCCGCATTGTTATGATCAAAAGCAACACCACCAACAACAAGAACAACAACATTCGTGAGGGTTATGTAAACATGGGATGGGAATTTTCTTTCGCAGCAGCAGCAAGACCAACACATTGTTTTTAAACAAGAGTATTGGTACTTGTGGATTAAGATTATAAAGAGTTAGAGGGAGAAAGTAATAGAAGGAGAAGGTGTAAGAGGGGGAGTGCTAGAGGCCGAAGGTGTTAGAGGGAGAAGGTGTAAGAGGAGGCAAGTGTTAGAGGGGGAAAGTGTTAGATAGGGAAAGTGTTAGAGGGAGAAAATGTTAGATGGGGAAAGTGATCCTCCTTGTGTTAATTTCATAAGCCACGCCCCCTTATACGATTTTATACATGAGCGTCTATGAAACGCAGATGGGAATGTTAATTTATTGGTCCCCTTCATCCTAAAGATAAATACTATCATCCATTCCTTTGGGCTTGACATTTAAATGTTTAGCGCCATCCCTTTCTTACCTTTCTTTTATATATATCTGCTTTGATTTGTTTGTCAAATGCTAGGAAAATCTTATATCCTGCATTGACTTCAAAACGAATAAAAGAGATAGTTTGGTTTAAGTTTTGTAGTTTATTTATTATTATTATTATTATAATTTTTTTTTAAAATAAAATACATACTTAAATTCAGCAGCATATATAAGATATTATATATTTATTTTTAAATTAAGTATTCAAAAAATTGATTCCTTATTGGATTAAACGTATTTTCTTCATTCTTTTGTTTAAATTTCTATATTTTGCAATTAGACGTTCAAGTCTTTCGAGCCGCAAACTGTAGTAAAAGCAAGCACTTGTGTCAACTCCCTCTGTAGCTAGATCAGCTGACCAGCTGCACGCTGAAAGATGTTCGCCAAACTTGGATTAAACTAGATGACAGTTTTCGTACTCCACGAAAAATAATCGGTATTCTTGATGCAATTCATGATGTTCGGGAAAAATCATTTCTTCAAACTCTTAAATAATCATCGATTTTCTTGGCAATTGTTTTAAGTCCAAAGTCAGAAGTCAGCTTCATTTTGCAGTTTTCTCGACAAACGTTTATTAAAGACTGACTTAAATGATTTTTTCACTTTCCTCAAAGCATTCAATTTTTTATTAAGATTCATAATCTGGTGAAATTGTGTCCTAAAAGTATTGACATCTCTTTTTATTTCTTTACCCATCTTTTTCGATCAAGTGCTAGGACATTTCTTATATTCTGCATTAACTTCTAACTCTCTTATAGAGTTAATAAATTTACCTTTTTAATAATCCAATGAAATTTTTTTTTAATTAGATTATTATTTCTTAATTTTTCTTTTTATAACTTGTTGCATTAGGTTTGTTTTTAAATTGGTATTAAGTTTTTTCCGCTGAAGTTTAACATAAACACATGCACCGAACATTTAGATTAAAGCCGCATGCGTATAGCCGGTAGAACACACACGTCACACTCCATGCTTTTAGGCTTAATAGTTAATCTTTTGTTTAACTTTTGGATTGTAATATAAGACGATCCAACTGTACTTATCACATAATGTCCATCTGGACGCAGTAAGGTTTTCGCTACATGTATAAGTCCTTGAATCGATCTTTTCGTACTTTTAGATATTCGTCAAACGGTTTTTACTATTCTCTTTCCCAGTGTGTTCCTTACGATAAAACATTTAATGACTTGCAAACTTCTTATTTAAGGTTTTTTGTTGATGTCGTCAGATACCTTACCTTAATCCGTGTAATATTAAATTTTTTTCTTCTAACTTCTTAGTTTGATTTTTAAATTTTTTATGTTAAATAGCTAGGTAGGTGGACTAGGTTTCAGACTTAAACGAAAAAGATTATCTATAAATTGCTACCTATTTTTACAGGGAAATCGGTCGGCTATTGATTTCTTCCTCTTTTTGATTGAATGCTTTATTGTATTGTAGCTGTCAACCGACATACCTTTTCCAAAGGCTACGTGATTTATTAATGTTTCATCCGATTACTTTTACGATAAACAGAAATGTTCTGCCTTTTTAGTGGATAGATTAGATCTTGATTTTTTCCAACTCATTGCTAAAACTAAGAAAATTTCGTTATAATTTCTTATAATTGATGGATGGTAATATTTTATTTCATTATTCTCTGAATCATTGTTGTGTTTAATAAGGAGTGCATTAAACTTGCTTAAGAATTCGAGATATGAGTCTAACACTGTTTCAAAAAATATTACTTCGTTTACTGTTTTGATTTGAGTGATAAGTTTCTTAACATTGAATGGTTTACTGTTCCTTAACCATGATAGCTCCATTTGTGCTTCATCTCATTCGAGGCTTTGTATTAAATTTGATAAGAACAGCACCTCGTTGTTCTAGATACCATGCTATTCAGCCTTCCCAAGCAGACGTAGTTTCTTTAGTTCTCAAAACTGATTTTGCTTAATTTGAGATATTTCTAAAATACATGACTATAACTTTGCATTAATCTTGGATTTGGATGACAAAATAAGGTTGTGATGTGCTTAAAGTCGAGGTGACTATAATGGGTGGTAAAGTACTTAACATTTTTAACTGTTTTGTGTTTTTAAAATGATATAGGTTAACTTTCACCGGGTTGCTTTATACACTCACTGAATGATGGTTTTATCAGGTTTTTCTTTTTCTTTCCTTATATAAGTCGTTGTATACAGCCTAGCTCTTGATCTTTTGTGCTGATTTCAAGGTTAGAAACTGATTTTAATTGAAAGCTTTTTGTGGAGTAGGCTCCAAAGAATAAGATTCTGTTTGGTTTTTTGATTGATTTTAAGTAATTGTATAGTAGGATTTGTGCGTAGAAAGTTTCTTGTAAGAATATTATCTGTATGATTGCAATTCTTGTCTTAAGCCTTTGGCCTTTGTTTACTCTATGTTAAACTTTTATAAAGAGCGCAAACAGATCATTTACAGTAATTTACACTAACTAGACCTTGTAGAGAGCACAAAAATTTCAAAGAAATCAATTCTGTTATTAGATGTTTTATATGTCCAAAAAACAAAAATTTAAGAAACTATCCTGCCGACCTCAGCAGTTCTTCCATTTGCTTTTTGACAATAGTAAACGTTCCCAGATCAAATTACCGTTTTATTTGATTTGAAAATGGATGCTACTTACATATGTATCTGTTCAAACACATCAATATATACCGAGTGCATATTGAAATTAAATTTATAGACAGTGCACATTTTTACGTTGGTTGGCATTGTCAATTGCACTATCAACAAGCATGTAAATACGTACATATACATATATATGTTGGTATGCATATGCTCTTGTGTTTTGCAGTTATACAGCTAGGTACACAAAAAACGAAAAAGAAGAAGGCATACCATATGAACATATGAAGAATACACATGCTCATAAGCATGAAGTGACAGGCGATCAGCCCACAAACAAGTGTCTGCGCGCTAGAAAATCGTTGGCATACGCGCTGACTGTGCTACGCAAGATAATGTCGCAGCGCAGTCAGAAAGCAGAATGACATGCATATTTCTCACGACTCGCCAGACCAGCAAAAATGACCAACAAATGCGCTTTCTGAGAACGATGTCGCCACGATTTCATCTTCCAACTGGCCTGTTGGATTTTCGAACTTTGAACACTCTATATCTATAAATGCTTGTTGGTGCCAGAGACTATTAATGTAACAAGACAGGTCTTAAGAGCTGGAATGTTATGTTAACTAACAGAGTCGCAACCACGAAGCGGACAACTGGGGAAACAGCGAATAGCCAGTATTTCTGATCATTTGTATACCTACTAAACTCGCTACAATGTCAGCTGGTGCGAAGTCGGCCATCATTGTTTAGCTTTTTGTTGTGACTGCAAAGTGTGCGAAGCGCAAGGCATAATTAATTGTTGCCGCTTTTCAGTTCTCTTGTTGTTGTCACAAAATTTTAAATCGACAATTTTAGACTTTGCTTTTTTCGGCTTGCTGCTGCTCAACAAGAAAGGGTGGTATAGACTTTATATGAACTTTGTGCAATTGAATAGATAAACTTTAGATACTTTAATATATTGTCTGGTTTATATGCTTATTTATATGTTGGCAATGAGTTTGGGTTTTCACAACTTATAAAACAAGTTGTATATAAATAAATTAACTAACACTAAAGTAAACGTATTTGGTATTCATATATTGAAAATAAAATATCAATATATTAAAATAATATATTTGAGTTATTATTGACTATAACTGAATATTAGGACAAGGGGTATTTTTACTTTGTTTAGTTTGTGCGTCTCATCTACGATAAGCCAGCGCGTTGCTTGCTTTGTTTGAGTTCTGCTTTGCGTTCAGCGGCTTGTGCATTTAAGGAGAGGCGGCGGGCCAGCGGAAAGCAAGAACGGTAAAAATGTGTTAGTATGCGTATGCATGTGCGTTTGTTTCATTCTTGCTGGGCCTTCCGAGTTTTCGGCAAATGCCTTGCACAAGTGAACAGCCGAATACACTTTCTGCATTTGTGCGCATCGCTGCATAGCTGTATGGTAGTTGCGATGGCAAAATTGTTGGAAAGTGTCATAGAGCTAAAAACATGAAAGAGTATGTATGACCAGCAATGCAAAACTGATATTTGCCTGCCTATTTTACAAGACGCTTGTTTTTTGTGCTGTGCGCCTGATCAGCAAATAATCGACCATCACCAAAAATGAATTGGAAGTATTGTTTTTCTTAGGTTTTTGTAGGCAAAATACAAATATGCACCAAATTTAATCTAAATGTATTGGCTGTTTAGCGTTTGCGTAGAGAAAGGTCAATGAATGCCACGGCAAATGCTACGCATACATTTAAATATGCACATGTAGATATACAAGGACGCGCACACACGGGCGCTAAAAAAACAAAATATGAAAAATTATTACGCACATGCAAACACACAAAATTACACGCATAGAAGAATTGACTTAGTTGCCTAGGCAACAAGCTAGCTAGCACTGCACACCAACAAGACAGCAGTGCAAAACAAAAACAAACAACAAAAAACAGGGCGGCATGTGTATTGTAAACAAAAAAGCAATAATCAAAACAAGCGCAGCTGGTTGTCGTTAGGGGAAACCGACTTTTACTCGTTAGTTTGTCCGCTTCGTGGTTGCGACTTGGTTTACGGCTTGAACATTCTTAAGCCCTCTTTATGTTAAATAGTCTTTGGTTGGTGCTATTGTTCTTGTAAATCTCAATATGTTACGCTATCTTAATAGTCACAATCATCACTCGGGTCCCCCCTCAATGTTTCAGCTTTGTAGTCAACGAAGAACTTTTAAATTTAACTTATTTAAATGCAGAACGTGCTAAAATGCAAAAATAATTGCTTGTTGTTTAACTGCCTCTGGTAATGATTGTATGCCCAGTAGCTGTTTGTTAATTTGTTTATTGTCAACTAAGATCAGCTGACATAAAATCCAAATTAATTTAAATTTAAATAAAATTGAAAATTGAAATTAAAAATTAATTAAAATAAAAGTGTTGTTGTGTTCTGTTCTTCAGGACCACACCTGCAGTCAAAACAGGCTACGAGCTTCGAGCCTCAAACACACAATAAAAACATAAAAACGCAAATTATACATGCTAAAACATACTGAGAAACGTCAAATGCATTCTTGAATGATTTGCTCGCATACACCCAAACGATGGTTTAAACAATGATGGTTATAATACATATATAAATCTGAAAGTAAATTTAGGTAAAAAAATTTATTAAGTTAACGTTAAAAAAATTTATAAAGTAAACGTTAAAGCTCTGAGAAATTCAACAATAAAATTAGTGGTCCAACATTTGTTGCGTGGATTGGGAAAAACCCAGAAAAACAGCGGATTGATTAAACATCGATCCCAAATTCTTGCAATTGATTTTTAGCTAAATTATAAAGTTCTTGGATTTTAATTGTTTTCAGAAATAAACTATTTGGAAAATAAAAAATAGACCCTGAGAAAAGTTTAACCTCGATAGCTATAAACTGATACAGCAGTTTGTATAGGAACAGAGGAACAGATCTAGGCAGCCTATGATGCTTATCAAAGAAGAATAAATATGCAAAGTGGGGTCAAGGAGGCTTCCATTTATGCGGTACACTAAAAAGTCTATTTCTCGGATCAGAAATTGACAAGCAAACACTTAAATTTCAACGCAAAACATAAAGTCAAACAACAAAATAAACATAATAAAAACAAAATCAATAAACAGTACTAGAATGGCAATATATACTTTTTTAAATCTTACTCCACGGTTGACGTAAACAATGGTTAAGAAATCAACCAGAAATCAGTAAAGTCAAAATCTAGGTAGTAACCTTCGTAATATGTTTTCATTTAAACAATAACGTTATCTCGCTCTTTCAATGTACGAACTATAAGCCACAAGAATCATAATAGAATACAGCCTACACTTTAAGAATTTCCTGTATTATCTCAACGAAGATTATGACTATTCTTGAGAGTTGTTGCGAATTATGCAGCTAAAAACAATAAAAGGTAACTTTCTCCGCATATAATTTTATATTGATATCCAGTTGAAACAATGATGTTGGTTAAAATAAAAAATAAGAAAAAATTTAAGTGCATTTATAAGTTAAAACACAAATGTCTAAATGTATTTGTTGATGCTAGAATCCGAAGCATGAACATATTATAGATTATCTTAATTCATGAGAGCCATGAAGTCTAAACGGTCTTAGAACCATGAATCCTAAGGTAGTGTAAATTACTGTAAATGATCTGTTTGCGCTCTTTATAAAAGTTTAATGTAGAGTAAACAAAAGCCAAAGGCTTAAGACAAGAATTGCAATCATGCAGATAATATTCTTACAAGAAACTTTCTACGCACAAATCCTACTATACAATTACTTAAAATCAATCAAAAAACCAAACAGAATCTTATTCTTTGGAGCCTACTCCACAAAAAGCTTTCAATTAAAATCAGTTTCTAACCTTGAAATCAGCACAAAAGATCAAGAGCTAGGCTATATACAACGACTTACATAAGGAAAGAAAAAGAAAAAACCTGAAAAAACCATCATTCAGTGAGTGTATAAACCAACCCGGTGAAAGTTAACCTATATCATTTGAAAAACACAAAACAGTTAAAAATGTTAAGTACTTTACCACCCATTATAGTCACCTCGACCTTAAGCATATCACAACCTTATTTTGTCATCCAAATCCAAGATTAATGCAAAGTTATAGTCATGTATTTTAGAAATATCTCAAATTAAGCAAAATCAGTTTTGAGAACTAAAGAAACTACGTCTGCTTGGGAAGGCTGAATAGCATGGTATCTAGAACAACGAGGTGCTGTTCTTATCAAATTTAATGCAAAGCCTCGAAAGAGATGAAGCACAACTGGAGCTATCATGGTTAAGTAAACCATTCAATGTTAAGAAACTTATCACTCAAATCAAAACAGTAAACGAAGTAATATTTTTTGAAACAGTGTTAGACTCATATCTCGAATTCTTAAGCAAGTTTAATGCACTCCTTATTAAACACAACAATGATTCAGAGAATAATGAAATAAAATATTACCATCCATCAATTATAAGAAATTATAACGAAATTTTCTTAGTTTTAGCAATGAGTTGGAAAAAATCAAGATCTAATCTATCCACTAAAAAGGCAGAACATTTCTGTTTATCGTAAAAGTAGTCGGATGAAACATTAATAAATCACGTAGCCTTTGGAAAAGGTATTTCGGTTGACAGCTACAATACAATAAAGCATGATACAATCAATACGGTAGTGTCATGCGAGACTTTGCCCTCTTGTTTTCGGTACTAGTTGTCAGTCGCTAAGTGCTTGTCGTTGAGGTAAGACGTTGATGCGGACGATTTTTTTCTGTTTGTTATTTATGTTGTTTGTTTTCATACATTTTCGCATCAAAAACCTTAATAAAAAATGAAAAATACAAAAACAATAACAAAATATAATAGGAAATAAAAAACGATTGAAAATATTACGTTAAATTAATAATTATATATGTTTTTTATTTGATTACGAATATTTATTAATATTTATTAAAATGTTTTATTAATATATGAATCGAAAGCGTTTTACTTATTTGTTTATTTAATTTAAATGTCACAACAAAGCAACCAAAATGTATCGGCCGCATACATACAACAAAACACTTTCTATACCTAACTCTATCGCACTTTCAAAACAGCCCTTTAACAGACTCAAGAGAGTGAAATTAAAAGAGAGCAGCTTAGCCCTCTCCTTCGCACTCGCAAATCATATGGCAAGTACGGGCTGAGGCAGCATGACACTACCGTATTGATTGTATCATGCAATAAAGCATGCAATCAAAAAGGGGAAGAAATCAATATCCGACCGATTTCCCTGTAAAAATAGGTAGCAATTTAAAGATAATCTTTTTCGTTTAAGTCTGAAACCTAGTCCAGCTAGCTAGCTATTTAACATAAAAAATTTAAAAATCAAAACTAAGAAGTTAGAAGAAAAAGATTTAATATTACACGGATTAAAGCAAGTCATTAAATGAGTACAAAACGCATTTTTAATATCTGTTTATCGTAAGGAACACACTGGGAAAGAGAATAGTAAAAACCGTTTGACGAATATCTAAAAGTACGAAAAAATCGATTCAAGAACTTATACATGTAGCGCCTTCTTGGACATTATGTGATAAGTACAGTTGGATCGTCTTATATTACAATCCAAAAGTTAAACAAAAGATTAACTATTAAATGTTCGGTGCATGTGATTATGTTAAACTTCGGGAGAGCCCGACTAGAAGATACCCTGAACCCAGTTGAAAAAATAAATCAAATTTATATAAGACTTTGGTATACTGACTTAACTTCAATCGATTAAATTCGATATCTCCGGTGTTTCTTAACCGATTTGGACGAAAATTTCAGAAAAGATCTATCGTTACCCATTCTTTCAACCCTCATTTTTAAATTTTCTAAATTCGATATTTTTTGTTATCGATCTCATGTGTATATCGGAAACCAGAATAGTTATCGATAATTTGAAGCAAACTTGTTCTGCTCATGGTATAGGAGAACTTATATCCCAAATCTGAAGTCTCTAGCTCTTGTAGTCTCTGAGATCCACGTGTTCATATAGACGGACAGACAGACGGACAGACGGACATGGCTAAATCGACTCGGCTATTGATGCTGATCAAGAATATATATACTTTATAGGGTCGGAGATGCTTCCTTCTGCCTGTTACATACTTTTGCACAAAACCATTATACCCTTATTAACCCATTTTATGGGTTAAGGGTATAAAAACAAACCTAATGCAACAAGTTATAAAAAAGAAAAAGTAAGAAATAATAATCCAATTAAAAAAAAATTTCATTGGATTATTAAAAAGGTAAATTAATTAACTCTATAAGAGAGTTAGAAGTTAATGCAGAATATAAGAAATTTCCTAGCACTTGATCGAAAAAGATGGGTAAAGAAATAAAAAGAGATGTCAATACTTTTAGGACACAATTTCACCAGATTATGAATCTTAATAAAAAATTGAATGCTTTGAGGAAAGTGAAAAAATCATTTAAGTCAGTCTTTAATAAACGTTTGTCGAGAAAACTGCAAAATGAAGCTGACTTCTGACTTTGGACTTAAAACAATTGCCAAGAAAATCGATGATTATTTAAAAGAGTTTGAAGAAATGATTTTTCCCGAACATCATGAATTGCATCAAGAATACCGATTATTTTTCGTGGAGTACGAAAACTGTCATCTAGTTTAATCCAAGTTTGGCGAACATCTTTCAGCGTGCAGCTGGTCATCTGATCTAGCTACAGAGGGAGTTGACACAAGTGCTTGCTTTTACTACAGTTTGCGGCTCGAAAGACTTGAACGTCTAATTGCAAAATATAGAAATTTAAACAAAAGAATGAAGAAAATACGTTTAATCCAATAAGGAATCAATTTTTTGAATACTTAATTTAAAAATAAATATGTAATATCTTATATATGCTGCTGAATTTAAGTATGTATTTTATTTAAAAAAAAAATTATAATAATAATAATAATAAATAAACTACAAAACTTAAACCAAACTATCTCTTTTATTCGTTTTGAAGTCAATACAGGATATAAGGTTTTCCTAGCATTTGACAAACAAATCAAAGCAGATATATATAAAAAGAAAGGTAAGAAAGGGATGGCGCTAAACATTTGAATGTCAAGCCCAAAGGAATGGATGATAGTATTTATCTTTAGGATGAAGGGGACCAATAAATTAACATTCCCATCTGCGTTTCATAGATGCTCATGTATTAAATCGTATAAGGGGGCGTGGCTTATGAAATTAACACAAGGAGGATCACTTTCCCCATCTAACATTTTCTCCCTCTAACACTTTCCCTATCTAACACTTTCCCCCTCTAACACTTGCCTCCTCTTACACCTTCTCCCTCTAACACCTTCGGCCTCTAGCACTCCCCCTCTTACACCTTCTCCTTCTATTACTTTCTCCCTCTAACTCTTTATAATCTTAATCCACAAGTACCAATACTCTTGTTTAAAAGCAATGTGTTGGTCTTGCTGCTGCTGCGAAAGAAAATTCCCATCCCATGTTTACATAACCCTCACGAATGTTGTTGTTCTTGTTGTTGGTGGTGTTGCTTTTGATCATAACAATGCGGCATACGAATGTACTGCCCTTTGACTAGCGTACTTCAAACATGCACAATCTTGTCTCAATCCTTTCATCCTTTGATCACTGGTTTTCACAACCATAAACGTTCATTGTTTATGTTTTGCCTGCAGGTCTGCAAGGCAACGCACGTCAAACAGGCGCCCTCTCGACTCTCTCTTATCTACTTATTGGTAGCTAAGAAACCTGTGCACAGTTGACTCTCTCTCTTATCTACTAACTTGTAGCTAAGAAACCTGTGCACACTTGACTCTAGCACTTAATAGTTTCATAGGTAATGCACTTTCTTTGCTCACTGATCCTCACAGACGGTGATATCTATAGCACATAAGCCAACTAATGTACTTGACCTTTGACTAGCGCACTTAAAGCATGCACAAACTTGTCTTTCAGTCTTCCTCCCTCTAACACTTCTCCCTCTAACACTTTTCCCCTCTTACACCTTCTCACTCTAACACCTTTTCCCTGTAACTCCTTATAATCTTAATCTACAAGTAGCAATACTATTGTTTAAAAACAATGTGTTGATCTTGCTACCATCCTTGCACACATACCCCCCCCCCCCCCCCACGAAGGTTGTTGCTGTTGACAATAATAATGTTCGTGTGCTGAGCAACGTATTTAACACAGGAGCACACTTGACTCTAACAAAAATTGATTAATTAGTTAAAACTGATCCTGTTACTGATCCTCACAGTCATAAAGATCAATGTATTGATCTTGCTGCTGCTGCGTAAGAAAATTTCCATCCCTTGTTCACAGAACCCCACGAATCTTTTTGTTCTTGTTGTTGCTGCTATTGACCATAACAATGCAACGTACATCGAAGAAGCGCTCGCTTTTCTTTATTCTTTATCTTTTCTTCCTTTGCACACTGCACCTCATGACCATAAACATTAATTTTTTATTGCTTGCTCACAGGATTACAATGCAACGCACGTCAAACCGGCGCACACTCGACTCTAACACTAGTTAGCTTAACAGCCAAATCTGTTCCGCTGATCACGGATTCTAAAAAATCTGGCTCTTGTTGTCCTTAAGAATGCCACCTATGATTGTGGCTTGCTTGCAGGTGAACAGTGCAAGGCACGTTTAACAGGCGCCCTCTCGACTCCAGATCCTTGGATCAATGCTTCTCACAGATGCTGTTGATAAAGTTGTGGCCTAGGAATGTCAATCCTTTGGTCTCCACCCTAGTCTTATCAAAGGAGGGACACGATCATGGGCAAAAGGGTCATAAATTATAAAAAACAAAGGGTCGAAAAAAGGGTCATAAATTTTAATGGGGTCATAAATTGTCGGCATCCCTTTGGGGTAGAATCCCCAGTTCCCTAATACTTTTTATCAAGGTATACTGAGGATGGCAAGCAAGGCGACTTACGTTTAGAGTTCACAAATTTATAAAACTGTTTAGGGTCACGTGAAAAGTTTAGTCTACAACGATTAAGATAATTATTATAACAAGATGTGTTAACAGAAAGAAAACTAGATTTTGTTACTAAATACGAAGATAAATCTAAAGTAGTTCCCGATTTTTTAAATTTTTTATACGATCTTGTTTTCGCGTTTTTCAATTTCGATGATTTCCTCGTAAGCCAAGGTGGTTTATTATCTCTTGAAGAACATGTGAGGGGAACACAAACATCCAAAAGCGAATTCAAGGTCCTTTAAAATATGGCAATGGCAGTTTTTATATCACTTAAAGAATAAAGGCGAGACCAATAAGTATGCTGAAGAAGATAATATAATTTAGTAAAGTTAGTTTTACGAAAGCAACGGGTTTTTAAAGTATTATTAGATACTGAACTAGGATTAAGAATTTCGATGGATAGTTCTAAGGTTGTATGGTAGGTTTCTTCCGGAAGCACTAGAGGGGGTATTCTACTGGCATTACTGCAATCTGAATCCGAAACAAATATCAAGTCCAACATTCTACCACTACAGTTATGCACCCTGTTAAGAAGTGAATGGTAATACCGCCGAAGATGTGTCTTTCAAATACCATACAACATGTGGCAGATTAAAATCACCAAACCACTATAAGGTAATCCATATCTGTCAATAACGACGAAACAAGTTGCAAGGCATTTAGATGGGGTACGTAGATGCTATTATCGGAATGAGGCGGAATATAGGAGCAAGTGACATACAGTGAACGGCCACTAAATAATATTTTAACACATAAAAACTCTATTTCCGGAAGATCATGAGAATGAATCTGTTCAGAGGAAATACAAGAGTCAACAGCAATGAGAACACCACCCTCCTTCCGGGTAGTGCGATCGCATCTATACAAATTATATTTTGATGGAAAAACGGAATAATCAGAAAATCAGGTTTTAACCAGGTTTCTGTAAGTGCAACTATTTGTGAATAAAGAAAAGGCTGTTAACATATAATTAGGCAAGTTTAGTGTTAAGGCCCCTAACGTTCTTATAGGCCAAGTTAATAACTTTTGTTAGTTTTTTGCCGCCGAAGTGGAGGCAGCAGGGTGGCTAACAGTTGGTGCGCTACTATTACTAATACCGTTAATATTATTACTATTTCGCCTATTCACATAACCCTTCACAACGAGCAGTGGCGTCCAAAACTTTTCAGAACAAATTGTCGAGAAAAGTTCGGGCGGGACCCTCAACTTGAAAGAAGATATGCTTCGGGCATGTTTAAATTTAAATTTTTCAACCATCATATGTGGTGAATAGATATTACTTTTAACGTAGGCACAAACATCATCCGATGAAGTATCGGATGCTAGCCTAGACACGAAAATAAACTTATTAAGTGGGACAAAGACAAGAGGCTTGTGAACCCCAGTTGTACCTGTATTGGGGTTAATGGGCACACAAGCTGCTGAACCGGAGGGCTCATGCATAGGATCAGAAGTTAAAGTGGCTAGGTTATTGGTGGAATATCTTGCAGGGGAGTTAAATAACATTAGTGGGTTATCATTGGAAACAATCGGAGGATTATTGTTAGACAGGCAATAAGTGGATTAGGACCCGAAGTCTTTTTACGCTTCGGAGATTCGGTATTCACCTTGCCATTTTTGAAATTAAGCTCAAGCTCTGTGAAATGCATAGCTTTAAAGCCAACATGAGTCTGCCTCACTAATTTTGGTTGATTCCTTTACCGCTAAATTGCAGAGCTCACAATACCATTTAAAGCCTGTATCTGCAATTAAGCAGTCCCTGATTTTGGCAGTAAAGCCAGCACATTTCATGTGGATCGTGTTGTCACACAATCCACACAAAATAAAATCTTGGTTGGTTGTTCCAACCACTTTGCAATGGGTGCTACAGCAAGCAAACATTTTGAAATTATTTTAAAGTTTTAAGTGGCAACTGATATGCTATCACGAAACAAAGTAGGGCGCAGGTAAGTATAAGTAAAACGTATTACTTCAAGAGCAATATAAAACAGTAAATATCAAAAGAGCGCTTAAATGAGAGAGCGTGAGCGCGTAGGCACATAGAACCGCACAAGGCATACTTATTAAGGAAGTCTCACTCCGCTCTCTCGTTGCCTTACGAAAAATGAGAGAAAAAGAGACCGAGAGTGAGAGCGAAAGAGTAATGCATTTTTTTTAGGTTAAACGCAAAAAAATCGTGCGCGTATGTGCGTCGCTCGCAACGTTCGCAACAAATCTGAATCGTAAGGCAACAGAAAAAGAGGGCGAGCAAAAGACCTGCATTACCTTATTAAGTATGCCTTGGAACCGCAAGTACGACGGATAATAGCGGATAAGAGCGGGAGAGCACTAATGCTGTAAAGCAGCAACCGGCAAACTCACACAACTATACTTTTATTGCTCTTTGCTTGTATTGAAAACTGTGTTAGCGCACGAAGAAAACAGTGCACTGAGAAAAATGAATAAGTTGGCAAATCAAATAATTTTTTTCAAGCAATTCATAATTGCTGTGCTTGTTTTAAAAATGCCTTTTTAAAAAATATATATTGTTACAATCTAAAATTTGGTGGCAAATTAAACATTGGGACTCGCCATCCATATTTTCATTGAAAAAAAATTCATTCATTTTTTAGTTTTTTTGGAGTATTTAATATCTGGCATTCAGAAAAATTGCGCAGCGAGGTCTTGCCTTAGTGAATGCTGAACAGCAACTGTCTTGATTTGCTTTGCCGAAGTGGGAGCAACACAACTGCCGAAAGCCGAACATCGTGCGCTTGTATTAGTTTTTTTTATAGCGTACAGTGTAAAACGAAAAAATTGCTGCCCTATAGCCAGCTATAGGAAACGCTAAATTTGCCGGTCGCTGCTGTAAAGCGAGAGCAAAAAAAAATTGACAAGCTGTTTGTTGTTAGTAAACACACAGAACATGCAAATATACGTATGAATGTATATACGTATGTTTTCTTTATGTTTTCTTTATGTTAAGGCAGAGCAGTGTCAGTTCAAATGCAAATTAAAGTGAGTGTAAAGTTTACACTGTAAACTCTGCAAGCTCTTTTATGCAAACGTAAATAAATACAACGTACATTTGCAATCACTGCTAGAATTATTTACCAGATTAAACAGAATAAAACACCGTTCACAAACACAAGAGAACAATAAATACTTAAGAGCACGCAAAAACACGACTGTCACCAACGAAAGACAACTTGTTATTGTTAACAGGGTATATATTATGTGCCGATATAAATTTCATTTTTTTCTTCGAAGTAAAGCTTTTTTGATACATAATTTTGTAATAAAACCATCCAACAAATTAAACATATGGAAACGTTGCAGTCGGAAGCAACCGACTGCGGTATACTCGTTACCAGTATTTAAACCAGTAAAAAGAGGCATGACTGCAAAGGGGAACGGAATCCGTACTACGGATGCGGCAGGGGTGTACGCTGCCTTAAAGATTCTCCGATGCAGATGGGGATGCCACCACCTATCTTCATTCCAAATTTGGTGACTCTAGCTCAAAGTTTGTAAAAGAAGGGGAAAGGGGGGCTGGGAGCGGATTGGGTGGGTGTGGAATCAAAATTTGTGAGGCAGATCTTTGTGGAATGTCAATTGCTATGTTCATACCAAATTGGGTGACTATAGCTCAAAGTTTGTATAAGTGGGGAAAAGGGGGCTGGGGGCGGTATGGGTGGGCGTGGCATCCAAATTTTTGGTGCAGATCTATGTCGCATGTCAATTGGTATCTTCATACTAAATTTTGTGACTCTAGCTCGAGCTTTGTAAAAGGTTGTGAAATGAGTAGGGGGGGGCTGGGGGCGGTACGGGTGGGTGTGGCATTTAAATTTTTGTTGCAGATCTTTGTTTAATGTCAATTGCTATCTTCATACCAAATTTTGTGAGTCTAGCTCAAAGTTTGTAAAAGTGGTGAAAAGGGGGCTGGGGGCGGTATGGGTGGGCGTGGAATCCAAATTGTTGGTGCAGATCTATGTGGGATGTCAATTGCTATCTTCATACTAAATTTTGTGACTCTAGCTCGAACTTTGTAAAAAGTTGGGAAAGGGGGGCAGTTTAGGTGGGCGTGGCTCCAAAACTTGACGCAGATTTTCGGGGGTCGTTGCCAGCTATCTTCCTGCCAAATTTGGTTGCTTTAGCTCCTTAACTCTTTAAGATACACGCATTCCCGTTTTTGACGTAGCTTTAGGGCGGCTAGGGCAGTTTTGGTGGGCGTGGCATTCAAACTTTTGGTGCAGTTTTTAGGGGGTCATCATCACCTATCTTGGCACCAAATTTGGTGGTTACAGCTCAAAAACTGTGGGAGATATAGGCTTATTTTACTGAAAAATGCGGGGGGGGGCTGAGGGCGAAATGGGTAGGCGTGGCTCCAAAATTTTCAGTTTTTTGGGGGTTGCTAGTAGCTATCTTCTCACCAATTTTGGAAGTTCTAGCTGTAAAGATGTGCGAAATATGTGGACTTATCGGTTTTGAGTTATCGAGCTTATCGATTTGCCAGCCCCCCAGTTATGTTAGAGCCCCAATCTTGACACTCTAATTTATTATGCCATAGATAATGAGAATTGGAGAGTTTCAAGTCTCTAGCTTGGAGGGTGTGGAAAAAAGTTTCGTTCATACAGACGGACAGAGAACATGACAGACATTGCACAAACCCAATATACTATGTACCTTCGGTAACGAGTATAAAAATGGTTAAAATAAATTGCATACTCTGAAACTTATGAATGGAAAAATTATTTTATTTCTTTAAAGCCGTTCTTAAAAAAGAAAAATAAGTTAAAACGTTGCAGTGGGACGAAACCGACTGCGGAACACTCTACCTGTATAAAAACGGGTGCGCCCGCTTAATTTGGTGACTCCAGCTCAAAAAAAGTTGAAGATTTTGTTTTGGGGCGGCTCTTCCAATCTTTTGATGCAAGGCTTAATAAAAAATTGCCAATTGGGGGAAATATATGTGATATGTGATTTATTAATTTGCACTTCAAGGTGTATCGACATGTTATCGATTCCCTGGGCGTATCGCCCTTATATTGACACTTTGTCTGACTCAGACACGAACCAAAGTTTCTTGTATGTAGCAATAAGAATGTATACAAATAGGGCCACCAACTTTCGATTGTCCGACGCAAGATATACTTAACTAGGTAGCTATGTCGCTCTAATTCTTTTGCCTTACATTTCAGTCTCGAGCCGAGCGTTGTGTGCGACGCATCCCCGCGGACGATTTTGCGTTCAATTTTGCGCTTGTGTTCAAGATTTTCTTTATGCTTCCATTAATTCAATCATATTGGGCTAAGTTACACGAAAAAAAAAACTTCACATATCTAGTCACATGGATGAGTCGTCAACTGTCGTCGAATGCAGACGTGATTTCTTATCGTGGTCCGGTTAATTAATTCCCAAACGCAAAAAAGCAGTGATATAGAAGCTAATAATATATATATTTTATGCGAAAAGACGCTTAGTGCAATGCAAAACAATTGACTTTTAACAAATAATAACATATAAAACAAAAGGTAATAACAAATTCTTCACCTCGCTTAAGACAGTGAGTCAAAGCGAGAATTGTGGCCAGCGACAACGCATTCTTCTTTGTAGTTTCAGAGCAGCCCGAGCGGTCAATAACCCCCAACCCGCAAATCGAACTCTCTTACACAGCGCGTGTCAGAGAACGTTCTTGCTCACTGTCTCCGTCCCTGCTATCTATATAGTCAACGCAATCCGACCGCGCGCGGTCGGCAACACCCAACCTGACAAATGAAGTCTTGCACGCAGCACGTGAACGAAAGTTTTCGTGCTCCCCGTCTCTCTTAGCAACGACTGCAAGTGCTGCTATCAAAAGAAAGCTAAGTCCGCAAAATTCTACGAATAAACCAAAAATTACCCGTTGCAATTTAAATACACCCTCGAATGAAGCTACATACAATAGCAATAGATTTCACGTCTTGGCAGAAAACACTGATGATCTGCCTTCTGAAGTCGTTGGGGTTGACACGAAAAAGCCAAAGCCTCCCCAATATATATACGTGAGAAAGCTCCAGTGCTTTTGTTAACAAAGTTATCGAGCTCATAGGCTAAGATAATTTCTACATAGCTCCTCTCGTACAGGGTAAAATTCAAAAAATTAAAGTCCAGACAAAGTCGGAAGATAATTACAGAG
Source organism: Scaptomyza montana (assembly GCA_018904305.1). Taxonomy (NCBI): domain Eukaryota; kingdom Metazoa; phylum Arthropoda; class Insecta; order Diptera; family Drosophilidae; genus Scaptomyza; species Scaptomyza montana. The sequence continues at coordinate 1,408,101 of JAEIGR010000032.1, forward strand.
TTCTGAAAAAGCATCTAAACGAAAAATAAATGAATTATTATACGTATCCATTAAAAAGTTGCAAGGGCCTGCAGGTCGTAATAAAGGCATAAAACCTGATGTAACACCAGAAGAAGTAAAACAGGCGCTGCACGAGAAAGGATTTCGAGCAAAAACAGTCATTAACATCTTAAACAGGAACAGGATACCGCAACCACTTTTTTTTTAAATATAGCTTGAACCAGAAACGAAGATGCCTAAAACAAACGAGGTGCACCCAATATACAAACTTCAGCTTTTAATTCACCGAAGAATCACCGTAGAAGAACAGCACAAACGAAATGGCCCGGTACAATGTATGAACTGCCAAGAGTACGGCCATACAAAAGCCTGCTGTACACTGCGCTTGGTATGCGTTTACTGTGGGGAGCTGCATAACTCCGCAAGTTGCCCAGCAAGTAAAGAAGACTCTAGCAAAAAATTTTGCAACAACTGCGAAGGCAAGCGCACTGCCAACTACAGAGGCTGCCATGTCTACAAGGAACTTAAAAACCGTATCCATCAGCGCGTTACCACTTTACGCTCGCAACACGCACCGATTACCTTCACTCCATCGAGACACAACCCAGACGTTTTCTTTTCGTCTACAGCCAGATCCTCACTTGGCCCCGAATTCTCAACCAATAACGCAACTTATGTAAGCGCCCTAAGATCTGGACTGGCTCTTCCTGCCTCTAACACACCGTAATTACAGCCAAAACAAGTGAGCACAAACGCTGCACAGGAGCAGCAACAAAGCAACCTCGAAGCTCTCATATGGACCCTGCAGCAGAGCATGAACGAGTTTATGTCATTCATGAAAACAACTACGCAAGAACTAATGCGTAATCAAAATCTCTTGATACAAATGCTTGTATCATAACAGTCAAAATAATCAATGGCTGCGATACGAGTATCTAGGTGGAACGCTATAGGCGTCTCACAGCATAAACTTGAGTAAGCTAAAGTCCTACTTGATAATTTAAATTAATTATGATTTCATTTTAATGTCAGCTGCTCTTAGCTGACAATAAATAAATAAATAAATAAGCACATCGAGGTAATGCTACTTTCCAAAGCACACCTGACAAGCAAATATTACTTTAACATAAGTGGATACTTATTCTACAGTACAAATCATCCCGATGGTAAGGCACACGGTCGCTGTATACTGCCCCCCGCGTTATACCATATCTGAAGACCAATTTATGGAATTTTTTAACTCACTAGGAGAATGCTTTATAGCAGCAGGAGACTACAATGCCAAGCACACACACTGGGGATCTCGTCTCGTAAATCCAAAAGGAAAGCAGCTCTACAATGCAATTATAAAAGCTAACAACAAGCTCGACCCCGTTTCTCCTGGCAGACCAACATACTGGCCGACAGATCCCAAAAAATACCCGATTTGATTGACTTTGCAGTTACGAAAAACATTTCCCGTAGACTGATAAGTGCAGAGTGCCTTTCGGATCTATCATCCGTCCTAATAAATCTGCAACGACACCCTGAATTCATAAATCGAACCGGTCAGCTAACTTCACATAAAACTAACTGGCTCAGATACAAAAAAAATCAATGAGTGTTGGAAATCAGGGGTGATGTGTTAACACCTGTTTGTACCTGTATTATTGCTATGAGCACGTTTGCTTGAAAAATAAAAGTTTATTGAATTTGGTATTATTTTTATTATTAAATTTTATTTTTATTATTTTTTTAATGTTATTTATTTAACACAGATAATATAGGTCTGTGGTAACTTAAGTACGAAACATAAACTTTTGCCTGCTCTCTATTTCTTTTCCGATATTCAGCCATATATTTAGTACGTTTTTGACGTTTTATTTCATTAGCAGTTAATGCATTTGATGTAGATGGCTCAGGAGTTTCGGCATGTTGTTGTTACTGTGCTTCAGCTCCTCTAGTTATTGTTGCTGTATTGGTTGTTGTTGTTGAGCAATAAGCTGTGCTTGCTCTCTCTTTCTTTTCCGATATTTTATCATATATTTATTACGTTTTTGACGTTTTGTTTCATTAGCAGCTAATGCATTTGGTGTTTCATTAGCAGCTAATGCATTTGATCGATGTTCTTCTTGCAATTGCACTTGTGGCTGCTCTTCCTGTTTTTGAACTAATGAATCTTGCATAGTTTTTATTAAAACTAGAATTTTAACACTAAAATTATACGAAATGTACTTACTTCCATTATACACAAATTTAATTTTTTCTAAATTGTTTTGGTTTAAAGGCTTATTCTTATTCTTTGTGCAATAGTGTTGGGTAACGTTTTATACCTTCTATTTTTCATTTTTTATCACTACATAACAAAACATGTTTACCAAAATGAGCAGTGAATACCTCTCTGTCGCACTAACAAAACAACCCCTTACCCAGCGGCGAAAAAAGACCCCACGTAGTCGATTACCTCTTCCTGAGTTTGCTTCCCCACTACCTTCGAAAATGTAGCACGATTCCCATTACATTTAATGTTGCTTGGCCGCTTTTTTGAGTGAACGCCTACAATCTCATCGAGAAAGTGGGCAACAAAAGCCGAGTTCATTTTGGGCTTCCATTACACCCAGCTTTACGATATCTAAATTGTAATGCTGGTTGTGGGCATACCGACCACTGAACGATACACAATTTGAAAAATGTGTGCGTACTTGTAATGCTAATGCTGCACTGAGCAGTATACAAAATGGTAGAAGGTATATTAGGTTGTAATGCTGCACTAAGCAGCATACCCTTGGATGAAATGTATTCTAGGGTGTAATGTGACTGCTGCACTGAGCAGTATACAATGGCATCAAATGTAATGCTATTTGGGGTGAATAAATATTTTGTTTAAAAAAAAACATTTATTCATAAATCAACTTTTTTTTTAATATTTAAAATAAAATAAATTACAATTATTGTTTTTTAACTATTATTATCTTTATTTTTAATTTTTAAATTTCATACTTTAATTTTGCATCATACGTTCTTTTTGAGAGTAGCCCTTTTTGTACTTCAAAGGCGTGCTTTATGCTTCTTACATAGTCTCTTTCGCTGTTGATATGGATTTTGGCAGCACCTAGAAAAGAAAAATTTTTTATAATCTTAAACAATATATTATAAATAATTGTTTATAAACACTTGCCAGATTCTTTGATTTTTATCACGTGCGTATACAAAAATGGGTCCAAAACCACAACACAAAAGTACGTACGCTGGTACTTATGCCTGCTAATAAATAATTTTTACTTTCTTACACAATGTTATATAAGTAAATATTTGAAAACACTTACCAGATATTTTGATTTTTAGCACAAAACTCGTTTTATTCACTTAAAAAAAATGAAATAATTGTTTGTGTGATGCGCACAGCTCGGCAGAAAATTGAAAGTGACAACACTTGCCAAAAGCAAAATCTAACGATTCAAAGGGATAAATGGAAAAGCCACATCATGCTAACATGCATACATTCATTTTACACTTGTATGCGTGAACGTCATAGAAAATCAAAGATAATTAACGAGCAATAGAATGAACTCAGTAGCCGAAGTAGGAAACGAGCGAAACAACAACAATTCTGTACAAAACTTCCCATTACAGCCTTGATTACAAAAAGGCAACTCGTAAAACATTACGTGGGGTCTTTTCGAAACGCATGTAGTAGATGTATCGAATATGGTGTTCGCCGCTGGGTAACAGAGTCAAGAGAGTAAAATAAAGAGAGTAACCTGCCTGTCTCCCTCGCACTCACATGTTCAAATCAGTAGGTACTGGCTCTCTCGGATGACACTTCCTAATTATTTGTATCGTGATCATGACCATGATGGAATAAGTGTAAGGTGACTAAGCACAAAAAAAACAAAGCGAATTCAAAGCAATACACAGCGTTCGTTAATTCACGAGCGAGATTTCGTTTTTTACGACCACTTTTCTCTGCCGCAACACCAATACTATCATATTCGTTTGCAACGCAAAGTGTTAAAGCGGCGAAATAGCGCAGCGAATTGAGTTTTGTGCTTTTACGCAACCCGCGCGTATAGATGTTAACACATCAAAAATATATAAGCTCACACATTGAGCTTAAGCCACGTCTCGTAGATGTAGCTGACATTGATAGTTTTGTTAAAACTCTGTAGATGGTCTTCGTCGCCGCAGCTCGCACCGCTACGGCTCAAACACCAAAAACAATACACAACCAACAGACAACAAATCTACAAATTGAACAGCTCGTTCTTGAAAAGCGGCGCTTACGACGTGACTGGCAATCAAACAGATCGCCATCGGCAAAGCAAAAACTAAAAGATGCCACACGTTAACGCGATCAATGCCGTTACATCGAGCAATTATCAACCACCAGTACGAAAAACTCATTGTGGAGAGCTCACCCAGCTCTAAGCTCACCAACAGAAACAGTAATGCCTATAAGAAACTTCGCAGGTGGCTGGGCCCGCAGCGATGAAGAAAGAGCTAACACATTTGCTACTCATCTTCAAAAAGTGTTCCAACCTAACCCTGTAACAAATACGTTTGCACTACCGTCTGCTTCAAACGGCTCTCAGCTTCAACATGATCCAATCAAGTTTCGCCCGAATGAAATCGTTAGAATCATTAAAGAGCAATTGAACCCGAAAAAATCTCCAGGAGGTGACCAAATAACCCCACAGATTATTATTGAGCTTCCTTACTGTGCGATCTGCATAATTGCCCAGCTCTTCAATGCTATCACAAAACTTGGCCACTATCCAGACAGATGGAAAAAGTCAATCATCATTATGATACCAAAGCCTGGAAAAGATCACACAGTTCCCACGTCGAATAGACCTATAAGCTTATTATCGTGTCTATCAAAACTTTTTGAAAAATGTTTGCTGTCCCGGATAAATCCATTCCTGAATCTTCATAACATAATCCCATCACACCAATTTGGCTTTCGTGAAAAGCACGGAACAATTGAGCAGGTTAACAGAATAACATCAGAGATACGAAGCGCGTTCGAAAATAGAGAATACTGCACTGCAATATTTCTGGTGCATAAGATCAAAACAATGCTCCCAAACAACACACATAAGCTGCTTAAGTCGTACCTCTACGACAGAAAGTTCGCACCAAGATGTAACACTGAAATGTCTGACGAACACAGTATTGAAGCTGGTGTTCCACAGGGCAGCGTACTTGCACCAACACTGTACGTGCTATTCACAGCCGACATCCCAATAAGTAACCGATTGACAACATCTACCTTTGCTGATGATACAGCTATTCTCAGCCGCTCCAGATGCCTAAGCAAGTAACTTTCACCCTTAACAGGCAAGATTGGCCACCACTCACGTTAAACAACACCACACTTCCAAAAGCAAACGATGTAACGTATTTTGGCGTACACTTAGACAGAAGACTAACATGGCGGCGACACATTGAAGCTAAAAGAACACATCTCAAACTGAAAGCCAATAGCCTCCATTGGCTCATAAATGCTCGCTCTTCCTTTAGTTTGGACTACAAGGTCCTGATTTACAACTCTGTCCTAAAACCAATCTGGACCTATGGTTCCCAGCAACAAGTATGAAGCTCTTATAGAGTCGTCATGAGGCCAAATTCTGACTGCCAGTTGGAATATGAAATCGTGGCCACAATTCTTTCACAGAGCGCTGTTTCTCTGCCAGCGCATTTCGTGCCCGAGTTTCAAGTCACTCAGCTTGCCGACTGTGCTACACCTTTTTTCTTCATAGCACAGCCAGCCAGCCGTTCTGTGTGTATGCGCCAGTAGCCAGCGATTTTGCAGCGCGCAGACCATTGTTTTTTGGGCTGATCACCTGTTATCACATGCTTATGAGCGTGTGTATTCTTCATATGATCATATGGTATGCCTCCTTCCTTTTCGTTCTAGTGACCTAGCTGTAAAGCAGCAATACACAAATGCGTATTCATATCAACATAAATATATTTCTATATAAATGTGCGTTTTCATATGTTTTGCAGTTTTGGTGGTCGGAGCTTTGAAGTGATTTTTGCTATTTTGTTTGGGCTGGGTTCCATAATCAATTTTGCGACGTTGCCATAGCTTCATAGCATTATATCCACATACATATATATTTCCATATAGAGAACAAGTATCGATACCGACGCTTACAGACGCTTTTTTTTTCTTGTGCTCCACTATTTTCGCAAATTTATCTCGTTTTATTTGATAAAATTGTCACAAAAACACAAAAATTAATAAACTAAGGACCGGCAAGAAATCCGTGTTTTAAAGTTTACAAAATAGCTTAAAATCTTTGCTTTAAAAAAGGTTTTCAATAAACACACAAAGCGCAGCGCGGCTTAAGTAAACAAAAGCAACAATCAGTTGAGTGAAACTTGCACAACAGCTGAATAGACGCGGACCCAACACAACAATCTACCGCAACGTCGCTAAGCTGACACACAGAAGTCACTCATTTACACCTCTCAACAAAACTTTTGTTTCACTACAAAAAAAAAAATAAAACGATGTCATCTGCCAGTAAGCGTGTCAGGGAAAATTCTACTGGCGACCTGAAGGCGACCAAGGGAGTTGATGCTGCGCTGATCACCCAGATCATCAGCCGAAAATTTGATGAGCAGGCTGAGAAAATTGCAGCAACTTTGAGGGAATCAGAGTCGCGCATGCTGGCCGGGATAAACAAGCGTCTGGACGGCATGAGTGACGAAATTAAACTCCTGATGAAGCGGGTGCAGAAGTTGGAGCAGACCGTCGAAGATATTGATGGGCTCAAATCACAGGTATGCGCGTTAGAGGCCAAGCTCTCGACGCAAGCACGTGCTAGTGTAGCTAACGATCTTCGGCTACATGGCGTGCCGGTCACGGAAGGCGAATCGCTAAAAACTTTGTTTAACTCACTGTGCTTTGCCTTGGGGATAGCACCAGCCCCGAAATTAAATGATATTTTTAGGGTCAGACAAGCCAAATCAGCTCACACCATCGCTGACCCTACAATAATAATTAAATTTAACAACACGACGGATAAACTAACTCTCGTTCGAGCGGCAGGCGAGTTTAGGCGGGCGACAAAACAACAACTAAGCCTGCAGTTGCTAGGCTTTGAATCAACTGCTCAAATATACTTAAATGAGCAGCTTACGAGAGAGGGGTATGCTATATTTAGAGAGGCAATAAAATTAAAAAAACAAAAGCTTCTAACAGCAGTATTCTGCCGTCGCGCAGAGGTATATGTAAAGCAGAGTGAGAGAGGAGAGGTGATCTGCGTTGACAGCTTTCAAAAGCTTTCACAACTGCAGAGCGCACGGGCCGTCGGGAGTGCTTCGGAGTCAACAGCTGGATAGTTTCACTATCAAATATATAGTATTAATTTATGTTATTTGTAATACATGTCTCTTAAGTGTAATTATTCTCTTATTAATAACCCTTTGTAAATTAAGTGCGCAACTAATTAGTTTTCTCTTATATTTTCTATTAAATGGTAGGTAACTTAAGTTCAACCAAAGCGAACAGCCATGCAATGGTTAGGATTCTGGGCAAGCAGAAAATTGGTCTTAAAATGTGTCATATCAATGCACAAAGCTTAGTGAATAAGGTAGAAGAATTTCGTTATATGTTTGTCAATTCAAATATAGATGTTGTTTGTGTGTCCGAAACGTGGTTTGTCCCAAATTTGAATGATTCGTATATTCTATGTGATGGTTATAATGTTTTCCGTTCAGATCGTATTGGTCATGCAGGGGGAGTGGCAATATTCGTAACTAAAAGACTGAAATGCAAAATAATATTTAAGCAACCATCTGACAGCCAAGTGGAATATATATTTTTAGAGCTTATGAATTTTGACTGTGATATTAAAATGCTAGTCGGCTGTATATACAGACCACATAAGAATATTGATTACTCTAACCTGATTGATTTAATAACTAACCTAACACTGACGTACACGGATATTATACTAACAGGTGACCTAAATAGTAACATATTAATAGAGCAACATCTACTTAATGAAATGGAATCAATAGGACTGAACCCTGTAAACATAATCTTACCGACGCATTTTTCGAAGACCACTAACACTTTATTAGATGTAATTTTTGTCAACAAACCAGAAAAAATTCTGCTATATGACCAAGTCTCAGTACCTGCTTTTTCAAAACATGATCTCTTATTTTTAACGTATGATATGCAAATTGACAGCAACATACAGACCTTCCAATACAGAGACTTTAAAAACATTGACTACACTAGTTTAATTGAAGATTGTCGTCTCTGTGATTGGAACACTTTATATTCCCTCCCGATGGTTGACACCCAACTAAATTTAATGAATTCAAATATTGGCTATCTGTACAATAAATTTGTACCATTTAAAACTAGCACTGTAAAGCCGGTTATCGCGACTTGGTTTAATAGTCAAATAAGAAGTGCAATTAAAAAGAGAAATGAGGCTTACGACAAGTGGAAACGCTATAAAACGGAAAGTTGTAATATAATTTTTAAAGCAGCCCGACGTAGAGTTAATATTTTGATATCAAATGCCAAGAGAACCTATTACGGTAATAAATTCAAAAGTGCAATAAACATGAGACAGACTTGGAAAACTTTAAATAGCTTAGGGATAGGCAAAACTAAATCTGTTATGAATGATGACCTTGATGTTAACGCTTTAAATCAGCAATTTTTAAACTTAAATATTCCTGTTAGCTCGTGCAATCCATATATTAGTTCTGTCCCGTCTATGAATGTTAATATGTTTGAATTTACTTGTGTGAGTGAATGTGAAGTCTTAGAAGCCATGTTCAGAATTAAATCCAACGCGATCGGGCTTGACGAAATCGACCCAAAATTCATTAAATTATTGCTACCCACAATTATTCAGCATATTACACATGTCATCAATACTGCAATAACCTCTTCGACCTTCCCAAATCAGTGGAAAGAAGCAAAAATAGTACCTATACCAAAGTTGAATAATGAGTATAGACCAATCTCTATACTGCCATATTTTTCCAAAACATTCGAAAACATAATGGCGAAACAAATAACAACTTTTCTAGAAACACATAAACTTTTAAATAATAAGCAGTCAGGATTCAGAAAAGGTAGAAGCTGCACGACAGCAATTATTAAAATAGTTGAGGACATTAGAACAAAAATGGACAATAATGAAGTAACCTTTTTAACGCTACTTGACTTTAGTAAGGCTTTTGACACGGTTAACCATGAGATCCTCATAACCAAGTTAATAAAATTATATAATTTTTCCTCTACTGCAAGTAAATTGATGTCCTCTTACTTGACTAATAGAAAACAAGCAGTAATTGCAAATAAGTCGAGATCTAATGTTCTAGTCAATTCACGTGGTGTTCCTCAGGGATCAGTACTAGGCCCGCTTTTGTTTACAATGTATGTTGATGATCTGCCTAACGTCCTATCTATGTGTAATGTCCATATGTATGCTGATGATGTGCAAATGTATGTAAGTCGTCCTCTTAGTCAAATAAATGAATGTATTAGATTAAGCAATTATGATCTGTCCTGTGTGTCCAAGTGGGCAAGTAACAATGGTTTATGTCTAAATCCGTTTAAGTCTAAATGTATAGTTATCTATAAAAAGTTCCTGAACACAAACAATTTAAGCAAACTTGTAATTGACAATGCAGAAATCAGCTATGTATATAAGGCAGATAACTTAGGCATTACAATTAACAATACTCTCTCCTGGAGAGACCATACAAACAAAGCTGTAGGAAAGACATACGGTGTCCTACGCCAATTGTCTCTGGCACAACCATTTTTGCCAATCAATATTAAAATGACGGTTGCAAAAGCATTAATTATACCAGTTCTAATGTACGGTGTAGAAATTTTTTGTAAGTGTGACGCCGCCAGCCAGCAAAAGATAAAAGTAGCCTTTAATAGCATAGCTAGATTTGTGTTTTCACTAGGTAGTACAGACCACGTTACTAGTTTTGCTAATAAAATATTTGACTTGGACATAAATAACTGGACGAATTATAAAATGTTAATACAGCTTCACAAAATTATTTTTACGAAGACTCCTGATTACCTTTTTGAGAAGCTGCGTTTCAATTTGTCGCAGAGGACCAATAATATTGCTTGCTTTAGAGTCAAACTCTCTTGTTCTAATAGACACTTCTTTATCTGGGCTGTCCGACTTTGGAATCAGTTACCACCTAACTTGAAAACTATTAGTAGCGCACCATTGTTTAACTATAAATTGAAGAGTTATTTACAAAATCAAAATATCACTAACTAAACTTTAATAGGCATGTATTACCAAAATTCCAAATTTATTTATAAGAATAAATGTTTTAAATTATTTGCTTTTTAATGTGATTTGTTTAGTATTTTAAGTTTTAATTAAATTTTATAGTTTCTTAAGTTAAGTTTAACCGTTTCGTGTAAAATCTGATGGTGACTAGTGCATTAATTTAAAAGTGTAAAACTTGTAGCACTAGGAATATTTAAATAATAAATAATAATAATAATATGTCTGCAGTTTTGCTGGGATAAAGGCTTTGTAGCGATTTTTGTTATTTTGCTTGGGCTGGCTAGTGTTAGTGTTTTAGTGCCTTTGTATATCTACATGACATATTTTAATGTATTCGTAGCATTTGACATGGCATTCATTGACCTTTCTCTATTATCAATTAAATTTGGTGTATTTTGCCTACAAAAACCTAAAAAGCAATACTTCCAAGGCAGTCAAATATCATATTTTGTGCTGATCGACCATTTGCATTATCAGGCGAACAGCAAAATAAACAAGCGTCTAGTAAAATAAGCAGGCAAATATCAGTTTTGCATTGCTGGTATATATACTCTTTCATGTTTTTAGCTCTATGACACTTTCCAACAATTTTGCCATCGCAACTATCACACAGTTATGCAACGATTTGCACAAATTGCGAAAGTGTATTCAGCTGTGCATATATCGATTTCATTTGCTGAAAGTTCTGAAGAAAACTCGGAATAAAAAAAATAAAGTAAAGTAAAATAAAATAAATTCGCAGCATTTGCTGCTGATTGGCTGGTGTCGCAGACAGTGAGTCTAGGTTTTGGGTGCCTTGCCTAACATACGCGTATGTATACCATACATACATATATAAATATGTGAATGTATGTGAAACAGTTGCCCTTTCCTTTACTTTATTTTGTTCAAGAAAACGTGCTAAAGCAATAATACAGTTACAAACACACCAAGCTGCCAGCGTTTTATGCCCTGTCCTCATTAGGGCTGCATCTTGCATTTTCGGATTTTGAGCCGAGATGCTGAACATCTCCCATAAAATTGTATGGGTGCTAGATATGGCAGATGCTGGCGTCTAGCCAAGATGTGAGTACACCTGGTGTTAACAGTACTCGATACTCTAAAAAATTCTGTTATGCTCGATAATTTATTTTATCGGCATGGTGAAACCACTAGTCAAATAAGTACAGGAAATTGAGACTCAAAATGGCAAACGGTAAAAATTAAATTTATTTTGTTTTTTTATGCTATACAAAATAATTCTTTGCAACTATTTTAGCAGATATTATTCGATTTGTATGGAGTGAAGAGGCCACACACGTTTTGCTAGACCTCGAGGGGATTAGCCTGGCGAAATGTGGTGTTCTTCTTTGCCAGTCCAGGCAACTGAGCTACCAGCATTTCGAAAACTTTCCTCTCTCACCAAAAACTTTCTTTGAAGAACTCGTCCGAGTTCCTCGGCACATCCCGCTCCCGAAACTTCCAAACCGAATCTATATTATAAAATGGCATTTCATAAAATAAAATTCATAATTTTGCAATATGATATATCATACGTACATATTTCTATACGCTACGAACGTTCTCATCATGATTAAAGCAAGGTTTACAATGTCAGCGTGAGATTGGAAAATGTTTTGCTTCTGTCTGCCACACATATTTTTCACATAAGTTCGTCTCACTCTCAATCTGTAACCGCTTTCGCTTGCATCTCAGCTTGGAGTGGAAAAAAGCTATTCAAAAATTTAGTTTTAAAAGCTGTCAATAGATGGCGTACTATCGAAATTAGTTAGGTTTTTGCCTCTATTTTGCTCAAAACCGAGGTAAATGATAATAGAATTCACTTTTTTTATATTTATTTGGTACAAATTAACGAATATATAACAATAAAATCATTGTTAAATGAAAAAAAAAACGTTAATTTTTGCGCCATTTGCAAATGTGTTAGCTGAGTTCGAATCAGCTGATTGCATTGTTCACGCTGACATTGTAAACTATCAGCGTACATTTCAGATTTTTAAAAGCTTCAATCCAAGCTAAGCTGACATTGTAAACCTTCCTTAAATGATGAGCTCGACGACCCAAACAAAAATTGCGCCTCCATCTTAGCGTCGTTCTCCAAAATAGATAATAAAACCGAATCCATATATAGCTCACTTAAGGCAGCGTTTACAATGTCAGCTTAGCTTGGATTGAAGCTTTTAAAAATCTGAAATCCACGCTGGTAGTTTACAATGTCAGCGTGAACAATGCAATCAGCTGATTCGACCTCAGCTAACACATTTGCAATGGCGCGAAAATTAAACGATTTGCTTTTCTTACAAACCAATGATTTTATTGTTATATATGCGTTAATATGTAATAAATAAATATTAAATAGTGAATTATATTAACATTTACCTCTGTATTGAGTAAAATAGTGGTAAAAACATTGGAGCTTACGAAGATGCGACATCTATTGACAGCCATTTTGAGTAAAATAGAGGTAAGATTTTTGGTGCTTTCAAGCACATGTTTCTAATTTCGAAAATGCGACACCTATTGACAGCTTTTAAAACTCAATTTTTGAATAGCTTTTTTTTCTCCAAGCTGAGATGCAAGCGAGACCGGTTACAGATTGGAAATGAGGGAGACAAACTTATGTGAAAAATATGTGTGTCAGACAGGAACAAAACATTTTCCAATCTCACGCTGACATTGTAACCGCTGCCTTATAATTGTAAACTGTCAACAAGATGCAGATGCTGATGTTGTGTATGAGGACAGCTCTCCGTCTTGTTATCGATAATTGCTGTAAATTGTGATGTTAAGTGCTAGTGAGGAAACCACATTAATATGACTTTTAATATATCGTGCTATCTGTTCCAAAACTCGATTGAAAAAATTTTCGACTAAATTGTTCGAACGAACTCGAAAACACTTGTTGCAGTTTTCTGATTCGTACTTAATTTTAGCACGCCTTTTTTCAATCAGTGTACTGGTGCGTGCAATAAGTTCACTATTAATGTATACAAATTCATAATTAATAAACTTGATCTGCACGTTTTTGCTCGTTTTTGATATATTTAGTGTTATATGAATTCAGCCGTGCAGAGTTCCTTGATATATGGGTCAAAGGCAATCGATGTAATGCCTCCGTAAATTATTTTAAAATGAAAAAATAGGCAATAAATATATAATAAACTAGCGGCCCGGTATATGCATCGCTACGTATAAAGTGAAATTATACAAAAATTGTTGTATAAATGGAGCGTTCTCTCAACCAATCATGATTTCTGTAATTCTGAAGAATATTCGGAAAAACACATTCAATCAATTCATCTATCGATTGCGCAGTTGTATAAAAATTGTTCGGTACAGCGATCAATCCGCTGGTACTGTCGATTTGTATTTTGCCATCACCAATTTATTTATTTTTTTTTTTATTGTCAACTAAGATCAGCTGACATAAAATCCAAATTAATTAAAATAAAAATTAAATTAGAAATCTAAATTAAAATTAAGTAAAAAATAGAATTATATATAAATCTGAAGTAAATTTAGGTAAAAAATTTATAAAGTTAACGTTAAAGCTCTGGGAAATTCAACAATAAAATTAGTGGTCCAACATTTGATGCGTGGATTGGGAAAAACCCAGAAAAACCCAATCAGACCAGCGTTAGATACTTAAGGGCTATTTACTCTCGACATAACTTAACATAACATAACATAAGAGTCAGCTGACTCAATCTACCTTATGGTTCTCAATGTTAGCGTTTACTCTCAACATAACATAACATAACTTAATTTGGAACCTGCAGATTGCAGATTTCAACATAATTTTTTTAAGCTGAGCAGTGTTCATTAACATGAAAGTCAAACAGCTGATCAAAAACTGTGTTACAAAACGTTAGGCGCTCTTTACCAATTGTTTACAAATTCAACTTTGGAAATGGATGAGCACGCGCTAATTATTTTAGTTGAAGCGAATGCTTTAATTTATGACAAGAAGTCAAAAGACTATAAAAATATAAATAAAAAAAGAGAAGTTTGGGCTGCAATTGCCAAAGAACTTGGTTGCAATGGTTAGTATATTGATAGAAATTGTTGAATTTGATTTTGCATTGATATGTTTGTTTGTTAAAGTTGATGTCTGTGAAACGCGTTGGAATAGCCTGAGGCAGCGGTTTACGAGGGAGTTGAGGATTGTGGAGCCTTCAGGTAGTGGAGTTGGCATGGCATCGGAATGGCTGCATTTCCAAAGTTTGCAGTTTTTAAAAAAACATTTGCAAAAACGCCGGTAATTACTTATTTACAATTTGTTATATTTTGTACAATAAAAATGCTTTTATTGTTTAGGCAAAGGTCAAATTTCAATGCGTCAGAGGAGTCGCCCACACTATTATGGGAAAGTGATGACGTTTTTTCAACAACATTAGATGTCGATGACATAATAATGGAAACGGATGATGCGCACGAAACTGAACCTGCGGCATCGCTACATCCGTCTAAGAAACGAAGGACAGACAACACCGCGGACAATGAAATGTCACAGGCAACAGCAGCATTCAAAGAATATATCGAGTCCTTAAAGCATAAAGAAGCTGAGGATGAGGTGGCAGCCAACATGGGAAACATTGTTAAAAAGTCGTTGTCGGCAATGTCTCCAAAAAAAAAAATGTATGTTGCGTCGAAAATTATGCAATTGCTAACCGACAACCAATAAATAGAAAAAATTTAATTATCATTGTTTTAATGTTAAAATATTTTATTTCGGTTGGAAAGGTACTGCTCCTTCATTCATTAAATAAGTACGCAATTTGTTCCTGAGTGACAAAGCATAATTGGAGCTTCTGCGGCTATGCGATATTGTATTCACGAACGCTGTTGCAGGACTGCATTTCTGTTCGCCAACCACCCAATATAATGCTGTTGTCAGACGCATCTTGATCAACAAACGTTGGAGGACAGTACCAACGGTCCAAATCGTTCAGCATAATAAAATTGTGCAATGCCACACACGTCAGCACAATCTTTTCACAGTTGGCTGGCATGAACTCCAACGTTGTATTCAAAATACGCCAACGAGCGGTCAATATACCAAAACTATTTTCAATAGTTCGACGTGCCCTTGAAATGCGATAATTGTAAACATTGTCTTCAAGCGACAATGTTGCCCCTGCACGTGGTGGTGATATTGGCTTCATGAGATTTTTCCTCAACGGGAAAGCAGCATCGCCAACAAAAAAAATGTGGGAATGGTGCTGTATCGCTACAGTTGGGTAGAGCTTTGCTTGGCGGCAATGGTAAAGTTCCATCAAAAAGTTTTTGGCCAAAATCGGATAAGCTGAAAACACCTGTTAAACATAATAACATTATAATTAAATATGTTTATACAAGAAATGAAAGTGAACTAAATACCTGCATCATTTTCACTGCCGTAGCTTCCCACACTAGTAGCAATGAAAGTGTATCGAGCATCGCAGACCGCCATTAAAACAATGCTAAATGTTTTTTTATAATTGAAATATATGCTGCCACTATTCTTTGGGCACTTTATTGCGATGTGCTTTCCATCCACAGCACCAACGCAATTCGGCAAGTTCCATAAAGTTGCGAAATCAGCCGCAATGTCTTTATATTGCGACTCGGTTGGAGGTGCCAGATATATGCCTGAAATAACATATTGGTTAAAAAATATTCGAACCAATAAATTAAGTACATGCATAACTTAACAACTACCTGAAAGAACATCCCATAAAGCTTCGCAAGTTTCAAAATAATTTTCCACACTGTAGTTTTTCCAAGCTTATGACTCCAAGCAATCGATTGCAAACTTGTGCCATGAGCTAAAAATCTTTAAAATAAACAATTATAACAAATAAAGTACATACACTTAATTTATGTTCATATATGAAAATAAACTTACAACAATGTAATTTCAAGACGCTCTTCTGTACTGATGCGCTGTCGCGGCTTCCTGAGTTTGTCTCGCAACAAACTTATTATTAACTGGAACAGTTTTTTAGACATTCGGGTATGAATAAAAAACTGTTCTTCATCCAAATCTCTGATGGCTGTAAAAGTTTTGGTGAAGTACCCACTCGTGTGCCAGTTCCGATTTATTGGACGTACTGCCCAACGCCGCTTTTTTTTTTCTTGGTCTTTCTGCTTTTTATATAAAGCTACGATGTTTAGGTACATACCAAATACCACTGCAACTTCATCCATGATTAATTTTTTTAAAAATAAGCCAACGAGCGCAAAATAAGTTGAATGCAGATGTTGTTGATATGTGATAACAGCTGTTTATTTTCCTTTGTTTAACAACACTGCTAACATAATTCTACAGCACTGACACGTTGATTTCTTATGTTAAGTTATGTTGAGAGTAAACGCATATTTTCTATAAATTAAGTTAAATTAAATTAAGTTATGTTATGTTAAGTTATGTCGAGAGTAAATAGCCCTTTAGTTAGTGGTTACGATTAGATAAAGAAATAAATATCAATCGTTTTAGTGCAGGAATTGAGGTTTCCAAGGAGATAAGAGAATAAAGCTTGTTATAGTCAGAACATAAAACACGAAATGGTTCATGTATTAAATAGTTGCTCGAGCAACGATCAAGGCTTAGGGGTAAAAAGTTACGAGTAGCTCTAATCGGAACAGTTAATTTAAAAAAAAGCGAATTCAAAGCAATACACAGCGTTCGTTAATTCACGAGCGAGATTTCGTTTTTTACGACCACTTTTCTCTGCCGCAACACCAATACTATCATATTCGTTTGCAAGCAGAGACAATTGTTGTACAACAACCAGACACTATTTAAATTTTTAACTGCCTATCGGTGTGAGTTACTGCGGCGAAACAACGCAGCAAGTGTTAAAGCGGCGGAATAGCGCAGCGAATTGAGTTTTGTGCTTTTACGCAACCCGCGCGTATAGATGTTAACACATCAAAAATATATAAGCTTACACATTGAGCTTAAGCCACGTCTCGTAGATGTAGCTGACATTGATAGTTTTGTTAAAACTCTGTAGATGGTCTTCGTCGCCGCAGCTCGCACCGCTACGGCTCAAACACCAAAAACAATACACAACCAACAGACAACAAATCTAAAAATTGAACAGCTCGTTCTTGAAAAGCGGCGCTTACGACGTGACTGGCAATCGAACAGATCGCCATCGGCAAAGCAAAAACTAAAAGTCGCCACACGTTAACGCGCTCAACGTCGTTACTTCGAGCAATTATCAACCACCAGTACGAAAAACTCATTGTGGAGCAGAGCTCGCAAATGACGCTCAACACATTCTTTTATTGCCCTCCATTCAGCATAAAGACAGAAAAAATAACGCGCCCTCCGTCTCTCTCTGAGCAAAACACTTTTTTTCGGTTCTCTTGTGTTCTCTGTTTCGTGTTTTCCATTGAGCAAACACATTTTTTATGTATTTGTATTTTCTTCAAGCGAACTTAAGTATTAAGCTTAACAACTAGTAATGAATTAATGTTTTCTGGATTAAGTGAGCTTCGCTTCTCATTAAGTATAAAATTTAGCGCCGAAAATGATCTTTCGACCGACACCTGAGTTGCCGGTATGGCCAGTACAACTTGAGCGAGCTCAATTAGGTATGGAGATTTGAACTTCATTGACTAATAGAACTCCTTCATGTCGTATTGTAATGGTAAACGGCCATAAGAAACGATAAAATTTTCAATTTCTGTGTAGCTCATATTTAATTTGTCCGATGCTGGATCTTTGTGCGTTTGATTAAGCGACTGCATGTCATCCAAATATGATGAAAATAGCGAAGTGTTTTCGGAAGCACTGGTACTACTTAGAGAAAGTAGCTCTTCCTCTGGAGGCGTAGCTTCTGCTTCAGAGTTTGATACCAAATTAACCTTACAAAGAATAAATGCAAACATTATAAAAGTTTATTATTATTATTTATTACATATATATGTACATATATAATTTATTAGTTTTTGACAAGGACAGTTTTATTAAAACACACAAAAATACCAACAATACCAACATAGTAGACAGGATCTTAGTGCCTTAGGCCACTTTTGCTTAAATTTGTGAGTCTTACTTGCTTATGTTCAAATATACGGCATGATATTTTTTTTTAATTTTTCCTTGCCAGCATTTTTTGGTGGTCATTTAAAATCAAATTGATGCGCGGATCCATGTAAATAGCAGATAGCAATGCTTCATTTTCGAGTAACTTACATTCTCTTATTTTGAGCTGAGTTAATTACTTTTTTGCCAAATAATTTTGGCTTTTTTCGCACTTCAGCTTCAGCTCCATCCATAATATAAAGAAGTCGCTATATAGCAGTTGCTCCCTTTGCAATTTTAGGGTGGCTTCATACGGGTCCTTAAACGCATCAACATATAATTTCACCCAGTCCCAGTCATTACTACTTTCAATAGCTAGCTGCGTGGCAATGCACTCCTTCAACTCTAATAATTTTACCAACATTCTGTAGGTGGAGTTCCATCTTGTGATGACACCGAGTGTTGGTATGCTTATAAAATGTTCAATCAAGGTACGTCTTCACAAATTTAAATATATTGTAATGTGTGCGTACTGATATTTAACATAAAAACGAAAAGAGTTTAACTAAATACCTTACCTATGTTTTCCAGTACGCAGATTTTTGACCAGTTGGCGACAAGTGTTAATTTTTTCACTGATGTCGCTTTGCTTGTTTATGTCATACACGCACAGTTGAAGCGTGTGCGCTGCACAGCGTATCAGATGTATGTTGGTGAAATCCATCGATTCAACCTTTTCCATTAAATCATCGCTTAGCATTATCACTTAGTAGCTCAATGGCCTTGATCATGTTTTTCCCATTGTCAGAAGTAATGCTGAATATGAATTATTTTTGGAATATTGAAGAATAGTAACTTAAAATTGCCTATAATTTTATTTTTACCTAAAAATTTGATCCAGTTCTATTCCATACTCCTTTATGATATTTAAAATTATTTCCTTTATGTAAATACCGGTATGTGATTTAAAAAGCTGAACCATCCCAAGGGTTTTCACACTGATCTCCCAATTAAGCATGGTGGATTGAATCATTTGTAAATTGACACCTAAAATTTCTTTTTCCATTCTAGTTGCTACATCAATTTTTAGTGATGCAAGTTATCCTTTCACCATTGCTTTGATATTGGATGTAATGGGAGACATTGCCAATGCGTTATAAATTGGATTTAAGATTTCGCGAAACCCTTCGCTGCCCAAAAGCATAAACGGCCTGCCGTCGGTAGCTACAATTTTAATCAATGATGAGACAAGTGACTCTTCATTTGTTTCAAATGAAATTTTTTTCTTTATCGAAATTTGTTTAATATTTGTGTGTAAGTATTCTCAAGCCCTTCAAATAGATCTCTGTGTTTGCCAGTCAAATGCCGCCTCATATTCGTAATGTTCTTGCCGGTCAGATGCACACCACATGCGTTGCATATTGACTTGTTTGTTGCGGAGTCACTTTTAAAAAACAAACGCACTTTTTTATTTTCTTCGCGATTCATTGTAACTTACAATTAAATATGTAAAATTACAATTTGTAAGTAATATTTAATAACAGCTCAGTGAACAAACTAGACCGACGCGCGCATACAAGCAAAAGACTGATTGTGCACAAAAAAAAGACGCATACATACGCAAAAGAGACTTTGGCGTTTGTGCTCACCCAAAACTCTCCTCAGAAGACACGAGCAAAACGAAAACGAATAAAACTCTCTTTGCTCGAGCATTCCACTCATTGATCAAAAACAGAAATGACTGTGTTTTCTCGCTCGCTTTTTGCATTATGTCCCAATGAGAGTGGTTTTTTTCAGACAGTCTGAAAGTCTCGAGACTTTCTTGCGAGCTCTGTTGTGGAGAGAGGCCCGCAGCGATGAAGAAAGAGCTAACACATTTGCTACTCATCTTCAAAAAGTGTTCCAACCTAACCCTGCAACAAATACGTTTGCACTACCGTCTGCTTCAAACGGCTCTCAGCTTCAACATGATCCAATCAAGTTTCGCCCGAATGAAATCGTTAGAATCATTAAAGAGCAATTGAACCCGAAAAAATCTCCAGGAGCTGACCAAATAACCCCAAAGATTATTATTGAGCTTCCTTACTGTGCGATCTGCATAATTGCCCAGCTCTTCAATGCTATCACAAAACTTGGCCACTATCCAGACAGATGGAAAAAGTCAATCATCATTATGATACCAAAGCCTGGAAAAGATCACACAGTTCCCACGTCGAATAGACCTATAAGCTTATTATCGTGTCTATCAAAACTTTTTGAAAAATGTTTGCTGTCCCGGATAAATCCATTCCTGAATCTTCATAACATAATCCCATCACACTTGGCTTTCGTGAAAAGCACGGAACAATTGAGCAGGTTAACAGAATAACATCAGAGATACGAAGCGCGTTCGAAAATAGAGAATACTGCACTGCAATATTTCTGGATGTTTCTCAGGCATTCGACAAAGTTTGGTTGGAAGGTCTGATGCATAAGATCAAAACAATGCTCCCAAACAACACACATAAGCTGCTTAAGTCGTACCTCTACGACAGGAAGTTCGCACTAAGATGTAACACTGCAATGTCTGACGAACACAGTATTGAAGCTGGTTTTCCACAGGGCAGCGTACTTGGACCAACACTGTACGTGCTATTCACAGCAGACATCCCAATAAGTAGCCGATTGACAACATCTACCTTTGCTGATGATAAAGCTATTCTCAGCCGCTCCAGATGCCCAATACAAGCAACAGCGCAACTAGCCCTTCATCTGGTCAACGTGGAAAAATGGTTATCAGATTGGCGAATTAGGGTAAACGAACAAAAATGTAAGCAAGTAACTTTCACCCTTAACAGGCAAGATTGGCCACCGCTCACGTTAAACAACACCGCACTTCCAAAAGCAAACGATGTAACGTATCTGGGCGTACACTTAGACAGAAGACTTACATGGCGGCGACACATTGAAGCTAAAAGAACACATCTCAAACTGAAAGCCAATAGCCTCCATTGGCTCATCAACGCTCGCTCTTCCCTTAGTTTGGACTACAAGGTCCTGCTTTACAACTCCGTTCTAAAACCAATCTGGACCTCTGGTTCCCAGTTATGGGGGAACGCTTGCAACAGCAGCATTGACATTGTCCAGAGAGCCCAGTCAAAAATCCTGAGAATCATCACCGAGGCACCGTGGTATGTTCGGAACGAAAACATTCATAAAGACTTAAACATCTTAACAGTCAAGGAGGGAATAGCGGAACAAAAAGTAAAATATTTAAGCAAGCTCTCATCGCACACAAATCATCTCGCGAGAGGTCTCACAAGGCTGCGCAGCCGATCCCGTCTTCGTCGTAACGACTTACCAACCCAGCGATGATTTTTTAGGGACGCGCACTCAGAATACAGTCAAAAAAAAGAAAATGTACTGTTAGCTAAGATTTATTAATATGATTTGTATACTTATTGCTAGTTTTCTAATTCACTAGAAAAGATTCAATAAATAAGCCATGCAATTTAAAAAAAAAAAAAAAGAAGATATCTATATACATACTAGGTGTCCCGTTGCGCGTTGCTGCACTCCCCCATTTCGAAAATATCTTTACTGTTTAATTGTTTGCAAGGCTATAATGACAAATAAGCCAAATTTGATGTAATAGGTGGACGTGGAACGTCTTCTATACGTACACTGCGCATCATCAGGTTAGCTCCCCCTTATACACTCACCCCCAATGCTCATTTAAGTCTAAGCCATCGGAGCTCCAGCTTTAAAATTTTTTTTATAATCTCTTTGAAATAAAACAACAATGGCTACTGTAACAATAAAGAATATATTTTAATAATTTTTAATAATATTTTTTTTATAGCGCGAATGTATAACTTTTCCACAATTAGATTCAGACTTTTGTTTTTCTGATTTGTAAAAATTTATGAGATTCGTTTGGCATTGGCAGCAATGAGCCTACTTTTTTTTTTTGGTGGACCACCCTTAACATTTAGGGGGATGAAAAATAAATGTTAGCCGATTCTCGGATCTACTGAATACACATATAAAATTTCATAAAAATCGGTCGAGCCGTTTCGGAGGTGTTTTGAATCACGTATCCCGTGACACGAGAATTTTATATATAAAATATATGCATGTACGCACAAATTTCACTGTGTTGACGCAAGCCAGAAATTCATTACTCTCTCACTCTCGCTCTCTTTCGTACTCATTTTTCTTTAAGGCAAAACGAGAGAGCGATGCGGCTACCTAGTTAAGTATACCTTGGTCCATATTTAACATGGTAGTATTACTCGGTCTGTCGCCCTCTTTCTTTTGGCTTACATCTCAGTCTCGAGCCGAACGTTGTGTGGGACGCATCCCCGCGGACGACCCATTTGCATTCTGTTTTGCGCTTTTGTTCGAGATTTTCGTTACGCTTCCATTTATTCAATCATATTGGTCTCACTTGCAGGAGAAAAATTGTTTCACATTTTTACATATGTACAACTGTCAACAAAATAATAGCAGCGCTAGTTTCCTTATTTTTTCTTCTTATCATATCCTCTTTGTTATTGCTTCTATTTTCTTGAATTAAGTTTCTTTTGAAAGCTCTTTGTCTAAGCTTTCATTATGAGTGTTAATCGTATTGATATTCGATGTGTGCAAAAAATAACGGCACTTTTTCTAAAACATGTGCAATTTTTAGCACACAAAATAATAGCAGCATTTGCGACAAGTTGTGCAATTATTTTAAAATTAAAGGGTTAATAAATTAAAACGTTAACAAACAGTAATTACTAGTACATTTATATGTATGCAAGCACACATTTCATTGTGTGGACGCAAGCCAGAATATCATTACTCTCTCGCTCTCTTTCGTACTCATTTTTCTTTAAGGCAACACGAGAGAGCGAGTGTGATTACCTGTTTAAACATGTCTTGTTTTGAACATGAAAGCCTGGTGCTTCCTCTCACAGAAAGCGCATTTGTGGGCTATTTTTGCTGGTCTGGTGAGTCGTGAGAGAAATCCA
Source organism: Scaptomyza montana (assembly GCA_018904305.1). Taxonomy (NCBI): domain Eukaryota; kingdom Metazoa; phylum Arthropoda; class Insecta; order Diptera; family Drosophilidae; genus Scaptomyza; species Scaptomyza montana. The sequence continues at coordinate 1,431,401 of JAEIGR010000032.1, forward strand.
AGTCTATCATTTTGCTGACTCCGCTATGACATGTTCTTTCGTAGCACAGTCAGCCAGAAATGTTTTGTGTTTGTAAGCCAGTGATTTTTTAGCGAGCAGACCCTTGTTTTTTGAATTGATCGCCTGTTACCTCAAGCTTATGAGCATGTCTATTCGTCATATGTTCATATGGTATGCCTGTTTGCTTATTTTTTTTTTGGGTATCTAGTGTAAAACTGCAACTGATTACCATGTAAGCATGTGTGTGGGTGTGTCCTTGTCTGTCTACATGTGCATATTTAAATGTATGCGTAGCATTTACTTTGACATTCATTTCAGACCAGCGTTAGATTAATCACTAGTGATTAGAATTAGATTAATTACCATTAAGTATATTATAAATAAATAATAAACATGCTTAGTTAAAGAGGGAGGAAAGATTAATTTAAAGGAGTCAACTTGAATACGGGGGTAAGTCAACTCCAGGAACTCAGTTAAAACTTCTAAGGGTAAATAAAAGAAATTTTTTATGCACAGATTCAATTCTATCCTGGTGAATCGAGTATTGTGGGGACCACACACAAGATCCATACTCCAGGGTGGGACAGCTGTTTTGCTAAGAGTTTGTAAAAGTCGAAAAATTTAATTAAACAAATTTAAAAGTAAAGTAAAGTAAAGTAAAAGAAATGGGTAATAACAAATAATGTATCTGTTTATCTGCCATGGAGCAAAACAGCGCTATGATGATGAGAGCAAAGAATATGGCAGGGACTTCTTCGGCAACATAAGATTCTCTAAGGAATGCATGCATTCGAGACATTTGGATACTTGTAAGATAAAAACAGTTGATTCAACCTAAGCATTGTTTACTAAATTATTATTTTAATGGTATTATTCAACCCACGGTATGGATGTTTTTGGGAGAGTGACGTGCCAAACAATTCAGATGACTTTTTCAAAGAAAGCTTCCGTTTGGAAAGGGGAGATTTTAATATCCTCTTTAGAAGTCTCACGGGTATGAGAAAAATGATACTTCTTTGCGTGCTGCAGTCCCTGTAGAAAAGCGGATTGCTATAGCGCTGTATACCCTAGGATCATCTGCAGAGTATCGCACAGTAGGAAAACTCTTTGGTCCAAAGCATTTATATGCGTAAACCTTTTCGAGCTCTGCCGTGGAGTAATTGGTAAAACTTGCAGATGACTATCTGCCAGGCAACTTTCTAACGCAGGATGAGATTGAAGAGTCCTTTAAAGGGTTTGAAGCCTTCGGATTTCAGCAATGCTTTGGAGCAATGGATGGCTGCCATATAGAAGTGCGACCTAGATCTGAGCATGCCGTGGACTACTGCAATTACAAGGGCTGGTATTCCACCGTGCTGTTTGCCTTGGTCGATTACCGTTATAGGTTCACCTATATAAGCATTGGTAGTCCTGGGCGTAGCCACGATTCAAAGATATTCGAAAGCTCAAGTCTTAAAAGAAAATTATTTGAAACGGACTTGCTTCAAAAAAATGCAAAAATAATTAATGGTGGAGAGGTTCCACTTTTATTGCTTGGAGATTCAGCTTTTAAGTTTTCTACAAAAGTTATGAAGCCCTATCCCTTCTCCGTGGAAGCTACTTCACAGGAACGTATATTTAATTATAATTTGTCCAAAACCAGGAGTGTGATGGAGAATGCGTTTGGTCATCTGAAGGCTCGTTTCCGAAGGATCGGGAAAGGATTGGACAATAGGATTGACAAAACTACCCAAATAATAGCTTGTTGCTGCATTTTTTATAATTTTTGCAATATGCATAATAGCTCAGTGGGCGACAGCTGGCAACGTGAAGCTCAAAATGCACATTAAAATGATCAGCCAGAGTTTGAGGTTTGGCTTGGCAATATGAATCCGAGTGCTGAAACAATAAGGCAAGCCCTAGCAATAAATTTCCTCAGCAATAATTATATAAATTGAATTTATAAAAAAAATAGCATTTATTTTATGTATCACTGGCCCTCATAATTTCTAGCATTTCTTTTTGAAAATTTTCAGATCGTTCTGCCATACGCTCCATGACCGCCAACTTGCGCTCCTCTATTTTTATGAGCTTGTTCATTTGTCTACTCGTCGTCGGTTTTTATGTGAAGACGTCTCTGTTGTTGAGGTGTTCGTTTCTATTGAGCTGCTGTGGTCCTCTTCGATTAGGTGGGAGAAGTCTGCAAAATTTTGATAATAAATTCAAATATCTAATATGGTTTTAATGCAATGTATCACCTGTGCTATCAATTAGACTGGATTCCAAAGAGTTCGAAGTGTGGAGCACACTCGCCAAGTTATCGTAATACTCCCAGGTTGAGGAAGTGCCACTTGATGCTCCCACTTTAGCACGTTCAGATCTATAAATATATATTAATAACAATAAAAATGAGTTTTTGGGAGGATACTTTTATTATTTCAAACAGTCATGTACTTTTTTATAAGATTCTCTAATTTGTTTTTAATCTCAAAGTGAGACGGTCCAAAATCTTTCATTTTTTCCGCGATTTCCTTATGTATGTGTGAGCTTTTGCGTGATCCCCGAAATCCGTCAATATTTTTCTGCCATAACTCAATTAACGTATGTGTGACAGCAGTTGACCACACAAATCTCCTATTCGAACCTTTAATTTGGTTGAAATGAGCTCAAAATATATAGCATACAATTTTTTTGAGACATATTTGTTATTCAGTAATAATTTATACTTTTTCAGTTGTGTCGTTGTAGTTTTTTCACCGCGGTGACAGTTCAAGAATATAACCGATTATATACTTGAATGGGCAGCACTTTTGAGTTAACCAAATGTATATCGAGTACAAGCAACTGCATCCAAACTTAACTAAACTTTTTGTCACCACTACTTTTTGTATGGGAAAAAAGCTGCTTGGTGCCTTTAACGCAATAACTCAAATAAGCAGTGCTAGTGTAAACACCGTATAACACTAATAACAAAGCTGTAACATAGCTTAACATCATAAGCAGATCACAAAAATAGGTTTCGAAACAGATCAACAACTTTTTGTGTTCGAGCACACAAGTACTCCGAAAGCCACGATTAGAGTTTTGCTGGAAATCCAAAAATATTTAATTTTTAAAGCCACAGAGAATGACTTAACAGAATCAAATGCCTTACTAAAGTCGGTGAAAACCACGTCAGTTTGCATTTGATAACAAGCGAGGTGAATTCTTCACACTGTAAAGGAGTAATTTAGCCAGGGTATAAACTCAGTCCGGCTATATCTACCACACAAGAATATTTGTATATTTTTGGTCGGACTATAACGCGCGCGGCTTACAAGTTGGAAGGGGGAACGCCGGCGTCGGCACCAACGCGACGACCGGCACACTAAGCAGCCAGGGTATAAAACGACTCAGCTTAACTCGCGTGCGCGCGTGCACAAAAACCCAAAGACAAAAAAAGAGAGAACACACAGCAACTCAATTTCACTGGGTCACGGACTTGCCGGTGACCAATTTATTCCACTTCTCTTAAGGATCGTTTATATAAGGCAAACCTAAACCTAGCTATATATATTTAAATGCACTGCGGCGAACTATCCCCTCTTACCTTATCCTTATAAAAATCCTATGCCTTTGCCGCCTCTCTTATTCGTTCTTGTACGTTGCTTATCTTTTCTTTTATTTATACCGCGTACGCGTCTGCTCACTCTCGGAGGTAAATCGCAACTCCCCTGCCCACGCTTCGGCTTCGGCTCAAGTTGCAGTTTTCGCCACTCCCCACACTTGCTCATGACCGTGGTGGATTTGATGATCGCAGCTGGCGCGCTGCCTCTTGCGACCCTGCGTTTTGGGGCGGTTACATTTAAATTCTAACAATATTTCGAACGTTGGGCGTTTATTAAATAGAACTACTGCGCGCTCCTTGCGTCTAACAAAACTTATAACTATGGCTTAACCAACCGGTGCGCTTCTTGCGACTTAAAACTTATAAATATAATGCGCTTCTTGCGGCTTATTAATATAATACCAAAATGTAAATTAAATCATCAAACTATTAAAAATATGGAATATAAATTAAATCAACAATGCGCTCCTCTGCGACTTTCAAACTATAAATATAATAAACATAACTTTATGTGAAGGGGCCGATGCAGCCTACTTCACCCCCCCCTTTCTTGAGTAGCGTGACAATCACGTGTCCGTACGCGTTCCTCGTCACGCTGTGTATCTCCCCGTCCACCTCCACTTTGAACCTGGACAGGCGGGCTCTCGACGTGCAGTTTTCCAAAGCCTCTGATATGGCCGCGACTGCGGCGTCGGTCAGCTCGTCCTCGTCTGGGAAGACTGCCCAATTGGCGGGGCGTATCGCCCACTTTTTCGGCGGTAACACCTGCCCCTGGGTTGGCGGCTCTGTCATCCTCGACGAACATAACTCGGCCACTACAGATTCCAGGCCCTCCTCCCACAAATCTATGACATCCTTGGGCGGACCGACTTTGTCCTCCACTCTTCGCCCCTCCTCGCTTGTTCCTGCCATGTCCTCTACGCCCCTTTCAGCTGCGGGTGTTCCTCCAACGGGTATGTGGCCACGCTGAGCTCCAACGGTGGGTGTCCGGTCGGTTGCCGGGCGTCTGTGTTTTGAAGCGGGCTCTTCGGCATCCGACCGCGGTGCTCGGAAGCTTGGTCTTTTTAGGAATACCGCGGAAGTCTCCACCGTCATTAGAATGATCCCACCCTCCACGACGCAGACGGTTTCTTTCCGGTGGTGGTGCAGCGTGTTCCTGTATGTCGAAGGCGCTGGGTTTCGCTGCTCCTGTTCGGGACCCTCGGTGGTGCCCTCGCTGTCCTCCTCGTCACCGCTGCTGATTACATAAGGGAATTGGTCGCTCATCTTGGGTATTCTGTGGGATTTATAAACACAATCGGTTAGTCTTAATTGATAAACGGGCCTTCTGAATTCAAATTTAGTTAGTGTTAATAAAAAAAGAATAAAGAGATTAATTAAAACTGTGACAAGTCTGCTCTTCGTCAGGCGCTCGGTCGGGTTGGTCATCTTTTCCGTGCTCCTCTCCCTCGTGATAGAATGGCTTCAGTTGCGCAATGCTGGCATGTTTGCTCTTTCTTTGTACTTCCTTTACCAATCGCACGATATTCGGTGATACGAACTTTTTCACGAGGAATGGGCCATCGAACTTGGGAGCGAGTTTCGCCGCGAACCCTTCACTGGCTTAAGAGATTTGGTGTGCTCTTAGTAACACCAACGTGTTGAGTCCTGGTTGCCATTCTCTTCTCCTGAGGTTATAGTTCCTCCCTTGGTCCTTCGACGCTCGCTGTAAATTTGTCTGAACGATACTGAAAACTTCCTTTAATCTTCCTGCCCGGTCCTCTGGCGCTTGCGGCATGTTTCCGGTTCCGGGTGTCTTCTTGTCGTACAAGGAAGCTGGTAAGCGGGGTTCTCTCCCCTGCATCAGAAAAGCCGGTGAAAATCCTGTAGAATACGCCACACTGGAGTTAACCGCCAACGAAATTTCCGGTAACAATTCGTCCCACGAACTTTGGTGTCCCACTATAAACTGCGCGATCATCGTCTTTACTGTACGGTTGGTTCTTTCTGTCGGGTTTAATTCTACGCCCAACGAGTTCAAAAATGACTTAAAATTCCGGCTCGTAACTGTACACCGTTGTCGCATACAAACTTCCTGGGCATGCCAAATCGACATAGCACACGCTCATGGAACGCCTTCTGCAGTTGGGCCGCTGTTGCTCGCTTCAAGGGGACCAGCTCCACCCATTTTGAAAACGCGTCGTGGAATACCAGGAGCATCGTGTTCCCGTGTTTCGAGCAGAGAACTGCAACAATCACCGACACCCAAGGTGCACCGGGTAAAAATAGGGTGATTTTGACACCCTGGTGTTTTTTGCTACCGGACAAATAAGTAAAATCGCTCGCCTCGCAATGATGCATGAGTGTTAGGCATACAAGCATCAAAACTGAGTAGGTAGTTTTTTGCATAAGTGCGTAGGTTATATTTCGTCGCGTGAGCGTCGCAAGAAGGATGGGTGAAAAGGGAGACCCAAAAATTGAAACGCAAAATGTATTGAGTGTGTTGAGTGTTACGGTTTTTTTTTATGCGGGCCTGCAACTGTGTTGTTTTTTTTGGTACCTGCTGCTGCAAAACCGTCGCTAAATGCGCAGTAAATAAAATCATAAAACAAAATAAACTCAAAAAATATTTATTGAATTATTTATTTTAAATCATTATTATTATATATTTGTTATTATTTTAATAAACTAAAAATATTTCAATAAAACTTAAAGATCTAATTTCGCTTCAGTGCGTTGATTTAGATTAATAATACATACTTAAAAAATAAATTTTATATTGCTTCATTGCGTTTTTTTTTTATTAAATAATACTTAAAAATCGTATATGTTTTTTTTTTTGCTTCATTGCCATGTCTTAGCGCTATACTTATTAATTAAATTTCTTATAAAAGGAAAGGAGAAAAAGTAAATTATCTACAGTTTTAGGCCCTTATCTATTTCTTTTTTCTGTTATTACATTGCCCGCTCAGGAAAAAACCCTTTCGGCCGCTGCACTGCTCGATGGTATAGTTAGTAGTTGCAATGCTAATTTTGATAAAAGAGGATAAAAATTTTCTTTGTTTTTCCACCATTCAATGGGTTCGAAATGCTCGCTTAAAGCCACTCTCTCAGTACAATAACTTTCTATTTCTTCTAAGGGCGATTTATTACTGTTGTTTGAAAGAGTCACCAGTTGTGAAAAGAAAAATGTAGTTTTTGGCACAAACGTTTGGCTTCTAGAGTTAGTTGCCAATAGACAACTTGGACTTGCTGGACATGATTCATTGCTTGAATAACTATTGGTTGTGGAACATTCAGTTGTAATGGAATTAAAATAATTAATTTTTTCAAAGCATAACTTTTTTATTTCTAATATATCCTCGTGTTCCATCATTGCTGCAGGTGGATATAAAAAAAATGCTGCCTTATGCCAAATACTTAAATTCTCTTTCCATATCGTATTAACATTCATTGAAATTCTTTCCTTAAGAACCGATACTGAGGAAATGTCTATAGATTTTGGTTCGCACAGTTCCTTTATTTTGGCAATAGAGGGCAACACAAAGCACAGTGAAGGAGAACTACACGTTTGCAACTCTTTAAAAACTCTCTCGAAATCTCCAAGTAGAATTAGTATTATTTTTAATGTAGATATGTTTACCGTTTAGAGTTGTTGTCCCCTGTCAGTCTCACCTAATATTTGATTAACTGTTGTCCAGTTATCCACTATAGAGTTAAGCATTGTATAATTGGAATTCCATCGAGTAGGGCATGAGTTTTTATACCCTTAACCCATAAAATGGGTAAATAAGGGTATAATGGTTTTGTGCAAAAGTATGTAACAGGCAGAAGGAAGCATCTCCGACCCTATAAAGTATATATATTCTTGATCAGCATCAATAGCCGAGTCGATTTAGCCATGTCCGTCTGTCCGTCTGTCCGTCTGTCCTTCCGTCTGTATGAACGCGTGGATCTCAGAGACTACAAGAGCTAGAGACTTCAGATTTGGGATATAAGTTCTCCTATACCATGAGCAGAACAAGTTTGCTTCAAATTATCGATAACTCTTCTGGTTTTCGATATACGCATGTGATCGATAACAAAAAATATCGAATTTGGAAAATGTAAAAATGAGGGTTGAAAGAATGGGTAACGATAGATCTTTTCTGAAAATTTCGTCCAAATCGGTTAAGAAACACCGGAGATATCGAATTTAATCGATTGAAGTTAAGTCAGTATACCAAAGTCATATATAAATTTAATTTATTTATTGCAACTGGGTTCAGGGTATCTTCTAGTCGGGCTGTCCCGACTAGAGCCTTCTTGTTTAATTTTGTGCTTAGTCTATGTTGCAAATTGGCTTTTTTAAAATATTTAACGATTTTTTTACATGTGTGTAATATTTCTTGGATTTCATATGATTCTTCGAATGATTTTTCTAATACATTTGAAAATAAATGACTGCTACAAGTTTATCTTATATTATTGTCCAATGCTTTCTTTATATTAGAACCCCTATCTGTTACAAATTTAATATTGGCCATGTTTTCAACATCAAATTGTGCAAATATAGTTTTTAGTTTGTTAAATATATTTTCACCTGTCGATTTTTCAAAGTCCATCGATTTCAAGCCCAGAATAATGTCATTCATTTTGAAGTCTTTTAAATAATGGAGAGTGACACCTAAAAAATTCCTGTTGACGTACTGATCCGTCCAGATATCGATGGTTGCTGATACTCCTCCATTATCCACTGCTTCTTTTATTTCTTTCGAGATTATTGTCCGCTTTTCTTCTGCTTCTTTTTCTGCATTTCGGCTTAATGTCGTTGCGTCAGGCAGTATGTCGTCAATATCTACGTTCGCACCATATGCAGCAACAATTTTTACAAAAAATTCCACCAAATTGCGAAATCCTGTCCCGTTCACTGCGGAAAACGGGCGACAATCCTGAACAACCCATTCGCTGCACTTCTCTATAGCTGTTTTTTTGTCCAAGCTAGAAACTTTTTTTGCTTCCTTGGGCTGTCTTAAGGACAGACAACATTAGTGTCTTGACAAATTTGAAGTTTGGTTGGAAACAAATTTCAGCACTTTTCTGCATGTATTGCAATAAATCCAGCCATCAAAGACGGTTTGGTCTTCTTGTAAAATGTCGCATAATATTGTCCAAACTACACTTTTACTTTTAATTAAATCTGGCGTCATTTCTATAACCCTTTCGCTAGCAAAATCAAAGATGAACTGAATTCGAACGCTACGAAGCGCTCAAGTAAAAAATGAAAGGGTCAATAATAAGACATGTACATACTCATAAACACCATGGTGTGTAAAAAACACCATGGTGTTTAAAAAACACTCGGGTGATACATATGTTTTTTGTCTACTTCTATTATTTTCGTATTGCTTTTTTTTTTACTTGCGGCTATTCCTACATTCGTTTTGAGTGCAAGTGCGACCGGCACGCGTCGCTTAAATTATTTTTGGGTGCATACACAAAAAAAAACGGCACCTTATATGAGCGTAGGCATAATATGCCGGCACTCGTAGTACACACAAAATTTTTGATGAGTGTGTGTCTTTGCTTTGCTTAGCCGGGTGTGAGTGGCACCGGTACACAAATTTTATGGGGTGTGAGTAAGAAGGCAAAAAATGACACCCTTGCAGTTCTCTGGTTTCGAGCGCGGTAAGGGCCCTACAAAGTCGGCGCATAGTACAGCCATGGGCTCGGCCACCTGCCGCGTCAACATCTGTCCAGCCGGCTTTACCTGTTCCGTCTTAAACCTCTGGCACGATTCGCAGTACTTAACGTACTTCGCCGCGTCTCGGAACATTCCAGGCCAGTAGTAGCGTTGTGCCAGACGCATTATCGTCTTCCGTACTCTTTGATGCCCGGCCGTCGGTGCGTCGTGGCACTCTAACAGCACTCGTTGCCTCTGATCCTCATCGATGCACAGCTTCCAGGGTATGTAGTCGTCGTCATCTGCACGGTGTCCGAGGTGCCTATAAAGTTGACCGTTCTCTTCCATAAAATCGACGTATTTCACTGGGTCTTTAGCAATCTTTTCCTTCATCCTTTCGATCCACTTTCCTTTCGATTTTTCCTGTACCGCTTGTTGAAAAACCTCCACGGGTTGCCGGGATAAGGTGTCCACTACTACGTTGAGTTTCCCTCGTCTGTACCGTACGTCGAATTGATACTGCTGCAGCTCTAGTGCCCAGCGCGCTATCCTCCCCGACGGGCTCTCGATCGAATTCAACCATTTCAAAGCCATATGGTCGGTTACTACCTCGAACCGATATCCTTCTAGGTAGCATCTCATCTTCCGGATTGACCATACGATAGCCAGACACTCCTTTTCGGTCGCTGAATAATTTTCTTCAGCCTTATTTAGCTTCTGACTCGTGTAATCTATCACGCGTTCCTGTTGATCAATCGTCTGTGTGAGTACCGCTCCGAGACCAAAATCGCTGGCGTCCGTCTGCAGAACAAAATTTTCCGCAAAATCCGGACAGGCCAGGACCAGTGCGGTTGTCAAGCTATGTTTGAGGGTCGCTAGCGCTGCCTGTTGTTCCTCTCCCCATGACCATTTTCTAGATTTTTTTAACAAAGCGGTGATCGGTTGCACTACTGTAGCGAAATTCGGCACGAATCGTCGGTACCAGGATGCCATGCCCAGGCAACGTCGCAACTCCTTACAATTGGTTGGGGCCTTCAAGTTCCGGATCGCTTCTACTTTGGCGGGGTCGCGCTCACTAGGTGTCCCAGGTATATCAGCTCCTTCTGGAAAAACAAACACTTCTTACGATTCAGCTTCAAGTTGGCCGCTCTTAAACGCCTGAAGACTTCCTTCAAATTTGTCACGTGCTGCTCCTTTGTCGCTCCGATCACTATTATATCGTCCAGATAGGCAAATGCATGCGGCTCCATATCTGGTCCGATAACTGTATCCAAAGCTCGTTGGAATGTCGCACACGCCGAGTGCAAGCCGAAAGGCATTACGCGCCACTGGAATAAACCTCTACCGGGTACCGTAAACGCTGTACATTCCCGACTATCCGCAGCCATGGGAATTTGCCGGTAATCGTGTTTGAGGTCGATTGTGGAGATGTACCGCACGTGTCTTAATAGCTCCAAAATGTGATTAATCCTGGGTACGGGGTATGCCTCTGGCAAGGAATGTGCATTGAGTTGCCTATAATCGATGCACATCCGCCACTCGCCTGTTTTCTTTTTAACTAGCACGATCGGGGCGCTGTGCGGGCTGCTCCTCTACCTGCTCGTTTATCACCTGTTGCATCGCAGGGTTTTTAGGGTAGTACCTCTGCTTAATCGGCTTGTCGTCCTCCATGATGATCCGGTGCTCAGCTACGTGGGACACCCCTTGCAGCTCGTCAAAGAGAGCCAATTCCGCTTTCAATATTCCTGTTTGGTTACGCAGTTAACTAAACCAAAACCAGCATCAACAGAACCATAACACTCTTATCTCTAATCGCTATAACCTATCATGCTCTGCGCAGCATAAGAGCAACTTAACGTAAAGTCCAACTATTGTTTTGCATAAGCTCTTATATATATTTTATTACATTGTCTATTGTTTGCCCTAGGCCTTCAGCTGAGTGCAAGCCGCTGCTGCAGTTTTGCAGCCGTTCAGTTCTATCCAATTCGTCGGTAGCTCAACTTCGGTCGTTTTGTCTGTTTCGCGACAAACGAAAAAATTTTAATTATTGCACAGTCCAAATCGGGGTTAGTTGCAATACACAACTTTAAACAATTGCTAATTAATTTAAGTTCGGCCACGAAGGCAAATTAAAATATACATATTATACTCAGTAATGCAAATCTCGCAGCATTTATAATTTGTTGAGTGACATTTTTGAAATTCGATAGCTATTGAAAAAGCTCAATAGCTCAACATTTGGTGACCCCGACGTGAATACTCTGCATTTGTTTAAATAATTAAAAATTATTTAAATTATAGAGTTAGTAAAGCGCCCACGCGCTCTTTTATCGTTTTCGATGTTGTCGCTTCGTTTTTGCGTTCGCTTTTGCATTAAGGTGTTTGACCTGCATTGACGCCCGCGCATTATCTTCTCTTGTCTCTTCAAACATTTAACCGCTGCAGCAATCGTTTCTGCATTGCTATTGCTGCTCCCGTTTCGCTTTGTATTTGCTTGTGCTCAAGGTGTTTGCCCTTTTTTGACCTTGGTATATTGGTGCAATTAAATCGTTACGTTGTTACCAGCTGCACTTGCCAAAATAAGTAAATCGCAAGAATTCAGTGCATATAAAACTGTAATATATGAAAGTGGTTTTCGAGGCATTAAATTGAATTGTGCTTGACATACACTAAGTTTTGAACAATAGCGTGCAAGAGTTCCGACATTCAGTTGCACTAAAACTTTGTTTTACCATCAGTGGCTCTAAAACTTTATTTTGCGTGCGTGTACATATAACATCAAAAACATATTCAACATGCCGAGTACTGTTGAGGTGGTTAATAATAATGCAGTTCCGTCACTTGGTGCTCCGTTTTATAAGGCTAAGGCCAAGGCTATTAACGAGCAAGTGAAGCGGATGGCCAAAGCTATTGCTCCGGAGCATATTGGGCATCTCAGCGAAGAGGAGTTGGCGATCCGGCTTAAAGGTCTTGAAAGCGCGCAGCAGCAATTCAACAGTATGCATTACGCATTGGAGGAGCTGGATTATAATGAAATCGGGAGTGAATTACGTGAATCTTTTGATGAATTATCAATACTCGTTGAGACTAGCTTGCGCCGCGAACTTAATAAGCGAAAGTTATCATCGCCTTTGTGTTCGACCATGAGGCATGAAACATCTGCTGACAATCACACATTGTCTCAGAGCCGGATTCGATTGCCTGAGCTTAAGCTTCCAGAGTTCAGCGGAGGTTACACAAAGTATGCAGATTTCATTTCAATGTTCTCGTCAATCATTGACAGCGACTCAGGATTATCGGATGTGGAGAAGTTTCAGCATTTGCGATCGTGCCTGAAAGGACCAGCCCTGGAGTGTGTTTCATCGTTGGAAATCAGCAGTGCTAACTATTCAATTGCGTTAGATTTACTAAAAAAGCGGTTTAATAACAAGCGTCTTATTTTTCAGGCACATGTCACAGAGATTTTGGGTTTGGATTGCATCGAGTCGTCGTCAGCGGTTAAACTTCGAACCCTTTCGGATACCGTAAACGCCAACATCCGCGCTCTTCAAGGCATGGGCAGCGTTGAGCAGATTGCAGGCTTTATTATTGTGCACAGCTTGCTACAGAAAGTGGACAAGGCAACTCAGACCAGTTGGGAGGAGACAGCACCGATGGATACAATCCCGACCTGTGAACAATTCATGGCTTTTTTGGATAGACGATGTCAAAGGTTGGAAAATGTGGAACACGCTATGGCAACGTATACGCCTAGCTCTAAGGTGGGAAAAAGTAGCAAAACCCTTAACACCAGTAGAAAAGCCTTTGTCGCTACTAACTCCAAATGAATGCGTGTTTTGTGAATCATCAGGCCATTTGATTTACAATTGCTCCCGTTTTGGAAATCTGTCTCCGCAACTGCGTCTTCGCGAGGTTAAGAAGCTGTCTCTTTGCATTAATTGCCTGCGCAAGGGGCATATAATGAAAGAGTGCAGTTCGACCGCCTGCAATAGTTGTAAGGCCAAGCATCACACTCTTCTTCATTTTGAGACTCAGATTGAGGGCTCTCAAATTATATCTGCTCCGCATGCGCCTGCTGCAAAATCCTCGTCAACACTTGTAGCCCAAAATCTCAGTCAACACATTGTGCTATTGGCAACTGCTGTCATCAGCATTAGGAGTCGCACTGGTGTTCTTGTTCCTTGTCGTGCTCTACTCGATTCTGGTTCGCAGGTGCACATTATTACATCCCGTTTAGCTCACTACCTCCAGCTACGTAAGCATCGATCGCCTACTTCGATTTCAGGACTAAGGGAGTCTAGTGTTGACTCAGAAGGCTATGCAGCTGATATAAGTCTTAAATCGCGAACAACTGACTACGCTGCTAGCATCTCAGTTTTAATAGCTCCGTCTATTACTGGAAATCAGCCGAGCTATGGTGTTAGCACTGATCGTTGGAATATACCCTCAAATATTCGATTGGCTGATCCAGAATTCTTTAAGCCGCAACAAATCGATCTTCTAATTGGAGCTGCTCTGTTTTTTGAATTGTTATGCGTTGGCCAAATTAAACTCGCTCCTGGCTTACCCATTCTCCAAAAAACTCAATTAGGTTGGATAGTGACAGGAGGAACGTCGTCAACAAGCCCTGCCTCATTGATGGCCACTCGCTCGATTTCAACGCCAACTACTAGCCCTGATCATAAGCTTGATGAAATCGTACGTCGTGTTTGGGAGTTAGAATCCTGCTCTAGTGTAGTAAATGAATCTACTAAGGAGGAACTTGACTGTGAAGCCCATTTTAAACAAACTTTTGCTCGTTTAGGCACTGGCGAATATTCGGTTCGCCTTCCAGTTAAACATCCTGTGGATCTGATTGGGGATTCCTATCAGCAAGCTTATCGCCGTTTTTGCAACCTGGAACGCAAATTGGAGCGTCATCCTGAGTTGAAGTCTCAGTATTCCGCGTTCATCAAAGAGTATGTGGACCTTAATCACATGTCTATTGTTGAGTCGCACATGCTAAGTCGCTGCAAGTATTATTTACCTCATCATTGCGTGCTGAAAGAGGATAGCTCAACCACTAAGCTTAGAGTTGTGTTTGATGGTTCAGCTGTGTCTTCGTCTGGTTATTCGCTTAATGAAATCCTCATGACAGGCCCAACAATTCAACGCAAGCTTTTCAGCACTCTTTTGCAATTTAGAACATTTCCAGTAGCCTTGACTGGTGACATTTGCAAAATGTATAGGTGCGTTAGGATGGCTGAATCCGACTCGTACCTGCAATGCATCCTTTGGCGTGATGCGTCTCATCAGGAAATTCAAGTTTTCAAACTCGATACCGTTACCTATGGCACAAAGCCAGCTTCTTTTCTGGCAGTACGGGCCATGCAGCAATTGGCCATTGATGAAAGAAGATCGTTTCCTGTTGGATCTAAGGTGGTCTTGAGCGATTTCTACGTAGATGATCTCATCACTGGAGGCGACTCTGCCCAAGAAGTAGTTGAAGTCATGCATCAAACAGTCAGTCTTTTACGGAAAGGGAATTTCAAGCTTCGGAAATGGTGTTCCAATGATCCTAGCGTGCTTCAACAGGTGCCTGATGAAGACAAAGAGACCTTTTTAAAGTTTGATGATGGCACAGATATCACTAAGACGCTTGGATTGGCATGGGATCCAGCTTCAGACTGCCTTCTGATTAACTTCTCTCCGATGAAAGCGCCTGGCAAGCCTAGCAAACGGACTGTACTTTCTACCATTGCTCGATTCTATGATCCGCTTGGGCTTATCGGACCCGTGATATCCAAGGCCAAGATCTTTATGCAGCACCTTTGGAGAGAACATTTGGATTGGGATGAAAGTCTTCCTGCTTCCCTGCATTGTTCCTGGAACAGTTTATGTGCTGACATTTCTGATACGGAGAAAATAAAGCTTCCGCGTCTGGTTATAGTTCCAAAGGGCATCATCGAAGTTCATGGATTTAGTAATGCTAGCATTGAAGCTTACGGTGGATGCATTTACGTCGTATCTATAACAGGGGGAAGGCACGTAGCTCATCTTTTGTGCTCTAAGTCTCGAGTGGCACCCTTGCGGACTCTTACAATACCAAAGCTGGAGTAATCTGCTGCAGCTAATTCGAGAGGTAGCTCAAATTAATTTATTCAATTCTAGGTATTATTGTTGGTCGGATTCTGCAGTTGTCTTATCTTGGATACGTGTTGAGCCTTCCCGATTCCAAACGTTCACAGCTAATCGCATATCGTTAATCCAAGAATTATCGACAGGAATGGAATGGCGCTACGTACCAACGGCATGCAATTCGGCAGACATTCTGTCTAGAGGAGCACTTCCCAGCGAGCTTATAAAATCATCGTTATGGTCTCATGGTCCCGATTTCTTAATCAAGGGAGAGTGCGAATGGCCTGCATCATGTCTGCCGGCCCAGACGCTTCCAGAGCTCCGGCAAAGAGTACTAATTGGTGTTTCTAAATCTTCTGATGTCAGCATAGGATGTAAATTTGTAAACTCCTTTCATCACCTACGGCGTGTGTTCGGTTTCATACATAAATTTCGATATCAAATCAGGCATCCCGGTCTTACAGTAGAGTGGATACACAAAGGCACCCAATTACTGTTGCGCAGATCCAGATGGCTAACCTAAGCGATGAATATAGGGCTCTTCAAAGCAGACGAATGATCAAATCATCCAGCTCTATTGCCTCGCTTACCCCGTTCTTGGATGAGTGTGGACTTCATCGTGTTGGTGGCCGTCTAAAGCACTCGAGTCTGGATTTCGATGCTCAGCATCCTGTAATTCTTCCAAGCCATCATCCTGTCACACGCGCCATCATCATGCATTTTCAGCTGCATGCTGGACCTCGTTCGCTTCTTGCTCACATTCGGCTCCACTATTGGCCTATTGGTGGTCGCAAGACTGTCTCCAGCGTGACAAGCAAATGCATCATGTGCTTTCGAGCTAAACCGGTCCTAGCTGAGACAATCATGGCGGATCTTCCCCGGGATCGTGTGAGTGGTTCGCATCCTTTCGCTGTCACTGGAGTGGACTACTGTGGACCATTTTACTTCAAGAGTGAAGTTCGAAACAAAGGTCCTGTAAAATGCTACATCTCGGTGTTCATTTGCTTTGCGACAAAGGCAGTGTATCTCGAACTGGTTCCTGATTTGTCTACAGCAGCTTTTCTAAATGCACTTAAGCGTTTCATTCTAACTAGATGTAAACCTACTCGCATATGGTCGGACAATGCTACTAATTTCGTGGGAGCCAAGAATGAACTAGCTGATCTCAAGCGGCTCTTCCTCAGCGAGAAGCACATCAACACTGTCCGAGAGTTTTGTACTTCCGATGACATTGAATGGGATTTCATCCCACCTCGTTCGCCACACTTCGGTGGACTTTGGGAGGCGGCGGTGAAGACAGCAAAATATCATTTTTATCGATCGGTCGGACCCTCGCTTTTGCCCCTGGATGATCTTCGCACACTCGTTTGCCACATTGCCGCTATAATAAACTCACGACCTCTTTTTCCACTTTCAGAGCACCCTGCAGATCTGGATGTACTAACTCCTGCGCACTTCCTTGGTAGTGTGCCACTCGCACTGTACCCAGAGCCTGCTGTCACTGCGCTGAACGTTAGCCGCCTAGATCGTATAACGTATTACCAACAAATTTTCTGGAATCGCTGGCGTGAGGAATATTTAACGCTTCTTCAGCAGCGCTCCAAATGGCGGACATCGCAGCCTGGTGTTCTTATCAATGATGTCGTTCTGGTAAAGGACGAAAACTTGCCGCCCCTTAAATGGCCACTGGCTCGTGTGGTAGAGCTTGTTGCTGGTGCTGACGGCGTCTCCCGTGTAGCTGTTCTCAAGACATCAACTGGGATCATCAAGAGAGCTGTGCGCAAATTATGTGCACTTCCCAAACAGGATGTTGTTGAAAGCCCATGTCTTCCAACGGGGGGAGAATGTTTGGTTACGCAGTTAACTAAACCAAAACCAGCATCAACAGAACCATAACACTCTTATCTCTAATCGCTATAACCTATCATGCTCTGCGCAGCATAAGAGCAACTTAACGTAAAGTCCAACTATTGTTTTGCATAAGCTCTTATATATATTTTATTACATTTTCTATTGTTTGCCCTTGGCCTTCAGCTGAGTGCAAGCCGCTGCTGCGGTTTTGCAGCCGTTCAGTTCTATCCAATTCGTCGGTAGCTCAACTTCGGTCGTTTTGTCTGTTTCGCGACAAACGAAAAAATTTTAATTATTGCACAGCCCAAATCGGGGTTAGTTGCAATACACAACTTTAAACAATTGCTAATTAATTTAAGTTCGGCCACGAAGGCAAATTAAAATATACATATTATACTCAGTAATGCAAATCTCGCAGCATTTATAATTTGTTGAGTGACATTTTTGAAATTCGATAGCTATTGAAATAGCTCAATAGCTCATCAATTCCCTTTATCTTTGGTTCCAAATCCTCTGGCCACTCGTTTTACTTGTTTTCGAAGTTTTCCACCGGTTTTATTGCGGGGCCGGGTATGACGCACCCTCCTACCTCGCCGAACCGTTGTACTCCATCCGCCGTTGTCGTGTCCACGCTGTATCCTCGAACCGTTCCCACGGCGATACTGGGCTGAGGTGCCCCGGGGCATCCTCCTCCTGCCATGATCCGCCGTCCCCCTCCGGTTTACCCACAACTAGCTCACGTACCATTAGGACCTGCTCCTCCTCTATATCTGGTACTTCTACAGCTTCCAAAATTAACCTAGCCTTGCCACACTCGATGGTCGTCCCCACCCGGCACAAAAAGTCTATCCCTATCTATCCCGTGACCTCTGTCCTCGCTAGACCAACCTATACCCTCAATAGTTTTTTTATCTCTAAGGTGGCGCAGGCGGCCAGCATCTCGCCACCGCTGGTCACCTTACGGGAAAATTCCTCACTTAATAAAACTCCTAGTCGCCCCTGTATCTACTGTCGCAGTCGCTACTTGGTCCCCGACTCTAACAGTAGCGACTATCCGCCCGTCTTCCACTCTTAAAGGGTATTCTAGGTTCGGGACTGGTTCACGTCGGCCCCCATCGGAGCCCGTCTCAGATGGTGCCGCATATCGTTTCCCGCCCTTGACTTCTGACAACACTGGCTGGTATTGACCCCCTTGGTCCCGCACTGCCGACAAAACTGTACTCGTGGATTGGGGCACTCCTTGGCAAAGTGACCCTCTTGCGAACAGTTGTAGCATAGCCTCTTCCCGGCTAGAGCCTTCGACCGCTCTTGGCTGATCATCCCGTTCGAAACTACTCCCGTATGCCCGATCGGCGGCGTACTCCCCACGTTACCGCTTGACCCTGGCTCCGGAAAGGGTTAAAATGTTTAGCGGGGGCTACCTCGCCGGCTAATCCTTCCGAATACCTGCTAGTCCCGGTCCTACCACGTATTGCACACTCGCGTCTTTGTTATCTCACATTCTCGTACTCGGCTGCCATCTGAGTTAGTTGCGCTAGAGAGGAGAAGTCCCTTCTACGAATGTACAAACGGTACTCTGGTGCCAAATTCTCGTATACCCTGTGCAATTCTTGCTCTACCCTGTACCCCGCTTGGTACATCATACCCCGCATCTCGAGCAAGTTGTCCTTGAACGGCTCGTTATCATGTTGCCGTCGTGCCCGGATACCGTCTTCTAACCTGTCGAAATAATGGGGCGGTAGGAAGAACTCCAAGAACTCGGCTTTAAACGCCGCCCAAGTCACGTCCCTTAGCCTACTTATAGTTAGCCACCGCGCTGCCTTACCCGTTAGAGCCTCGCTCATTGCCCTCGGCAACCGGTCTAAGCCTATGTTGTATGACAACGCCCTGTCCTCAATTGTCTCCAGGAAAACTAGTGGATCGGTGCACCCATCTAACCGGATACCCCACTTCCGTACTAGTTCGGGGACGACCATCCCGTTCCTATGGGTACTATAACTATCGCTAGAATTAAGATGGGGGTTCGACTGTCTCACCGGGGTATCTTCCCCGGTAGCTAGAGGCGACCCTACCCGTATATCGGGGATACATGCTGTATTTTGTGGGGAAAATTCTTTATAAATCGTACTGCTGGAGGGCGGAAGCAAGTGTTCCGTGCCACCGGTCCGTATCGACGGGATTGCCGCATCTGATTCAGATTTCTGTCTGGGTCGTATTCCTCCAGCAGACGCGGCAGTCCGGGTAGGCGACACTGGGATCTTTGCGAACCGCAACTAACATTCCGCTAACCGGGCCCATATATCTGTGGTATGACCACCTTGTCTTATGAAAGTACATACCAGCTTCCGGTAGTCAGTTACCGTGGCACACTTTTCCAATCCAAACTCCCGGACGATGTCCTCCAGATCCTCCCTATGGCAGTGGTAGACCCATTGCACACCCACGCCAGGGTTGCGGCTTTCTACGACCTCCACTCATGCTGGCTCGATAGTCTTGGGTTCCTCCATCTAATCAAAAAAAAAGAACGCAAAAAAAAAAAAAATTCCGTCTCGAGCCGTATATGTTCCGCTTCGCAAAAAGAACCAAAAATCGCGATAAAAAAAAATTTCCCCCTCTTATTCCGCCATCACACGAATTGTTAAACTTTGCAAAAATTTTCACTATTAATCTGGCGCTGTTTATCGCGGTTACTATTTTATTACGAAATTAAACAAAAAATCTTCCTTTTTTTTCCGTATCACGAATTTCTCTCCTTTTTTTTTTGTGTAAAAAAATTTTTTTTAACTTGTCACTGTTTATCGCGGCTGCTCCTTTTATTACGATATTAAAAAAATTTTATAAAAATTTTTTTTTTCTGTATAACGAATTTTTTTCCCCAGTCTAATAATAAAAACTTTTTTTATTTTTTTCTTTATTATTACACTTATTAAAAAAAAATATTATAAAAAATTTTTTTTCCCGGTATAACGAATTTTTTTTTCAGTGTAATAATAAAAAACTTCTCATTATTTTTTTTTTGATCCGCGGTATCACAATTTTTCTCCCCTTTTTTTCACTGTGTAAAAAAATATTCCCTGTTTACTGGTTACTGTTTATCGCGGTTGTTCTATATTCTTTTCACGATATAAAAAAAAATTTTAAATTTTTTTTTTTTTTTAATTTCACTGTACGCTTTTAAGGTTGAGGCCCACTGTGGGGAATTCACGTTAGTTCGATACTCGACCAGAACCGATGGGACAACTCCGCACTCAAAACAATAGTCAATTTTAATTGTTTTTAGCTTTCGCGGTCGAAGCCCACTGTGCGGCGCGACCACGACTTATGCAGCGGCCTGTACCAGCTACTGTCACGCCGTTAGTTGACCGCTCGTACACTTTGCCAACACTTTCGTTGCGCTGCAGGTGTTCACTTACGCACAGACTCGAACGCGAACCGCTAGTTTGATCGGTGTGTCTTCTTCCACCGTCAACTTCGTTGCGCCGCAAATGTTTCTTAGGCACAACTCGAACGCGAACAGTTATTCTTATCGGCACATGCCTTGCGCCGTCACTTTCGTTGTGCCGCGACGATTGCACAAAACCACGCTCGAAAACCGTTCTCGCTGGCCACTTGTAAAGCAGGGTATCGCCGGGTATACCCGCATTTTTTTATTTTGGTGGGACTATAACGCGCGCGGCTTACAAGGGGGGAAGGGGGAACGCCGGCGTCGGCACCAACGTGACGACCGGCACACTAAGCAGCCAGGGTATAAAACGACTCAGCTTAACTCGCGTGCGCGCGTGCACAAAAACCCAAAGACAAAAAAAGAGAGAACACACAGCAACTCAATTTCACTGGGTCAAGGACTTGCCGGTGACCAATTTATTCCACTTCTCTTAAGGATCGTTTATATAAGACAAACCTAAACCTAGCTATATATATTTAAATGCACTGCGGCGAACTATCCCCTCTTACCTTATCCTTATAAAAATCCTATGCCTTTGCCGCCTCTCTTATTCGTTCTTGTACGTTGCTTATCTTTTCTTTTATTTATACCGCGTACGCGTCTGCTCACTCTCGGAGGTAAATCGCAACTCCCCTGCCCACGCTTCGGCTTCGGCTCAAGTTGCAGTTTTCGCCACTCCCCACACTTGCTCATGACCGTGGTGGATTTGATGATCGCAGCTGGCGCGCTGCCTCTTGCGACCCTGCGTTTTGGGGCGGTTACATTGAAATTCTAACAATATTTCGAACGTTGGGCGTTTATTAAATAGAACTACTGCGCGCTCCTTGCGTCTAACAAAACTTATAACTATGGCTTAACCAACCGATGCGCTTCTTGCGACTTAAAACTTATAAATATAATGCGCTTCTTGCGGTTTATAAATATAATACCAAAATGTAAATTAAATCATCAAACTATTAAAAATAAGGAATATGAGTTAAATCAACAATGCGCTCCTCTGCGACTTTCAAACTATAAATATAATAAACATAACTTTATGTGAAGGGGCCGAAGCAGCCTATTTCACAACACAATAGTGCAAGAATAAACAAGAAAACTTAAAAATCGGTCTCAGATTCTATCTTCATTTCCGGGGGTTGGTTGCACCAAAACTCTAGTTTCCGATTGTTAAAAAAAAAAACTAAAAATCTACTTCTTACATGACTATAAAAATGAAAGAGGTTTTCTTAGTAAACTAAGTAGCTTATACCTTTCCATGTCATTGCCTTTACTAAATATATACATTCTGTTTCTGCCATTCTTTCCGATCAAAGATTTTTGGTAATTCTTGGCGATTTCAATATTACTGAAGTAACTTGGATTTATTGTGCTTTGACTCCCGCTGCTCACAATGAATTTTTATTCGACTTACTTGGGATGTCATTCAGTCAAATAAATTTTAAATGTTGTTTATTTTTTGAATGCATCATTTTTATCCGAATGCCGATCCCAGCATATATCTCGCAGATTTATACCACCCAACGTTGCAGTTGTTGATCATTTTACCTCTCCAGGCGCTATACCACAGTAAAAAACCTTTAAGCCGAGTTCGGCAATTTCAGAAAACCGATTTTACAAAACTTACTCCCAGACTGACTGGTCTTCACTCTACAGGTCTGATGACTTGGATGTGGCAATCAGTCTTTTTGATAACAATTTACTTGTTGGAGGGTCAAAGAAAACTATGTGGCTTACCCGAAGTTGAAAATTCCTAAAAATCATAACTGTTCAAGAGTTTCAGAAAAACAGGCTCTTCTTTAGTTTATTCCTTATACTTATTGCCTAGTTCTATCAAACAACGTACAGTAAGTAACCTAATGGAGTATGAAGCTGTGTACTTAGGTAATGTGATGAGGGTCATTTAAAGCATTTTCAAAAATTGTTAGGTTTGCCCACGGAGTTGTGCTAATTTTCAGAATTATAAGGGTATTTTTTATAGCCATCCATCTAAAACACCTTTGGAAGTCTATAATTTCACCGCGCCGGCACGGATTCATGATGCAAAGTTCTACCACCAATTGTTACAATTAAGTTTTTGTGATGTTGCTGTTGCTGGGTTGTTCCGGCCAGTTTGTTTCATTGTTTATTTTGGTCTTTCCTAACAATCTGTTTCTTTGGATCAAAGATTCCTAATTCTAAGAGCACTAAGGCTGATGTCAGAGTGGTGCGAAAAGTGATGCGATGCGAGAAGCGATAATATTTTGAGCTATGAGCAATGCGAGAAGATGACGTTCAAACTCATTGTTTTGTGTCTCACGTCCAGTCACTAATGATCACGTATACAGAAAATAGGCCAAGTTTAAAAACATGCAGTAATTTAGGATCTAAATATGTGTAAATAGAGTACAAATATGCATGAATTGAAAATAAACGGTAATTAAAGCTCAGAATGCAACAAAAAAAACGTAAATTCTGAGCGAGCTCAAGCGATAAAACAGGTTTCAAACTGCTCTCTCGCTTCGCTGTCGCTTTATCGCTTGAACTCGCATATCGCTCCGCTCTTGCTTTTGAGCGATTGGCTGTAAAAAATCTTGCAGAGCCCATGATGAAATAAGTATAAGGTGGTCTCGTCGGCAAAAGCTGTCCCTTAGCGTATGCTAGCAATAAGTGCGAGTGAAACCCAGACTTTACAGTGAGTGTGAATGAAACGGTAGCATATTGTGTTGATTAACCCTTAGCTGGTTCCTAAGGTTTAAAATAGCCCAATATAAAACAAAGCGGTGAAGTTAGTTTTTATAGTTTTATTTTTAATAATTTTGAATTAGCAATAAGTCGTTGTTGTTTCGCTTCACAAGACATTTCGGTGCATGAATAAACTTCACACCCAGTACATGCTTGCGGCAAAAATTACAGTAACTCATTTTTTGTTTCTGCTTAAGGGTTAAGTGTTGAGAAAAACATTCGTCCGCACACAACCTTCCGCGTCAAAAAGCAAACATGCACTGAAGCTAAGGGACAAAAACTAGCTTGCTTCGGCTGCCGACGAGACCACCTTATACTTATTTCATCATGGCAGAGCCTTATCGCGCTTTGTCGCCCAATATTATCGAATCGCAGCCTAAGAGTCTACTTTATCGGCTCTGTCACCAAGGCGGTTCAGGTCACTTGTGGTGCCCACTAGGAAGTCTCCTTGGACCTTTATTATCGCGTGGGTGATGATTTATGATGATGTTGTAAAGCAATGCAGTTCAGCTGAAACTCTTCTGTCTGCTCAAAAATTACAATCCAAAGCTCTAGACCAGTGGTGTCCAAAATTTGAAAAGGCAGCCACGCGTGGCTGGCAAGAAAAATTCTGCCGGCGTAGCAGCCGACACATGTATAGAGAGAGAGAATATGTGTATTCTATAAATATAACGCTCGGCAGCTTGTTCTCGTACGATGCGCGTGTTCGGCTGCATTTGCTCTCTCGACTCATGTGTTCGGCTGAAGCTCAAAAGTCAAACGCGTAGTCATTCGCTATGCTGCATTGCAAACAAATTTTTGATGTCAATTGGGAAAATTATTTTTCATTGAGAATATGGATGGTAAAAAGCTCAATGTTTATTGTGCCATTACGATGCATGTCGCTTTAACTTTGATGTTAGAATTTTTTTTATGCTTGGATCGCACGCATTTTATTTTTTCAGTGTAAAGCAGTAAAACGTCACGTTGCCTTCGTGTTTCGCTGCTTCGCACACAAGCGCAACGCTTTCATTGTGTGAGTTTGGACACCACTGCTCTAGACCGACCAGCGTATCTTTTTTGTTGCAAATCGAGCATATGGTACCCTCGGGTTCATTAAGCGCTGGTCGAAATAATTCGATGATCCCTACATAAACAAAAACTGTCCAGGTTTCTTATATACGTCCGATTTTTGAATATGAATCTTGTATATAGTATCCCAAGTACAGTAATCATCAGGATAGAATAGAATCGGTCTATTAAATGGAACATTATCATCAACTCACCATATTACCATAGCATAATGTTTCTAAAAAATCTTTCTTCTTTTGACGTATAATACGTCTTACCTTTCAATAATGAGGTCTCAATCTGAAAAAGTTGTTGTTGTAATATGACAGTTTCACAAAATCGCTTATTGCTCATGAACTAATTGATCATTTCATTTAAAGCCAAGGCTTCAAACTTTCAATAAATATATAGTTATATACATATATATTGATTACATTTTCTACTAAAAAATGGAACCAAAAATATGTTTATTTTCGCATCATTTCGAAGACTTTAAATTGCTATAGCAATCTCAAAAATTCATCAAATACGCTAATTTTTTGGAATAGAAGTTGAGATGAGTTAAACAAACATTCCAACATTCAAATTTTATATACTTTTTCCAAAAATATAACTTTTTAAGGCAAAAAATCAGTGCAAAAATCATTATTTTTTTTGATTGCAAATTTCTAAAAAAAACCCCTGATGAATTTTTTTTCTTAATATAAAAAAGACTTGATTTCATTTCGTTTGATATGTATGCGGTCAAGATTGAAATCTTCTAAAGCTTGGAGTTTCATTAAACTATTCGGTCATATTTAAATTTTTTCAAATAACTATGTGTTTTGTGTGTATATTAGTATTAGTGATTAAGCAATAAGTGTGAGCGAGAGCGATAGCTGATAGCATGTGCATATGGGTTTGTTTCACTTGCACTGTGCGTCTCAGCTCAGCAAACAATCGATGGAACTATCGGAAAATCGATGGCTTATACTATCGCTGGTACTATCGAGGGCAGCAGCGGTTACCGATAGCAATAGCTATCAGACATTTTTGCATGGATGAATACAAAATATATATGTATGTATATATATGTTTGTTTTCAAAGAATAAAAATTTAATAAAATGCCTCTTAAAAAGTGCAAATATTTAACAAAATATTTGCAAAATAAAAGGAAAAGAGCGTGCGTACTATTAGTGATGTAAGCAATATGGTTTTGTTTTATATGTTTAATATATTTAAATTTCAAATCATATAAATACTATGTTTAATTTCAAAACTTTTGATGCACAAGGAAAGACGTATTCTACGGTTAACCTATGCGCCCGTGTGATCTAAAACAGGCTGAAAATCTGATCGCAGAACAATGCTATGTGTAATTATTTTTCACAAACTAATCAAAAATAAAATTGTTTCTTTTGAATCAATCAACCACAATAGTTAAGGAGCTCCAATCAGAATCGAAATTTTGATTCTTTTCATTAGATGTTAAATGTCTCTCAAAACAGGAATGAAATGTATATAACGTTTTAGATTGATTGACGCGCAATGGAACAAGCTTTCCAATGATACCAACAGTTACGCTTTACGTCCAAAAAACGAAAGTGTGTCCAGCATTAGAACATTTCTTTAACTGTTTGTTAGTACATACATCTTCAATATATTTAAAATTAATTACATTTTAGCAAACTATAAAGAGAATAATTGAACAATATTTCCTAAAATGTAAATTTATGACTGCTAAAAATATAAATAGAAAAAATTCTTTGCTTGTGCACTTACATTATTTTCTTGATTTATTTATTTTCAGATCTATCCGGATTTTAAAATGGAGCTGTAAGTGTTAATATATAAACGATAGATGCTTTGAAATTAGTTATTTTCTGATTAAATCAGTACGCCTATCCCCCGATTAACGCGATACACGTTTATTTCACTTATACACGGTTCATAAACTAGAAAATTTCTAAAAAATTTTTTTTGGTTACATCATATCCACAATACCTAAGTTGAAATTATTTTTGAGTTTCTTTCATTTGGCAACACTGATTGCAATATCGAAAAATTCCATGAATACCTGGATTTGATAAGTTTTAGCAGGTGCTTTTTGAAAAAATTTTCGTTTCTGTTTTTGTTTTCATTTTTAGAGCAAACTATACCTTGTTTAAAGTTTCTGGGTATGTTTTACTCTTGTTCCATTTGGATAAATGACTTAATTTCGCAGTTTTTTTCCTTTTACAGTTTTTTTTATTTATTTATTTATTTGTTTATTGTCAACTATGATCAGCTGACATAAAATCCAAATTAATTGAATTTAAAATAAAATTTAAAATTGAAATTAAAATTAATTAAAACAAGTGCGGCATAGTTAATTTTGGCTATGCCAAGACTATGATACCCTTCACACATGAATTAATTTTTTTTTTCGCTCTTATTTTTACTCTTGAGCGTCATTAACTTGTTCGAGTGCGACAACAACAACAACAATTTGACAATTTTTTGCGTTATACCACTTTTGAAGCAAATAAGCTTTATGTAAGTACTTGAAAGTGCACGACAGCAACAACAATTGATAGTACGATATGGTCAATTTGTATGGTGGCTATGTCGAAGAATGGTCCGAGCGGGATGAAATTTCATAGTGAACAAACCCGACATGATCTAAGCAATCTGTGAAAGTTTCATCAAGATCGGTTCAGCAGTTTGGCCGGAAATCGTGTTGAAACAGACAGACGGACAGACGGCCAGACGGACGGACGGACGGAAATAAATTCCTGAGCTCGTCCTGATCATTTTGATATATAGTTTATGGGGTCTCCCATCATTCGTTTAAGGCGTTACAGATTCATGACAAACTCAATATACCCTGTTTCACATGTGTGAAGGGTATAATAAAATTATATATAAGTCTGAAAGTAAGTTTAGGTACAAAATGTATAAAGTTAACGTTAAAGCTCTGGGAAATTCGTTGTCCAAAATTTGTTGCGTGGATTGGGGAAAACCCAGAAAAACCCAATCAGACCAGCGTTAGATTAGTAGTTAGTGGTTACGATTAGATAAAGCAAAGAGGATCGATATTTTTAGTACTGGAATTGAGACCTCTAAGGAGACAAGAGAATAAAGTTTGTTATAGTCAGCACAAATAACACGAAATGGTTCATGAGTTAAATAGTTGCTCAAGCAACGATCCAGGCTAAGGGGTAAAAAGTAACGTGAAGATCTAATGGGGATATTGAATTTAATCTGACTCAAAAGAACTGATGAGTCGATTTCACCATTGAGTAGGTAAGTAATAAATAATACTCCATGCATAGTTCTACGGTTTAACAGGGAGGGAAGATTAATCAAAAGGAGTCAACTTGAATACGGGGGTAAGTCAACTCCAGGAACCCAGTTAAAACTTCTACGGGCAAATAGAAGAAATTTCTTCTGCACAGATTCAATTCTATCCTGGTGAATGGAGTATTGTGGGGACCACACACAACATCCATACTCCAGGATGGGACGTACTAGGGATGTATAAAGCGTTTTAGTGGTGTAGGGATCGTTAAACTCTTTCGACCACCGCTTGATGAAGCCAATGACATTAATGGCCTTATTGACCATAGACGAAATATGAGAGTCAAATTTTAATTTAGGATCAAGAATAATGCCTAAATCTTTAATTTCAAACACGCG
This sequence comes from Scaptomyza montana, assembly GCA_018904305.1. Lineage (NCBI taxonomy): Eukaryota > Metazoa > Arthropoda > Insecta > Diptera > Drosophilidae > Scaptomyza > Scaptomyza montana. The sequence goes on from JAEIGR010000032.1 coordinate 1,459,470, forward strand.
GTCAAGTGGTGAAGCATCAAGCAAGTAGTGAGCTGTATGAGGGGTACTTCTACAAAAAGTCATTACTTTACATTATGAACAATTTAAGTTGAGTAAGTTAAAACGACATCAGGCCGACAGCGCACACAAATCCGACTGTAGTAAGTTGCACAGAGAAGCATCATTGTAGGTGAAACATAGTTTTACATCATCAGCAAACATATAAACAAAAAGGTTAGTAATAACAGCTGGAAGATCGTTAATAAACAAATTAAATAGCAAAGGTCCTACCTACCTACTGACTACCCTGGGGAACACCAGAGGTAACAAAAATAGGTCTAGATACAGACGATTTAAAAACTACTTTTGTGTTCGGCCACACAAGTACTCCGAAAGCCACAATAAGAGTTTTGATGGAAATCCAATAATATTTAATTTTTGAAGCAACAGAGAATGACTAACAGAGTCAAATGCCTTACTAAAATCGGTGTAAACAAAGTCAGTTTGCATTTTACCCTGAAACCCTTTGATAACAAGCGAAGTGAATTCAAGAAGGTTAGTGGTAGTTGATCTACGCCTAACAAAACCCTGTTGATAAGGCGATATAATTGAACTACATCCGTGTTGCAGTTAAGAACATATAATTTTTTCAAAGACTTTTGGAATAGCTGACAACGTGGATTTACTCCTATAATTTTTAACGTTTGACTTTGAACAATTTTTATGGAGTGGAATTATAAAGGATTCCTTCCATATGTCAGGAAACACAGTTGAGTCAACAGACAAGTTAAATAATTTATTTAAGGGCTTACAAAGTGAGTCCGCGCTGTATCTAAGAATACAATCTGGCACTCCATCCGGGCCAGGCAAGTAGCCAGGTTTGATAGAGTTAAATTCACTCAGGAGCGTAGACTCAGTAATTACTGGGACATATATGCAATTTGACGTTTGAACTTGAAAAGGATAGGAATTACTGCCACTATATAAATTCGATGAGTATACTGATTGCAAATACTCAGTAAATAGATCGGCTACTGCCTGATGAGAACTTGCTTTTGTATTATCAAGGTATGCTGAGGATGGCAAGTAAGAAGACTTACGTTTAGAGTTAACAAATTTATAAAATTGTTTAGGGTCACGTGAAAAGTTTAGTCTACAACGATTAAGATAATTATTATAACAAGATGTGTTACAGAAAGAATACTAGATTTGCTACTAAATACGAAGATAAATCTAAGGTAGTTCCCGATTTTTTACATTTTTTATACGATCTTGTCTTCGCGTTTTTCAATTTCTATAGTTTCTTCGTAAATCAAGGTGATTTATTATCACTTGAAGAACAAGTGAGGGAAACACAAATATCCAAAAGCGAATTCAAGGTCCTATAAAATATGGCAATGACAGTTTTTATATCTCTACAATTATAAAGGCGAGACCAATTAGTATGTTGAAGAAGATAATTTATTTTAGTAAAGTTAGTTTTACGAAAGCAACGGGTTTTTAAAGTATTATTAGATACTGAACTAGGATTAAGAATTTCGATGGATAGTTCTAAGGTTGGATGGTAGGTATCTTCCGGAAGCACTAGAGGGGGTATTCTACTAGCATTACTGCAATCTGGGTCCGAAACAAATATCAAGTCTAAAATCCTACCACTACAGTTATGCACCCTGTTATCTTGCGATAAGCCTAACTCCAGTAGGCCATCGATAAAATCATCAGAAGTGACTGGTTATGCCGCCGAAAATGTTTCATTCGCAGCCCATACAACATTTGGCAGAATAAAATCACTAACCAGTATCATGTTATCCATATCTGTCAACAATGACGAAACAAGGGATGAGTAAATGTTAGTATCAGAATGAGGAGGAATATAAGAACAAGTAACATAAATTGAACGGCTGTTTAAAAATATTTTAACACATAAAAACTCTATATCCGGAAGATCATGCGAATGAATCTGTTCAGAGGAAATACAAGAGTCAACAGCAATGAGAACAACACCTCCCTTGCGGGAGGCACTATCGCATCCGTACAAGTTATATTTTGAAGGAAAAACGGAATAATCAGAACTATCCGGTTTTAACCAGGTTTCCGTGAGTGCAACTGTATGGGAATCAAATGATAAGCTGTTAACATGTTATTTAGCAAGTTTAGTGTTAAGGCTTCTAATACCGTTAATATTATCACTATTTCGCCTATTCACATACTCCTTCACAACGAGCCGTGGCGTCCAAAACTTTTCAGAACAAATCGTCGAGAAAAGTTCGTGCGGAACACTCAACTTGAAAGATGATATGCTTCGGGTATGTTTAAATTTAAATTTTTCAACCATCATATGTGGTGAATAGATACAGTTGTACCTGAATTGGGATAAATGGGCACACAAGCTGCTGAACCGGAGGGCTCATGCATAGGATCAGAAGTTAAAGTGGCTAGGTTATTGGTGGAATATCTTGCAGGGGAGTTAAATAACATTAGTGGGTTAGCATTGGAACCAATCGGAGGATTATTGTTAGGCACCACAAAGGGTTTGGTTGGCAGTAATGGGGGGCAATAAGTGGATTAGGAACCGAAATCTTTTTACGCTTCGGAGATTCGGTATTCACCTTGCCATTTTTGAAATTAAACTCAAGCTCTGTGAACGACGCTTGCAGATTATTAAAAGCTACATGCATAGCTTTAAAGCCAACATGAGTCTGCCTCATTAATTTTGGTTGATTCCTTTACCGCTAAATTTCAGAGCTCACAATACCATTTAAAGCCTGTATCTGCAATTAAGCAGTCCCTGATTTTGGCAGTAAAGCCAGCACATTTCATGTGGATCGTGTTGTCACACAATCCACACAAAATAAAATCTTGGTTGGTTGTTCCAACCACTTTGCAATGGGTGCTACAGCAAGCAAACATTTTGAAATTATTTTAAAGTTTAAAGTGGCAACTGATATGCTATCACAAAACAAAGTAGGGCGCAGGTAAGTATAAGTAAAACGTATATACGTATGTTTTCTTTATGTTAAGGCAGAGCAGTGTCAGTTCAACTGCAAATTAAAGAGAGTATAAACTCGGCAAGCTCTTTTATGCATACGTAAATATATACAACGTACATTTGCAATCACTGTTAGAACTATTTACCAGATTAAACAGAATAAAACACCGTCCACAAGCACATGAGAACAATAAATACTAAAGAGCACGCAAAAACTTGACCGTCACCAACGAAAGACAGCTTGCAACATAAGAAAACCAAAGATTTAATTTCACACGGATTTGTCTGGAACCTATCTTCAGTGTAAATTGTGGGATAGGTGTATTAAAATTGAAAAAAATATTTATAGCTTGTGTTTTTTGTAGTGAAGCAGCGGAGTCTGTGGAACCGCGTCCACGCTGGGGCGCATTTTTTGCAAACCACTGGAAAGGTTGTGTTGTGTTTCTTATGCCTCAATTATGCTTGCCTATTATACTAATGAACAACACTCCGGTAAGTAACTTGACCTAATAGTCTATAAAAAGTTATGTTTAACCATTGATCTATCATTACAGGCATACCGTTGCATGTATGTAGTATTGATAATGGCTGTATTTTGGGTCACTGAAGCGCTGCCTCTCTATGTTACATCGATGATACCAATTGTTGCATTTCCCACTATGGGCATTATGGTTAATATCTGAGTTGCTATTATTGCAAAGTTCAACCTACGCTAACTGTGCAGTTGTCCTGTGTATTGTAGGGTTCAGAAGAGACGTGCATGACATACTTCAAAGACACGTTAGTGATGTTCATGGGTGGAATAATGGTTGCCCTTGCTGTCGAATATAGTGGACTTCATAAGCGTCTAGCGCTGAGAGTGATACAAATGGTGGGCACCAGTCCGCGAAGGTAAGTATTGCTTGTAATATGTCAACGAATGAACTAAAGCTCGTTAGCTATAATACTTGTAGACTACATTTTGGCCTTATTATGGTGACGATGTTTATCTCCATGTGGATCTCAAATGCAGCCTGCACTGCGATGATGAGTCCAATAGTTCAGGCGGTACTTGAGGAGCTGCAAGCTGTAAGTGCAAACATACAACACTTTATAAATTAAGTATAAAACTTACTTTAATAATACTAACTATAAGAGTTTGCCTTTCGGTCGATTCCGCCCAACTTTCCTGAAATGGTAAATATCAAATACTCATTGTGAAATTTTATTTTCACTTCTGAATAATACGTAATTTTTTTCCAACTATTCACCGGCTATAAAAAGGTACAATCGAACTTCCATGTAACGAATCTCAAGAGAACAAGAAAAAACTTCGTTATGAAGAAAATTTTTATTATAAAAAGGGCTCTTGATTAAACCAAATTGTAGGGTTCTTGTAATAAATCGTTATATAGAAAACTTATTTATACGGAAGTTCGTAACATGGAATATGGACTGATAATGGTTTTGCGGAAATGTATGTAAAAGGCAGAAACGAGCATTTCTTTGCTACCCTACAACCCACACTCTCACATTACTCCGTCTCTCGTTGGACGGAGGTAGATGAAAATTGTTCAGTGCTTCCCGTTAGACCGGCCGCACACCGGCGCCAACAAAAATTTCTTTCATATCTTTATACAAGTGTTCGTGACGAATATTACACGGTTGCTTATGGAGCTGTGCCTACTGAATCAAACAAGCAAAACAGCATAAAGCAAATCCCAACAAATGTTTTTATTTTGTCGAATGCTGTTGGCTGGAATTATGTTGGCCTTCGACAAAAATATCTGCGACCGAATCAGAACAAGGCTAAAAATTTTGTTTGATTGTATCACACACTGAAGACAACAAAATGTCGAAAACAAAATGCTTGTCGAAAGTTGTTGGTTTGGTTGGTTTGTTTTTTTTTCTGACCAACAGAGACCAACAAAAAACGTTTTGTTGGCTCCGGTGTGCGGCCGGCCTAAGGCTCCCCCAGAGTACAGCGTGCCGGGGGACTGACCACAACCGGAGCCCTCAGAACGACACCAACTGAGGCCCTTGACAATATACTTAATCTTCTACCAATAGACATGATGGGGAAATTTGTAGCAACTCGCTCTGCTTTACGCATGAGGGAAACAAAGCAGTGGCCCGAACAGACTTACGGACACTCTAATATTCTTGTGGAAAACATACTTATACCCTCAAACACGGACTAATGTTGTCCTCAGGAATTCCCCAAAATCTCATTCCATACAGTAATCCAGACTCAATAAAGATTTACACCGATGGCTCAAAGCTAGACGACCGGGTAGGAGGAGGCGTCTGTTGCGAAGAGCTACCCATCAGTAAATTTACAGTCTTCCTGATCATTGCAGTGTGTTTCAAGCCGAGATCGCTACAATACAGGAGAAACTCTCCTGCATTTCCAAAACTAAATGCTCCGCAGATAGAACCTGCATATTTTCTGATAGCCAGGTGGCTATCAAATCTCTGAAAGCGATATCACCAAATTCGATATCTGTCACAAACTGTCGCAGATCTCTTCAGGGGATGGCAGAGCAGATCGAAATATACCTTATTTGGGTGCCCGGACATAACGGCATCGAGGGCAATTGCAAAGCAGACGAGTTGGCAAGGCATGGCACTACCATGCCTCTCCGCGCAGAAAGGGAGGGCTTGGGTATTCCCATGGCCAGCTGTTAGCTTAGAGTTCGATCGCACTTCGCACTCGAAGCTAACAAGAGATGGCAGCTTACCATCGCCACAGGTAGGATTGCTAGGCAAACCTGGCCAACGCGCTGCGAAGCGGGCTTATCCATCTAACCAGATTAGGCTGTGCTACCGTAAATAGAGCCATTACGAGGCACTGGCTAGTGGAAACTCACGCAGCGAGACTTCTAGCCCCTTCTAACGATTTCTGCAGAAGCTGTCGGGACGAGGATGAGGAGTAAACGGTTTCCCACCTCTTCTGCGACTGTCCCGCACTATACAAAAATAGAAATCGCTATCTTGGTTCTTTCATTTTATCGGACCTCACTTAACTGGCGGATATTTTTTTTTTTTTGGTTTCTTTATTTGGCGGTAAACAGGGCTCAGGATGCCCTTTAATCCGTCATTGATTATTAGAAAGAGCCATGTCTGTATCAACTAAGGATACCCAAAAAATAAATATTTATGAAGTTATGGTAACAGGTTAGTGAATTGGCGCCTTTTCAGCCGCCGTATAGTAACCTCCTGTAATAGATTCCTGGCCAGTCTATTGCTATGAGTCTCCAATCTATCATTGTATCTGCTGCTGAAAAAGTTAATTTGTTCATCAACTTCCACCAGTTTAAGATCCCTATGAAGTGTAGAGTTACGAACGAACCAATCACAGCCCGTGATGGAGCGCATCGATTTATTTTGGAATCTTTGTACTCTCTGTCTACTTGAACTAGAAGCGATTCCCCATATTTGCATTCCGTATTTCCACGTTGGGGCAATTATTTGGTTGTATATATTTCTTTTGTTAAGTAATGACATCTTACTTTTGGCGTTCATCATCCATGACAGCTTTTTCATTTTCGAGCGGCAGGCTGCTACCACTAAAGAAATATGTTTTTTGAAGGTGAGACGTTTGTCAAGTGTAATTCCCAAATGGGGCAAAGCTTGACCATTAAGAAAACACTCTGGAGGGACTTTCCTTCTTAAAGAAAAGCAGACATTTACACTTTTAGAGCAATTAATTCCAACGTTCCACCTTTTAGTCCAGGCCTCAAAGCTGCTTAGGTATTGATTAACTCCGTCCGCCGAGTCGTGAACGCAGTTTGACGAGTATAAAAGGCACACATCATCAGCAAATGTGGCAAGCAGCATTTTGCCGTCGCGTCCCATTTGTAAAGATCCCGGGAGAGGAATATCGGCTGAGAAGCAGGAGTACAAGACTGGACCAAGTACACTTCCCTGTGGAACTCCGGCCTGAACTGGCTGCAGGTTCGATAAAGCCCCTCTAGTTTTAACTGCAAATTGGCGTCCCTCTAGGTATGATTTAAGCACTAAATAAAAAGGAGCTGGAAGCATTCGATTTAGTTTAGCCAGTAGACCGGTATGCCAGACACGATCGAAGGCCTGCTGTACGTCAAGAAAGACTCCATTACAGTACTCCTTCTCGTCATACGCTCTTAAAATGTGATTGACAACCCGGTGCAGCTGCTCGGGCGTGGCGTGTCCTGTGCGGAAGCCAAACTGGTGGTGAGGGATGATGTTTTGAGTTTCTAGGGGCTCTTCCAGACGGGTGAGGAACAGTCTCTCAAAAAGTTTGGAGAGGCAAGGCAGGAGACTTATAGGTCGGTAGGAACTGGGATCGTGTTCGGGCTTGCCAGCTTTATGGATCATGCTCACATGAGCAATTTTCCACTGGTCCGGAAAGTAATGCAACTTAAGTATGGCGTTAAATATTTTTGTAAGGAACGTTACTGATAGGTTTGGAAGCGCTCGCAGTGTTCTGTTGCAAATGCCGTCGTGTCCAGGAGCCTTATTTTTGTTCAGCCTGGATATACTGAGGCTGACTTCTTCCCGAGAGAAAGGGCGGATCGGAGGAGCCGGTTGGTGGATGGTATTCACAAGGGCCTCAGTTTGTACTACATCTAAAGCAGATGCAAGGTTGAGGGGCGTGAATCTCTCCGCCAGGTGGATGGAAAAAGCATTAGCTTGCTCTTCGCCGGACCGACACCACTGGCCATTGGCGTTTTTGATCGGCGCTTGCCTCAGTGGTTGTTGCTTGAGGTTACGAGTTAATTTCCACACGGAGTAGTTGGTCACTTGAGTGCAGTCAGTATTCGCAAGCATCTGATCAAAATAATTTGTGCGTTGCTCCTGCAGAGTTGTTTTGAGCTCGAGCGCAGCTCGGTGCCACTCAGCTTTATCCCAAGGGTGATGCGAGCGTAGGTATTGTTTGCGAAGTCGACGCTTTCTGGTTAGGAGGAACCTTATCATTGGAGTGGGAGCGAAGACTCGGCGGATATTAACCCGAAAAATATCCGGTATTTTATTCAAGCCTCGGGCTGGGACCACGCCCTCGAAAGTAGTGTGACACACTCTGGGTAGACGGTTTTTGGATTTAGTCCAAAACGTGGCACCACAACGGGTCAATACATGGCCTATGTGAGTGGATGGTTCTTCGAACCTCCCACTACCGCTCTAACCTAACCTAACCTTAAGGCTCCCCCAAAGATCTGCATCAAAAATTTGAATGCTAGCCCCCAAACTACGCCCCACTTCCCACCGCCGCTTTAAAAACGGGCATGCGTTTTTTCCAAATGGCTGGAGTCACCAAATTTGGAGGCAATATAGTGATATTCCCCAAATATCTGCTTCATAAATTTTGATGCCACGCCACGCTAGAGTAACTAAATTTTGTAGGAAGAAAGCTGGTAAGGTCCCCCAAATAATTGACTGGAATGCGAATATCTTCCACAGTTTTCAGCTAGAGTCACCACGCTTGGTAGCAAGATAGCTGGTGATTTCCCCCAAAGATCTGCATCAAAAGTTTGAATGCCACGCCCAACCATGCCACCCACCTTTTTAGATTAGAAATCCCCGTATATTTTACAGTTTTTGAGCTGGAGTCTCAAAATTTGGTGGCAATATAGCTAGCTGTGTCACCCAGGATGAGCATCAAACTAGCTTTGAACGCAGCACCCACCCCTAAAGCCCCGTACACTCTTTTGCAAGCAGACCTTTTAACACTTGTTTCAGTAGATCCAAAAATTATTTTCAAAAGCCTCACAAATTTTACCCCTCTCTCTCTACCATAGATTACCGATATCTTTTCCGGCTTAAGAATTACAAATGTAATGTAACGGTGTTGGTACCGGCTACATGGAAGATGGTGGTCATAGGCATTATATGGTCGTCCCAGGTCCGTAGCTATGGTATTAAGTTTAACGGGTACACCGATCCGCTCACGTTCGTGTTGACAGTTGAGAAGCGGACCATATCATAAGGTATCAGCCTTGATCTTCTGGGTAATGTGCGTAGCGCTGACAGATATGGCGAGTCGGCTAAAGGACGCGACGTGGCTTACCTTTAAGAAAGAATTTTTAGAATTTTTCTTACTCCTACAGCATTTTGACAGTTATGAGAGTCTAGCGCTTGTGTACCGATTTTACATCCGCAGAAAAGTTTTCTCAACATTTGCCCAACTGACTCAAATGGCCGCGGTATTCGAAAACGTTTGTAGTCAATTCCGCGGGGAAGTGGTGTATAGCCGGACGATGGGGTTTGGATACCCAATCAAGATAGGAGGCGTGGACCTGCCCGCCAGGAAGACCAATTCGTTTCGGATCCCGCCAACCCAGCTACCGTTGGAGAGGAATGAGTCGAATACTTCCCAAAACAGCAGGACAGATAAGCTTTCGAATTGGATAATCGGGCATGAGCAGTGTGGACTACAATCGCGTGTGCTACAACTGTTCGTAAAGCGGGCATTTTGCTAGAGAATGTCCGAATCCGCGAGTGGTGTTCTGTAGGCAATGTGGGCGAGAGTAGCGCAGTGTGTTGTCAAAATAGGACGGGAAATGAACGGTGGCGTCATCCGGAATGGGACTGGATGGTTGTCGGCGCGAGTCAGTCCCGGAGTTAAGATACCCACTAAGTGTTAAGTGTTAGACGCCAATGTAAGGGTCGGGGACCAAGTAGCGAAGGCGACAATCGACACGCGGGCGACCAGGAGGTTTATTATTGGCAAATTTTTAGGAAAGGTGGTAAAGGAGTCGACGTGCCGGCGGCTGACACAAAGATCCGCTTGAAAGCACCGACAACGATTGGGATAACTCAGCCGGATAGCGCCGTGGGAATCTTGCGAGGAGAAGAATCGGATATGATGCTGGGCATCAAGGAACAGTTGCCGGGTAGGGAAGAGGGTAGTAAACAAAAGTAAAAAAAACAATAAAAATAATATGGTGCCGGGCACCAAAGAGTCATTGCTAAGTAAAGTAGGGAATGCAGGTGAGGAGGCATCCACCCCCTACGAACCAGAACGCAGCAGCCAGTCCTAGTCCAGAGAACGGTCAGCGGAAAGGGGATCAGCGTCCTGCAGGTAGTTCCAAGGTATATGAGGGCACGGACCCAAGAGCAGAAGCATCACGTACAAAGGACCTGAAGTCAAGCATGAAACCGGAGAGTATTGCTGATGAAGGACTGGAATGGCTTGCGAACCTTAGATCAAGGATGCAGAGGTTATTGTCGTCGGGACCACCCAAGGAGCCAGGAGAGGGGGAATGGTATCCCGCTTGCGAGCACCGCCGGAGGCGTGTTCATCACACTGCCGAAGAAAGGGAAGCAATAATTAAAAGACTTATAATTAATGCTTAAAGTGTAACTAACGATAAACGATACAAAATTCAAACTAAGTGAAAGCCTAAGAAAGGCGCTGGAAAAATAGTGGAAATAAAGCAACAAATACTTTTATTGCCCTCCATTCAGTATACAAACAGATAAAAACAAGTGGAAACGTTGCAGTCGGACGCAACCGGCTGCGGTATACTCGTTACCAGTATTAAAACCGGTAAAAAAAAGGCCTGATTGCAAAGGGGTACGGATGCGGCAGGGGTGTACGCTGCCTTAAAGATTCTCCGATGCAGAGGGGATGCCAACAGCTATCTTCCTTCCAAATTTGGTGACTCAAGCTCAAAGTTTGTAAAATGTAGGGAAGGGGGGGGGGAGGGGCTGGGGGCGGTATGGGTAGTTGTGGCATCAAAATTTTTGTTGCAAATCTTTGTGAAATGTCAATTGCTATCTTCATACCAAATTTGGTGACTCTAGCTCGAAATTTGTAATAAGTGGGGAAAGGGGGCTGGGGGCAGAATGGGTGGGCGTGGCTCCAAAACTTTGATGCAGATTTTTGGGGGTCGTTGCCAGCTATCTTCCTACCAAATTTGGCTCTAGCTCCACAACTCTGGAAGATAAACGCATTCTCGTTTTTGACGAAGCTTTGGGGCTAAAGCATTATTGGTGGGCGTGGCATCCAAAGTTTGGATGCAGTCTGTGGGGGGGGTCATCATCACCTACTGTGGCACCAAATTTGGTGGCTATAGCTCAAAAACTGTGGGAGATATAGGCTTTTTTGACTTTAAAATGCGGGGGGCGTGGCTCCAAATTTTTTGATGTAGTTTTTTGGGGGTTGCAAGTAGCTATCTGCTCACTAAATTTGGTACTTCTAGCTGTAAGGATGTGTGAAATATGTGGATTTATCGGTTTGAGTTATCGAATTTATCGATTGTCCAGCCCCCCAGTTATCTAAGAACTCATCTTGACACTTTAATTTACTATCGCATAGATAAAGAGCATTGGAAAGTTTCAAGTCTCTAGCTTGAAGGGTGTGGAAAAAACTTGCACACATACTTACGGATAGAGGGACAGACACCATGACGGACATTGCACAAAACCAATATACTCATTACCTTCGGTAACGAGTAAAATTAATTTAAATCAAATATAAAATTAAAGTAATGAAATTTAAATTAAAAAATTAAATTTTTAAATATAAATCTTCTGTTCTTGTGTTTGAATGTTTACTCCTCCTAAACGCCTGGACCGATTTTATGAAATTTTTTGTGTGTTTTCAAGAGGGTTAGCAAACGGTTTTGAATTACAATTCTGTCAACGAGATTATGGTTTTTGATGTGTTAGCAATTTGTAATGCAATGTCGGATCGCCCTAAAATAAAATAAAATTTTGTAATTTGTTGACTTCAAACGCTTCGCCTTGTAGATTATTACTTTCAAAAGTTACCAACTTTGGAGGTTGTGAATTTCTAAAAAAAAAAACAATGCCACGTCTTCGCAGAAGAGCAAGTCATCCGGGTCGACTTACTCATAATGTGCAAATGGTCCATAACCACCGATTGAATAGAGTAGTAGAAGAACACTTGACAGATAATATCAATTCAAGAGAAAAAACGGCAAACTCTTGTGCAAATAAAAATTCAGTGCAACGAAGTCAACGTCTTCGTGCTAATACAATAAGACAACGAGAGGTGCGTCAACGAGTTACCGACGCTCACAGAGAGAACGATCGACATCGGATACAAAATCAAAGAATATTGACACGTGCATCATTGAATCGTCTTGCGCTTGAATATGGCCATGAAAAAGACTTTTCTTTACATTCACTAATCAAGATCGGTAGTATGGACAAAGAGAGTCGATATTGTCATGCTTTTAAATTCAAAGGTGAATCGGCCGGATTATGTTACACATCTGGAAAAGTTTCACTGCCACCATTAAATCTGCCACCAGAACCTTTGAAAACACTATTAGCTGGAAATACATCTCAATCAAAGTTGTTTCTGCGTAAAATTCTTAAATTTAATTCTTGCTTCGAAATGACATCATTTGGAACCACAAAAATTGTTCGCAATGATGGTCGCAATTACGAATCTACATTCAAGATTCAAGGTCAAGTGTACCACCAAATAGGTTCACTTTTTCCAATGCCTGATGCCAATCCAAAATTCTTACAAATTTACTTTATGGGCGATGAGCAAAGTCAAGCTAATACACGATGCGCATACAGCCATATAGAGCAGATGGAAGAACGCGAAATTTTTTGAGTTTTGGAAAGGTTTTTGAAAAACAATAACCAATTAATTGGATTGTTTAAGAATATTTCTAACAGACTTCAAAACGACAACTGCGTCATTGTCATTAAAGCAGACAAAGTGCCTTATGGAGACAACGCAGGCACATATAATGTTCCAACTTACCTTCGGTAACGAGTATAAAAATTTCTAATGATTGCGTTGCGGTTTGCCAGGTAAATCGATATTTACCAACTATCCATTTTTTCACTATTTTTCAACTTTGATGGAAAATAAAAAAAACTTGCACACATACGGACGGACAGACACCATGACGGACATTGCACAAAACCAACATACTCTTTACCTTCAGTAACGAGTATAAAAAGCTATAAATCTTTTGAATACCGCTTGGAGTCGTGTCAGCCAAGAAACCCTAGCTAGGTGTTGGAACAACATTTTACGTTTTGTGGAAAACGACGATGATCTCGAAGATAGAATGCCTTTGGCCGTTTTAAAAGAAAAATGGGCAGCTAAACTTTGCTCTTTGATGTGCAACACCTTCGATCTCCTTCACAGTTTAAATTCTGTGGTTTTTTCGTGTGCGCATACATACACAAAGCTATGTGAGCTGTATTAAAAATGTGTTTCTTATTAAAAACTTAAGAGTGAATGTACGTTAACAACCGTTCAGGAATGGAACGATGATATTGACGTTGACATTGCGGATAATGATGTTGAACAAAAGGACGAATCCGACGAAGATGAGTTAATCTCAGAGGCACCGGAGAAAATTAAATCAATTGAAGCAGTTGAAGTTTTCAACAAAGCGGTAGAGTGGGCTAGCCAAGAAGGCATCGATCAAAATGGTTTGAATGTGCTCCACCGTATAAGGGAGATAGCTGTGCTTAAAGTATTAGAAAAGCAGAAAACTCAAAAGAAAATTATAGATTTTTTAATTAAATGTTTTCTTAAATTTCTTTATATGTGAAAATGTGAATTTTAATGAGTGAATATGTATGCATTTTATACTTTTTTGGCATTCGAAAACGTGAACACTTTCGTCAACGTGAACTGTTTTGGTTTAAGAGCGGGTCAATTTGTATGGATATAAAAAAATCGATCGGGAGTATAGCAAAAACACAAACTACGTTATGGGTGGGCGTGGCATCGAAATTTTTGCTGCAGATCTTTGTAGAAAGTCAAATGCTATCTTCATACCAAATTTGGTGACTCTAGCTCAAAGTTTGTTAAAAGTGGGGAAAGGGGGGCTGGGAGCGGAACGGGTGGGCATGGCGGAAAAATTTTTGATTCAGAGTGTTGGGGGTTGCTAGTAGCTATCTGCTAACAAAATTTGGTAGTTCTAGCTGTAAGGATGTGCGAAATATGTGGATTTATCGGTTTTGAGCTATCGAATTTATCGATTTGCCAGCCTCCCAGTTATCGTTGAACCCCAATCTTGACACTTTAATTTACTACTCATAGATAAAGAGAATTGGAAAGTTTCAAGTCTCTAGCTTACCTTCGGTAACGAGTATAAAAATATCAAACATTTTAAAAAATATTTCTTTTCCTTCCCATAAAATTGATTTTTTCACCAATTTCGACTTTCCATACCCCTAAATAGGCACCTAAATATCGTAGAATCCATTTCAAATGCTCATTTTCTAGGTCGATTAATTGTCTTTCAGATGCTTTTTAAATTGACCGATTATTTTGTTTAGTTCAAAAGTTATGATTTTTGCAACGAAAAAAGTCAAATGGGGCCACTGTGCGTTGCACAGTGGGGATTTTGCCGGAAAAGCGTATAACAAATCATTATTTTCATGAACGCGTTTGGCAAAAGTGTAATCGATAGAGGATACTTCAAAGACTATGGATCCAAAAGATTTTTTCAATCCGTTAATAATTATGGGCGGTACAGCTCCTCAAAGTGGAGAAATTTTTCGTGAGTATGAATAAATGACAATTTTTACAAAAATTTACCACTTTCAAACTGAATATTGGGCGATGTAAACAACCGATCTTCGATCTTTTTAATTTATCTAAAAAGTATGTACAATCTCAGTGTTTTTCTGTATAAGATTTAAATATACCTGAAATACTTATTTAATTAAAATCGTTTAAAAAATACACTAAATTTTGATATTTTTGAACTTTCGTGGAATATAACAAAAAAAGTATCACTCAGAGTCAACGCGGGACCACATGCATTTGATAGCTATAATGTATATACGTTTCATATGTACAGTGTGCCAACAAAGTGTTTACACACTGTGAAAAAATTTTATTTTTTCACGTTAGAGCTATAAGAGACACACTAGTTGTTGTTTTTAATTTGTTTTCATAATTTTTTTATGTTCTTCATTCAATTATCCTTAAAAACTATTAATCAAACTTAAAAAAATATTAACATTAACAAAGTACAATAACAAAAACTAAAAAATGCACTAAATTCAACTGCCAACAAAGTGTTTAGACATCTTCTTTTTGGTTTATTTTCGTCGAATTTTTCGTATTTACAGTTACTTTTCTTAAAGTAAAAGGCGCGTATCTATTGATAATGCATTTTTCTAAAAATTTTCTTTATTATACCCTTAACCCATAAAATGGGTAAATAAGGGTATAATGGTTTTGTGCAAAAGTATGTAACAGGCAGAAGGAAGCATCTCCGACCCTATAAAGTATATACATTCTTGATCAGCATCAATAGCCGAGTCGATTTAGCCATGTCCGTCTGTCCGTCTGTCTGTCCGTCTATATGAACGCGTGGATCTCAGAGACTACAAGAGCTAGAGACTTCAGATTTGGGATATAAGTTCTCCTATACCATGAGCAGAACAAGTTTGCTTCAAATTATTGATAACTATTCTGGTTTCCAATATACACATAGAATCGATAACAAAAAAATATCGAATTTGGAAAATGTAAAAATGAGGGTTGAAAGAATGAGTAACGATAGATCTTTTCTGAAAATTTCGTCCAAATCGGTTAAAAAAAAACCGGAGATATCGAGCTTAATCGATTGAAGTTAAGTCAGTATACCAAAGTCATATATAAATTTAATTTATTTATTGCAACTGGGTTCAGAGTATCTTCTAGTCGGGCTCTCCCGACTAGAGCCTTCTTACTTGTTTTTGGATAGAATTTGTTAATTATTGGAAGAGTTTTATAGGATTTTAATATGCCAGGCAAATGGTTATCTTTTGACATGAACCAGTTGGTTTATTACAACTCCACCATCGGTAAATCGGCCTCGGAGATTGCAGATATGTTTGCAATTAGCAGAAAAACAGTTTCCAATATTATAAATCGCGCAAAAAACGAGGGAAGGCTGGAGGCAAAGCCTTCAACTGGACGGCCGCGATTGATAACTTCGAGAGCAGAGCGAACTATGGTCAGAAACATAAATGAAAATCCATTTATTTCGACCAGAACGCTTGCCAACGACATGGAGAAAGAATGTGGCATTACCATATCACGTGAAAGTGTGAGAAAGGCCATCAAAAGAAACAAGTTTTCATCTCGAGCTGCCCGAAAAAAACCTTTAATGTCGCCGGAGCATGTTAACAAACGTTTAACTTTTGCCAGGATACACTTGGAACAGCCAGATTCGTATTGGGACGACGCGTCGTGGTGATCTGTGATGAATCGACAAATGATGCTATTTTATAATGATGGACCCAGTAGAGTGTGGCGCAAGCCGTTGAAAGCACTTGAATCCAAAAATATTATACCCACTGTAAAGTTTGGCAAATTGTCAGTGATGGTTTGGGGTGCATCTCAAGCAAAGGTGTTGGTGAATTGTGCTTCATCGAAAATACTATGGATGCCCAACAATATCTGAACATATTGCGCACACATTTGGTATCCAGTGCCAACAAATTTGGAATTATAAATGATGGCAAGCCAACTTTTAAATTGTACCAGGACACTGATCCTAAGCACAAAGTACATATGGTGAGGTGCTGGCTGCTATACAATTGTAAAAAGGTGTTCGATGCTCCTGCCCAAAGCCCAGACCTCAACCCAATTGAAAATCTGTGGGCTCACCTTAAAAAACGGACCGCCAAACGCCATCCAAAAAATATAATTGATCTTAAGGCGATAATCTTGGAAGAATGTCAAAATATTATGGAATATGTTCAAAATCTGATCAAATCGATGAAACACCGTCTGGGTGCAGTTTTAGAAGCCAACGGTGGACACACAAAGTATTAGTTGTAGTTAAATACCAAGAAATATTAGATAGATTGACATTGTGTAAACACTTTGTTGGCAGTTGAATTAGTTTTTTTAGTTTTTGTTATTGTATTTTGTTAATGTTAATATTTTTTTAAGTTTGATTAATAGTTTTTAAGGATAATTGAATGAAGAACAAAAAAAAAATTATGAAAACAAATTAAAAACAACAACTAGTGTGTCACTTATAGCTCTAACGTGAAAAAATAAAATTTGTTCACAGTGTGTAAACACTTTGTTGGCACACTGTATATAGTCTAAATCTGCGATAATCTGCGTTTTGGAACACAAGCTAAAAAACTAGGGACACCTAGCGTTAAAAACACGCGACAGGTATAACGAAGAAGAAGAGCGCATGCAAATTTGGCTGTAGCGTGTGTGTTGTTCATTGGTAATATTGCAAAATTTTGTATTATAAGTACTACCTGTCTATATAAATCCTTTTAAAAAATTTTGAATTTCTAATTACCTGCATTGAAAAGGTCTGAGGAGGCAGGTAAATAGTATTGTAGTTGATGGAAAGTTAGGGAACTACAGGTTATTTGTTTGTTTTTTGGTTTTTTTTTCCCCGTTTACCTATTTTGAATGAAATTAATAGCTTATGTTTATTTTGTTTTTTACCTAACTAATTGGAAAAGGGTTATACAAATTTTGCTGGCTTACTTAGTTACTCAAAAATATGGTAAATAGTGCAAAATATTTCACTTGTTGGCGACAGTTATTTCATAACTTCATAAGACGAAACACCATAAGAATTTTTCCGATTGAATAGTATTTTTCAATATAATTCACGAAATTATTATATAAAAGCGCAATAATGGATTTAAAAAATTCAAAGATTTTTTAAATTTTTCGTGCCTCGTGAGGATATACAGACTAGAAAGGAAGTTATACAAGCTGAATTCTCTCGGAAACTTGGATTAAAAGTGGACTGCCCAAAACAGGGATACGGGAATACGAATGATGGAAATACTTCGAGGAAATGTTTTGAAAATGATTATATTACATCTTTGATAACAGTTGTTAATCACGAGATCTTTAAATGGTTGGCTGTTATCTTAAATGTTATAAACTGCAAAGAAATGATAAATGGAGCAAAATTTGGCGAATACGCATCAAAAACAGCCCAACTTTTGACTGAATTGTATCCTCAGAAAAAACTTACCCCCACGGTACATAGGATTTTGGCTCATGGAAAAGACTTAATAGAATATCAGTGCTTACCTATTGGAGAGCAATACATTCGACAAAATGGAGACCTTTTTAACATGCTGGCAGCCTCATCGGATACACTTCTTGCATAGCTGAGACATGTGCGATCACGAAAGGATTTGGAAGATGGTAACAATAGTTCCGAAATGTTTAGTTTATTAGATATTAACCTCACTAGCCTTAATGTTGATAAATATTTTGTTGAAAATCAGCCATCAATAGCAAATACTAAAAATTAACCTCAAAAAAATCACCCAAAAATTAAAATTTAAATTTTATGTATTGTGAGGAGCCATATTCAATTATAGCGCCTCACAAAATGCGTTTGTATGAACAGCCGCAACCGGACCTGAGTTGCGGTGAATTCACATGCTGTCTCGCTCTGACACAGGATGTCAGCGCTAAGGTACGTGTCTGGCACATGGGAGCCACAAAAACACGTACCACAAATGTCGTGGCAAAGTGCCGTTGGTGTGTGAGCGGTGCATTCACGGGATATAGTGATCACCGTCACACCAGCGGCAGGCGTGATCGGCAACGAGGAACCGATGTTGCTATGCAAACTGCACTGGAACGGTCGCGCCAGCTTTGCCAGCTTGGCGCGACATTGGCAGCGCTGACAGGCCTCGGTCCAGCGAGGCAGCAGAATGGTATAAAAGGAGCCACCTGTGACAGAGCGGGAAGTCAGT
This sequence comes from Scaptomyza montana, assembly GCA_018904305.1. Classification (NCBI taxonomy): domain Eukaryota; kingdom Metazoa; phylum Arthropoda; class Insecta; order Diptera; family Drosophilidae; genus Scaptomyza; species Scaptomyza montana. The sequence goes on from JAEIGR010000032.1 coordinate 1,478,104, forward strand.
TCGAGTCGGAAATATAAAAGTGAAGAAAGTTAACGTCATAGTGAGAAACGCGATTTTAACTACGTGTGCGAGAAAGGATAACTAGTCTACGACAACGTGCGTAAATAACAAATAAAAGGACCGGGTACAAGGATCAACATAAGCGAGGACACATTAGAAATACGTATATTTCTAAGAGAACTTATGTATCCTGTAAAAGTGTAATAGCGAATATCAGTGCGTAGAAATTTAACAAGCCTTGTGGTGGGTGTGTGTTGCATGTCGCAAAGCAACCTCCAGTCAAAACCAAATACAGACTTGGTGACCCTGGCGAAGGACAGAACTGTGGTTGCGTTCATCTATCACAAAATTTTTTGACACGATATATACAAATTGTCTTTTAAATGACCAAACTTCATGATGGCAAACCGGTTTTTTCTGGAAATGTAACGGGACTTTCTAAAAATAGAATGCAAAGCATGATCATGTATACATACTTGCAGCGCAGCTGCGCCAGCAAGCATTTTTACAAAAGAATATTGCTCTTCAAAGTGGTCAAACGTTTGATATAGTGCTCCGATTTCATTTATTCAAAATGCATTTTGAAGTTGAAGGTATTAACTTTAAATAAAGTTGTTAAGAATTAAATTAATCCTCAAATTTTCTTAATGAAATTAACAAAATCTAATTAATATTTTTTGTGTATTTTGTGGACGTCTTTTTTATGTTTAGTTGAAGTTTTAGTTGTGTTACCCCTCGATGCCCCCATTGTGTGTGTTATCATTGTTTTTGTCAATGTTTGAAGATAATAAAAACGTAAAGTTTAGCTGCATATAATTGCAGATTTGTGTGTAAACATTAAAAAACTAAAGCCGTCTTACTAATTTTCAAGGTCAAGTTTGCAACACTATCAGCTACTCTTCCCTTGTTTTTGTGATGTTACTTTTGTTTTCGTCATTTATGTTTGTATACAATTTTGCATTTCAATTTGTGTAGTTTCTATCTTGCTTTGTTTTAATAGGCGCTTCTTATAAATGTGTTTTTTCACGCATGCACATCTTTGAGCTTTGGTGCACAGAACAGGGCACAAATGCAGATAAAATTCAGAGCGTGATCCATTTAGTTGAACTAAGCATTAAAAACAAAGGATACGCAGTTGAGTTAAGTAGGCTTAAGAAATGCATTGCTTATATTTGCAAGAAAATAATTGTTTATTGGATAAAATACAAACGTAAAATGAAATCAGTTGTACAATATCAATCCAATTGGCTAAACGCTAAGGAAACTTTTACAACTTGTTCTCCTCAACAAATGGATACGAGTGCTAATCGTGGCCGTCCATAAAAGGATTTTTCTGAGGCTTCAAAGAGAACAAAACGCCGACGCATAGCAGAGGTTTCCATTCGAGATGAGTCAGCTGCTTCTGTTCTACGGACGACTGATTTCCAATAAAATAATGAATAATGAATATGAATAGTATTGGATTTTTTCTATTATTTTTAGTTTTTTCTACTAAATTTGTATGTATATATATATACTTTGGTTGTTAGGTTAGGGGTTTCCGTTGAGTTTTGCAATCCCTTTAATTTTTATACTCGATACCGAAGGTAAAGAGTATATTGGTTTTGTGCAATGTCCGTCATGGTGTCTGTCCGTCTGTCCGTCTGTCCGTCCGTATGGTTGCAAGTTTTTTCCACACCCTTCAAGCTAGAGACTTGAAACTTTCCAATTCTCTTTATCTATGGGATAGTAAATTAAAGTGTCAAGATGGGGGTTCTACGATAACTGGGGGGCTGGCAAATCGATAAATTCGATAACCCAAAACCGATAAATCCACATATTTCGCACATCCTTACAGCTAGAAGTACCAAATTTGGTAAGAAGATAGCTATTAGCAACCCCCAAAAAACTGCATCAAACTTTGGAGCCACGCCCCCCCATTCCGCCCCCAGCTCCCCGCATTTTAAAGTCAAAAAAGATTATATCTCCCACAGTTTTTGAGCTATAGCCACCAAATTTGGTGCCAAGATAGGTGATGATGACCCCCTAAAAACTGCACCAAAGTTTTGGAGCCACGCCCTCCATTTCGCCCCCCTTTCCCCACTTTTTACAATTTTCGAGCTAGAGTCACCAAATTTGGTATGAAGATAGCAATTGACATTCCACAAAGATCTGCATCACAAATTTGGATGCCACGCCCACCCATACCGCCCCCAGCCCCCCTTTCCCCAATTTTTACAAATTTCGAGCTAGAGTCACCAAATTTGGTATGAAGATAGCAATTGACATTTCACAAAGATCTGCAACAAAAATTTTGATGCCACAACTACCCATACCGCCCCCAGCCCCCCCCTTTCCCTACATTTTACAAACTTTGAGCTAGAGTCACCAAATTTGGAAGGAATATAGCTGGTGGCATCCCCATCTGCATCGGAGAATCTTTAAGGCAGCGTAAACCCCTGCCGCATCCGTACCCCTTTGCAATCAGGCCTCTTTTTACCGGTTTTAATACTGGTATCGAGTATGCCGCAGTCGGTTGCGTCCGACTGCAACGTTTCCACTTGTTTTGTATTATAGTTCTAAGTATAAAAAGAAATAAAGTAAAGCTAACAAAATTTTTGTGATCGTTTCTATGGGAGATATCGGATATAGTCGTCCGATGTCGCCATATTTTTTTAAATAAATTTAAAATATTTTATTAGATTTTTGGTAAAAATTTCAAATTGATATCTCTACTGGAAGTATTTATGGCCGCGGCGCCATACAAGCCAAACCACTGTGGACAGGTAAAGCGAACGCAGAGCCTGAGAGTAGGAGATACTATAGGCGAAATCCTTGCGGTGTCAAAGAGGCCATAGTAGTGCCTGGCGAATATCAGGCGTTGCGAGCTAAAACCTCGTCGAGGTAGGCGAACCACTAGTACTGAATATTTGGTGCGATTGGAGCCCCATAATTGCAAAATAAAACCACAGAACAAGAGTGAAGCTACGTATCGCACTCGCAAACAAACAATCAGAAGTTAACATCAGTTTTAAGTGGCTAACAAATTGTACAACCAAAGCGAAACTAGCGGAGAACGCAGTTAAAATATATGTGAAAATGTGGAGGGGTGGACGTTTCCAAAGAAAATGCACTCGCGTGGTCGACGCTGGTAAATTTCTTATTACTTTTGTGGTCGAAGAAACGGGGTGGAAAAAATAACAACGCGCGGTTATCTTGCGGTATGACTTCTTCGGTTTATTGGCGAATTGGTACTAAAAACTATGTAGACGCTGAGCTTGCTCAGCGGCTCTTAACATAATAAACAAGTGTTTAACATAACTTATGCTCTGAGAGGAAACAAAAAACTGATTTTGGTGGGGAGTTGCAGATGCATACTTTTAGGCATAAACATTCCGCCCCCCTTGCAATATATTTGCAACAAAAAAAAGACTGGAGGGGGGAGCGGACCTTATGGGCTGCACACTCCAGATAGGATCCACCCAAATGCAGTATTTTGGGCCACTGAACCGTGGTCGCTCGGAATAACGCCCTGTTGGATCACCGAGCCGTAGATATCGGCGCCCACTACTATGCTGACCGTCGAAGGTCGGAACCAGGCGTCATCCGCTAGGATAATATTTATTTATTTATTTATTTTATTGAAAGTTGTTGACATTTCTAGAGTCAACTTTTAAAAAAATAAGTTACAATAAAATAGTAGTAGTAAAAAGCCTAGGTTGAGAACAAAAATGTCTAATAACATCACCGACCGATGGGGGTGTTTTATTTGCCAGTCCGGCCAGCTATGCCCCTTTCCACAGCCAAAAATGTCAGTGATATTAAAGACTCTATACTTAAAACAGAGATATTAGTAGAATATATAAAAGAAAAACTTAAATGTGAAAACTAAAAATAAATGTTAAAAAATAAAAAATATTTATATATATATATACCCGATGAAGGAAAAGAATTTAGCCAGTCCAGCAGGCTCAGCCCCGTTTCATAGCTGAGAGCGGTCATTAACTTCCCGAAGATAAACTGAAAGCAATGATTTGATTAAGGAGAGAGAGGTCTCATTAGAGAACACGTGGTATAGATTATTAAATTTGACGCATAAAACACGAAATGGACTGTGCATAGCGTAATCTGTTGTGCACGTTTTCAAAAATAACGGGCGAAAGTTTCTAGTAGGTCTGGAGGGAATAGAGAAATGGAGATGACCTAACAGAAAAGAAGAATCTATATCACCATTAATCAACTTGTGCAGGAAGGCAACACCAAGGACAATCCTACGATTGTTCAACGACGGGAGGTTAAGGAGAAGAAGCCTTCTGGAATATGAAGGCAAGCGAAGGTTATTATCCCAATTTAAGCCTCGTAAGGCAAAAAGCAAAAACTGCTTCTGAACAGATTCGATACGATCCTGGTTATTTCTATACTGGGGGCTCCATATACAAGAGCAGTACTCTAGGATAGGGCGAACAAGGGAAGTGTACAGAGTTTTCGTAACGTAAGGATCGTTAAACTCTTTAGACCAACGTTTAATGAAACCAAGAACACCTTTGGCCTCATTAACAATAGTAGAAATATGAAGGCCGAATGAGACTTTGGAGTCAAAAAGAACACCAAGGTCCTTGACTGTAAAAATACGTTGCAACGGGGTACTGTCAATTAAGTAGTTGGTAATGAAGGTGTTTTTTCGGCTGAAAGTCATAAACATACATTTAGAACAATTGAGAAGCAACTGATTAGTCTTACACCAAAGATGCGTTGAATTTAAATCATCTTGTAAGCAAGTATGATTTAGAGAACTACAGTAGGAGAAAATAAGCTTCACATCGTCTGCGTACATGAGAATGCGAGAATGAGATAAAACAGAGGGAAGATCATTTATAAAAAGAGTGAAGAGTAAAGGACCAAGGTGACTACCCTGAGGTACTCCAGAAGTAACATGAACTTGTTTCGAGGTAGCCAATCTTAGGAGTACTCTTTGTGTCCGATCCTTTAAATAAGAAGAGATCCAAGATATAAGTGAGGGAAGGAAACCAATACGGACAAGCTTGAGAAGTAATAGGTCATGGTGTACAGTGTCGAAAGCTTTACTGAAGTCTGTGTAAATGACGTCAGTTTGCATTTTCGAGAGGAAAGCATCATTTACTAAAGTTGTGAATTCTAATAGATTGGTCATGGTTGACCGATTTTTTACGAAGCCATGTTGAGCAGGGTATAAGACTGATTTGCAGAAATGTTGCAAAGATGAAGTGATAATTATTTCAAATAATTTAGGGATAGCGCACAATTTTGCAATGCCCCTATAATTTTCAATATTGGACTTCCCACCTTTTTTGTGAAGAGGGATTATAAAAGATTCTTTCCAAAGAGATGGAAAGACAGAAGATTCAAGGGAGAGATTAAAAAGCTTAAGCAATGGGCGAAGAAGAGAAGCACTGCACTCTTTAAGAAGAAAACTAGGTATATTGTCAGGTCCAGGAGAGTAAGAAGACTTTAACGAATTTAAAGCTGATAGCAGAGTGGACTGAGAGATGGTAGGAACAGGAATATAATTTGTAGAAGCAATACTATAAGGGTAAGGTATGTTAATAGGGGATGCAGAAGAGTAAGTTGATTGGAAGAAATTGGCAAAAATATTAGCGGATTCGCTATCGATGCTAGATTTATCCATCCCAAACATGAAAGATGACGGTAAAGTGGAAGATTTACGCTTAAAATTGACAAAACTATAAAATTGTTTGGGATTTAGCGTAAATTGCCGTTTGCAACAAATAAGGTAATTCTCATAGCACTGTGAATTCAGGAGAAGAAAGTTTGATTTTGCTATAATGTATTTAGACAAGTCAGCACTCAAGCCAGACCTGCTAAATTTTTTATAATATTTAGATTTATTATTTTGTAAAGTATATAGTCTTGGAGTGAACCAAGGGGGCTTAGAAGAAAAGGACAACGGAGCAGAGTAAGAGATACATTCGTCCAATAGAGAATTTAAGATGCTATAAAAAGATTTTAGGGCAATATTTATATCAACCGAATCATATATAAAAGACCAATCAGTTGCCAGAATAAGTTGATTTAATAATGAGTAATTTCCTTTGCGAAAGCAACGGCGAGGCAGGTTAGACACTGGAGGAGAAGACATAACCGGATTGCTAACAGACAATGTAACTTCTAAAGTAGGATGATATGAATCCTCAGGGACAGACAGAGGGATGACCTAGATACATTGGCAATACAGTAGTTGTTAATAAATACAAGATCGAGTGTTCTAATCAAATGATTAGAAATTGAATTGATCTGAAACAATGGAAGATCAAGCATGGCTTCTAAGAAGTCATGCTGGGCAGACGGTACTAGATAATTTAAGGTGTCGGATGAAGACCAGGGGATGGTAGGTAAATTAAAGTCACCAAGTACGATAAATATATCATTATCACGGATATGAGCAGAAACTTCTTTAATACAAGTTAGGTGTTGAAGATAAACTTGAATGTCAGAAGAAGGAGGGATATACTAAGAGCAAGTGATATAAACAACATGTGAAGGGAGAGTTATTTTAACAGAAATAATCTCATCATCATTAATGGCAGAAAAACAGAAAGGTTCCGACTGGAGAGTAGCTTTAACAGCAATGAATACCCCACCACCTCGGCGAGTCGGTCGATCAGCTCTATAGACGATAAAATTATTTGAAAAAAGTTCACAATTAGATATACTTGGATTTAACCAAGTTTCAGTAAAATAAATTATATCAGCATGGAACGAAAAGCTATTCAAAAACAAGTTTTTAAGTTTTGAGACCAGACCCCTAACATTCTGATAAATAATAGATATTTCATCAGAATTTAGTTTTTTGAAACGACAGAGCTATTATTTGAGAAGGTTGCAGCTGGAAGGTTGACAGGTAAAGGCAGAGTTCTTTTTTTTTTGCAAAAACTCATGAACAACCGTATGAGGGGGCCAAAATTTGGGATCACATATGATTGAAAACGATTCTAAAGAGACATTAATTTTAAAAGATGATATTTCGCGAGGGGAAGAAAAGTTAAATTTCGTAATAGAGACGCTAACTTTAGTTTTGCTAGCAATATAGGCAGCAACAGAATCACAAGTTGTTTCAGCGGAAAGTCGCGGCACAAAAACTTGCTTGCGAGGAGCCACTACTGTTAAAATAGGAGGTGGCTGAGGTATGGGGACAGATAGATTTATTTCGGCAGGATCCAAGACGGGAACCATACTACTAATAGCAGGGGATACTGCAGGAGATATATTCGGACAATTGCTTGGAGTTGGAGATAATGATAGAACTGGCGACAATTCTACGTTACTAGGCATGGGTGAAAGCGACGAGGGTGAAGGGGCAAACATTAACGGAACATTCAAAAATTCAGACTCCAACCGGCGAGTAGACAATGACTCAAATTTAAAATTATTGAGAAATTCCAAACTCGAATCAATGTCAGTCACTAGCATGCTTGCCGTCTTTTTTAGTTTTGAAAACTGATTTCTCACAGAGTTATACATTCTAGAGCAGTGGTGGGCACACACAAATATTGTCACAGTTTTCACACGCACACAAGCACAATTTGCGTGCGCAGCTGCGAAAAAAACGAAGTGTAATCAATACAGTGCACGCTGCAAGTTAACGTTCACTCATTGTGCTTATTATTATAATACGTTGTAAGGAATTAATTTCAAAGTAAGGTAATATAATTTCAACTACACGAAGATCAAAAATAGGTAACAAAATTGCTTTTGAGGTAGTTTTACACGTTATTTTGCATTGAAATTATTTTATCCATATTAATTTCTCCTTCGTACGTTTTGATTCGAAGGAGATCGGCTAAATGCTTATCTGTTATTCGATTTCTTTGTTTGTTTAAAATTATCTTCATTGTTGAAAAAGCAGATTCGCAATTATATGTCGACCCAAACATAGAATACAATTTATATATTTGATCTTTTATTTTTGGGTATTGGTCTTCATTAATTGTTTTCCAAAAATTAACGCCAGATAGCAAAGGAATAGAATAATCTTGTCTCATTTTTTTAATTCCGTTTGTAGCTCAGGGTCTTGGTTTTCAATTTCACAAATTAAGGGAGACTCATACAAATTTATTATTTTCTTTATTTTATCAAAATCTTTAAATCGCATTTCAAAGTCAGTAAATAAGTTTTTGAGAATTAAACTGTACTCTAATTTTTTATCAAATGCTTTGAACTAAGTAAATACTATTGTTGTGTGTTTAAAATTTTGAATATTGTCGTTCTCCATTTGGCTAATAAGAATTTTACCTTCAGTCCTACGTGTCACTGTTCCTCGAGATAAAGGAATTTTTTTCAGAGTTTCCAGTACATCTTGCCCTTTTCTACCAAAACATTTCCAAACGACTGAAGACATTTGTAAAAATAGCTGACAATTCTCTAACGGACAACATTGTTTTGCTAAAGCTAATGCAACTTCGTATGATGCTTTTTTGCAAGACAAGTTAATCTGTTGTGCATCATTATCATCATTATCATTATCATTGTTGAGCTATTGAGCTTTTTCAATAGCTATCGAATTTCCAAATGTCACTAAACAAATTATAAATGCTGCGAGATTTGCATTACTGAGTTTAATATGTATATTTTAATTTGCCTTCGTGGCCGAACTTAAAATTATTAACAATTGTTTAAAGTTGTGTATTGCAACTAACCCCGAATTGGGCTGTGCAATAATTGGCGATTTTTTCGTTTGTCGCGAACCAGACAAACGACCGAAGTTGAGCTACCGACGAATTTGATAGAACTGAACTGGCTGCAGAACTGCAGCAGCGGCTTGCACTCAGCTGAAGGCCAAGGGCAAACAATAGACAATGTAATAAACGAAATATAAGAGCTTATGCAAAACAATAGTTGGACTTTACGTTAAGTTGCTCTTATGCTGCGCAGAGCATGATAGGTTAAAGCGATTAGAGATAAGAGTGTTATGGTTCTGTTGATGCTGGTTTTGGTTTAGTTAACTGCGTAACCAAACATTCTCCCCCGTTGGAAGACATGGGCTTTCAACAACATCCTGTTTGGGAAGTGCACATAATTTGCGCACAGCTCTCTTGATGATCCCAGTTGATGTCTTGAGAACAGCTACACGGGAGACGCCGTCAGCACCAGCAACAAGCTCTACCACACGAGCCAGTGGCCATTTAAGGGGCGGCAAGTTTTCGTCCTTTACCAGAACGACATCATTGATAAGAACACCAGGCTGCGATGTCTGCCATTTGGAGCGCTGCTGAAGAAGCGTTAAATATTCCTCACGCCAGCGATTCCAGAAAATTTGTTGGTAATACGTTATACGATCTAGGCGGCTAACGTTCAGCGCAGTGACAGCAGGCTCTGGGTACAGTGCGAGTGGCACACTACCAAGGAAGTGCGCAGGAGTTAGTACATCCAGATCTGCAGGGTGCTCTGAAAGTGGAAAAAGAGGTCGTGAGTTTATTATAGCGGCAATGTGGCAAACGAGTGTGCGAAGATCATCCAGGGGCAAAAGCGAGGGTCCGACCGATCGATAAAAATGATATTTTGCTGTCTTCACCGCCGCCTCCCAAAGTCCACCGAAGTGTGGCGAACGAGGTGGGATGAAATCCCATTCAATGTCATCGGAAGTACAAAACTCTCGGACAGTGTTGATGTGCTTCTCGCTGAGGAAGAGCCGCTTGAGATCAGCTAGTTCATTCTTGGCTCCCACGAAATTAGTAGCATTGTCCGACCATATGCGAGTAGGTTTACATCTAGTTAGAATGAAACGCATAAGTGCATTTAGAAAAGCTGCTGTAGACAAATCAGGAACCAGTTCGAGATACACTGCCTTTGTCGCAAAGCAAATGAACACCGAGATGTAGCATTTTACAGGACCTTTGTTTCGAACTTCACTCTTGAAGTAAAATGGTCCACACTAGTCCACTCCAGTGACAGCGAAAGGATGCGAACCACTCACACGATCCCGGGGAAGATCCGCCATGATTGTCTCAGCTAGGACCGGTTTAGCTCGAAAGCACATGATGCATTTGCTTGTCACGCTGGAGACAGTCTTGCGACCACCAATAGGCCAATAGTGGAGCCGAATGTGAGCAAGAAGCGAACGAGGTCCAGCATGCAGCTGACGCCTGTGAAAATGCATAATGATGGCGAGTGCTTTAGACGACCACCAACACGAAGAAGTCCACACTCATCCATGAACGGGGTAAGCGAGGCAATAGAGCTGGATGATTTGATCATTCGTCTGCTTTGAAGAGCCCTATATTCATCGCTTAGGTTAGCCATCTGGATGCTGCGCAACAGTAATTGGGTACCTTTGTGTATCCACTCTGCTGTAAGACCGGGATGCCTGATTTGATATCGAAATTTATGTATGAAACCGAACACACGCCGTAGGTGATGAAAGGAGTTTACAAATTTACATCCTATGCTGACATCAGAAGATTTAGAAACACCAATTAGTACTCTTTGCCGGAGCTCTGGAAGCGTCTGGACCGGCAGACATGATGCAGGCCATTCGCACTCTCCCTTGATTAAGAAATCGGGATCATGAGACCATAACGATGATTCTATAAGCTCGCTGGGAAGTGCTCCTCTAGAAAGAATGTCTGCCGGATTGCATGCCGTTGGTACGTAGCGCCATTCCATTCCTGTCGATAATTCTTGGATTAACGATATGCGATTAGCTGTGAACATTTGGAATCGGGAAGGCTCATCACGTATCCAAGATAGGACAACTGCAGAATCCGACCAGCAATAATACCTAAAATTGAACAAATTCATTTGAGCTACCTCTCGAATTAGCTGTGAAAGAAGTGCAGCAGCAGATAACTCCAGCTTTGGTATTGTAAGAGTCCGCAAGGGTGCCACTCGAGACTTAGAGCACAAAAGATGAGCTACGCGCCTTCCACCTGTTATAGATACGACGTAAATGCATCCACCGTAGGCTTCAATGCTAGCATCACTAAATCCATGAACTTCGATGATGCCCTTTGGAACTATAACCAGACGCGGAAGCTTTATTTTCTCCGTATGAGAAATGTCAGCACACAAACTGTTCCAGGAACAATGCAGGGAAGCAAGAAGACTTTCATCCCAATCCAAATGTTCTCTCCAAAGGTGCTGCATAAAGATCTTGGCCTTGGATATCACGGGTCCGATAAGCCCAAGCGGATCATAGAATCGAGCAATGGTAGAAAGTACAGTCCGTTTGCTAGGCTTGCCAGGCGCTTTCATCGGAGAGAAGTTAAACAGAAGGCAGTCTGAAGCTGGATCCCATGCCAATCCAAGCGTCTTAGTGATATCTGTGCCATCATCAAACTTTAGAAAGGTCTCTTTGTCTTCATCAGGCACCTGTTGAAGCACGCTAGGATCATTGGAACACCATTTCCGAAGCTTGAAATTCCCTTTCCGTAAAAGACTGACTGTTTGATGCATGACTTCAACTACTTCTTGGGCAGAGTCGCCTCCAGTGATGAGATCATCTACGTAGAAATCGCTCAAGACCACCTTAGATCCAACAGGAAACGATCTTCTTTCATCAATGGCCAATTGCTGCATGGCCCGAACTGCCAGAAAAGAAGCTGGCTTTGTGCCATAGGTAACGGTATCGAGTTTGAAAACTTGAATTTCCTGATGAGGCGCATCACGCCAAAGGATGCATTGCAGGTACGAGTCGGATTCAGCCATCCTAACGCACCTATACATTTTGCAAATGTCACCAGTCAAGGCTACTGGAAATGTTCTAAATTGCAAAAGAGTGCTGAAAAGCTTGCGTTGAATTGTTGGGCCTGTCATGAGGATTTCATTAAGCGAATAAACAGACGAAGACACAGCTGAACCATCAAACACAACTCTAAGCTTAGTGGTTGAGCTATCCTCTTTCAGCACGCAATGATGAGGTAAATAATACTTGCAGCGACTTAGCATGTGCGACTCAACAATAGACATGTGATTAAGGTCCACATACTCTTTGATGAACGCGGAATACTGAGACTTCAACTCAGGATGACGCTCCAATTTGCGTTCCAGGTTACAAAAACGACGATAAGCTTGCTGATAGGAATCCCCAATCAGATCTACAGGATGTTTAACTGGAAGGCGAACCGAATATTCGCCAGTGCCTAAACGAGCAAAAGTTTGTTTAAAATGGGCTTCACAGTCAAGTTCCTCCTTAGTAGATTCATTTACTACACTAGAGCAGGATTCTAACTCCCAAAAACGACGTACGATTTCATCAAGCTTATGATCAGGGCTAGTAGTTGGCGTTGAAATCGAGCGAGTGGCCATCAATGAGGCAGGGCTTGTTGACAACGTTCCTCCTGTCACTATCCAACCTAATTGAGTTTTTTGGAGAATGGGTAAGCCAGGAGCGAGTTTAATTTGGCCAACGCATAACAATTCAAAAAAGAGAGCAGCTCCAATTAGAAGATCGATTTGTTGCGGCTTAAAGAATTCTGGATCGGCCAATCGAATATTTGAGGGTATATTCCAACGATCAGTGCTAACACCATAGCTCGGCTGATTTCCAGTAATAGACGGAGCTATTAAAACTGAGATGCTAGCAGCGTAGTCAGTTGTTCGCGATTTAAGACTTATATCAGCTGCATAGCCTTCTGAGTCAACACTAGACTCCCCTAGTCCTGAAATCGAAGTAGGCGATCGATGCTTACGTAGCTGGAGGTAGTGAGCTAAACGGGATGTAATAATGTGCACCTGCGAACCAGAATCGAGTAGAGCACGGCAAGGAACAAGAACACCAGTGCGACTCCTAATGCTGATGACAGCAGTTGCCAATAGCACAATGTCTTGACTGAGATTTTGGGCTACAAGTGTTGACGAGGATTTTGCAGCAGGCGCATGCGGAGCAGATATAATTTGAGAGCCCTCAATCTGAGTCTCAAAATGAAGAAGAGTGTGATGCTTGGCCTTACAACGATTGCAGGCGGTCGAACTGCACTCTTTCATTCTATGCCCCTTGCGCAGGCAATTAATGCAAAGAGACAGCTTCTTAACCTCGCGAAGACGCAGTTGCGGAGACAGATTTTCAAAACGGGAGCAATTGTAAATCAAATGGCCTGATGATTCACAAAACACGCATTCATTTGTGCTGGAGTTAGTAGCGACAAAGGCTTTTCTACTGGTGTTAAGGGTTTTGCTACTTTTTCCCACCTTGGAGCTAGGCGTATACGTTGCCATAGCGTGTTCCACATTTTCCAACCTTTGACATCGTCTATCCAAAAAAGCCATGAATTGTTCACAGGTCGGGATTGTATCCATCGGTGCTGTCTCCTCCCAACTGGTCTGAGTTGCCTTGTCCACTTTCTGTAGCAAGCTGTGCACAATAATAAAGCCTGCAATCTGCTCAACGCTGCCCATGCCTTGAAGAGCACGGATGTTGGCGTTTACGGTATCCGAAAGGGTTCGAAGTTTAACCGCTGACGACGACTCGATGCAATCCAAACCCAAAATCTCAGTGACATGTGCCTGAAAAATAAGACGCTTGTTATTAAACCGCTTTTTTAGTAAATCTAACGCAATTGAATAGTTAGCACTGCTGATTTCCAACGATGAAACACACTCCAGGGCTGGTCCTTTCAGGCACGATCGCAAATGCTGAAACTTCTCCACATCCGATAATCCTGAGTCGCTGTCAATGATTGACGAGAACATTGAAATGAAATCTGCATACTTTGTGTAGCCTCCGCTGAACTTTGGAAGCTTAAGCTCAGGCAATCGAATCCGGCTCTGAGTCAATGTGTGATTGTCAGCAGATGTTTCATGCCTCATGGTCGAACACAAAGGCGATGATAACTTTCGCTTATTAAGTTCGCGGCGCAAGCTAGTCTCAACGAGTATTGATAATTCATCAAAAGATTCACGTAATTCACTTCCGATTTCATTACAATCCAGCTCCTCCAATGTGTAATGCATACTGTTGAATTGCTGCTGCGCGCTTTCAAGACCTTTAAGCCGGATCGCCAACTCCTCTTCGCTGAGATGCCCAATATGCTCCGGAGCAATAGCTTTGGCCATCCGCTTCACTTGCTCGTTAATAGCCTTGGCCTTAGCTTTATAAAACGGAGCACCAAGTGACGGAACTGCAGGATTATTAATCACCTCAACAGTATTCGGCATGTTGAATATGTTTTTGATGTTATATGTACACGCACGCAAAATAAAGTTTTAGAGCCACTGATGGTAAAACAAAGTTTTAGTGCCACTGAATGTCGGAACTCTTGCACGCTATTGTTCAAAACTTAGTGTATGTCAAGCACAATTCAATTTAATGCCTCGAAAACCACTTTCATATATTACAGTTTTATATGCACTGAACTCTTGCGATTTACTTATTTTGGCAAGTGCAGCTGGTAACAACGTAACGATTTAATTGCACCAATATACCAAGGTCAAAAAAGGGCAAACACCTTGAGCACAAGCAAATGCAAAGCGAAACGGGAGCAGCAATAGCAATGCAGAAACGATTTCTGCAGCGGTTAAATGTTTAAAGAGACAAGTGAAGATAATGCGCGGGCGTCAATGCAGGTCAAACACCTTAATGCAAAAGCGAACGCAAAAACGAAGCGACAACATCGAAAACGATAAAAGAGCGCGTGCGCGCTTTACTAACTCTATAAGTTAAATAATTTTTAATTATTTAAACAAATGCAGAGTATTCACGTCGGGGTCACCAAATGTTGAGCTATTGAGCTTTTTCAATAGCTATCGAATTTCCAAATGTCACTAAACAAATTATAAATGCTGCGAGATTTGCATTACTGAGTTTAATATGTATATTTTAATTTGCCTTCGTGGCCATAAAATAATAAAAATTTTTAAAGTTGTGTATTGAACACCCCCATTGGGGGGAAAAAAAGTTTTTTGTGGAAAAAAAAAACAAAAACATATAAAAAAAAAAACGCGAAAAACACCACGGGCCCCAAGAAAAAAAAAAAAAAAAAAAAAAAAAAAAAAAAAAAAAAAAAAAAAAAAAAAAATCATCATTATCTTTATCATCAATATCATTATCATCATTATCATTATCATCATTATTATTATCATCATTATCATCATTATTATTATCATCATTATCATCATTATTATTATCATAGTTATTTTTATCATCATTATCATCATTATTTTTATCATCATTATCATCAATCATTATCATCATTATCATCATTATTATTATCATCATTATCATCATTATTACTATCATCATTATTATCATTATTATTATCATCATTATCATTATCATCATAAATATCAATAACAACATTTTTATCAATATCATTATCAATATCTTCAACAGCTTGCAATTGCAAAATAATTAAATTTCTCTGCTCTCCTGTAAAAATTTGATATGCCTCGTGGCAAAAGGAAAAATGCCGTTTTAAATAAAATGTAATATTGCGACAAGCTATAAAATTGCAAATCAAGCATTGCGCTTTGCCATCCTCATTTTCTATAAAGAAAAATTCATTCTCCCATTCGGGCATAAACATTTTGGAGCGAACTGTAAAAAATTTGTTTTTTGCTAATGCGCTGCGTGGTGCTTGCCTGTCAATAGTTCGCCTTCAACTAAAAGTACAATTAGGGTATTCAGTAGCTATGCTATGTGCGTAAAGTGTTATATATAATACAGTGTAGCTAGTGAGTGCACTTTTTACGTTTCTTTTGTCGTATTTGTGCTAAGTCAGCTGTTTGCCAGTTCGATGACAATACAATCGAAAGTTAAATTGAATTGAGCAATTGATAAGCTGAAAAAGTTGTTGTTTTCATAAATAATAATTGAAAAACTTTCTTTATTATTCAGAAAATAAATGTTTTTTTATTCATATCAACACTTAAGCATTCTTATATTTTACTTCTAGCTCTAATTTTTGCATTCTATCCTCTTTTCCCAGCTGCAAATTTTTGAATTGAAAATCATTTCGTATTTTTTCTTCCTGTCCACTGTTAAAAACATCAGTTTAGTCTTTTAAATTAATAAATCATAAAATTTACTTACTTTTACAACCAAAACTCGCCTAGTGTGACCTAATTTCACTAATTCAATAATCTCGAAAGCAGCTGTTTTTATAAATAGTCTGGCAACCACTCAATAACACATATAATACAATAGTAGCAAACATACCCAGGGGCATGTTTGCTGTGTTAAAAATGCTTCTGTGTGTTTGTTGTAAAGCTTTCATATAACACTTATGCACTTTACGCACATAGCATAGCTACTGAATACCCTAAATGTTAAGTCTAATGCGTGCTCTAATGCATGCTTCGGCACGACAACCGACGACGAACGAACAATCGTGTTCTAAAAATAGCTTTCAATGCTTATAGCGTACGTGTGATTTCGTGCAGTCGGCAGCGAAAAACCCAACTCACGAGGCGCGCGCTGGCGCGCGCCAGCGCGCGCCTCGTGTGAGTTAGAAATATTTTGGACGTCGACGTCTGCCCATCACTGTTCTAGAGAAATCAATTTGCTTATCAATGCACATAGGGCATGACCAACGCACACCACCACAGCCGGGCTTGGCTACAGCAGTGATCTTGTCACACTCACGCCCAGTAAGACCTGCACATTTAGCATGCATAAAATTCTCACACAACCAGCAATGAACAAATTGAGGCCGTGCAGAATCGTCAGACTGCTTAAATGTACATGACTTTTTGCAGCACGACATATTTACCACTGGGGTCAAACTAACGAAAATAGGTTGCGAGAGCACAGAACAGACAAAACGGCGCACAGAAAATCTAAGAGCAATCGCACAAATTAAGAGGAATCGTAACACAAATACTTCTTATTTGGAGCGATAAGCAACAACAAAAATGTATTAAAGCACGACAAGCAAGGCAGATAACGCTTAAACGAACAAACACACAAACAAGTGTTTGCGCAGCGAATAAACACGCAAACAAGAGTAAACGCAGCGAACAAACACACAAACAAATGAGTGCACGAATAAGCGGCAGATTTGCAGAATAACAAAAACAGACACTAACAACCACACAGAACTGATTCCGCAATTGTTAAAATAAAATAATTAGCAAATTAAACGACGCACAACAAGAAGCACTTTGCACAGCTTAGGTAAGCCTATGTTTTACGAACAGTAGACTGCAAAAAATAAATAAAAAGCCTGATAAACGGCGCAAAATTAAAAAGTTGTTCGGAGCTTAAGTAAAACACGTCAATCACACTCAAACTGAGATCTCTCTATTTGGAACGCCCTTTCGTAAGCGTTCGTCAATCAGCGCTGAAGGGGTCCGGAATTTCAGCTGGGCCTCAATACGCAGGCGGACCTCCCGATCGAAACTTCCATTTGTGGATCGGATGCGAGCACTGACCCTCTCACCCGCATCGAGCCAGGTGGCGGAAAGTCCCAGTGCCTTTGCCAGTGAGGCGTCAATGCGGCTGGTCGGGCTACATGGATCCACCAGTGCTCGCATCTGGAACGTTTTCCCCTTCGCGACGATGGAAACGCTCACTGTGGGCAGAATTGTGATGCTTTGCAGGATCGCCCAGAGTGCTGGTGTGCCAGACAGTTGGGGCAGTATTTGTTAATCAATACCCGCAGCCGCTTCTCAGCATTGAGGTGCATGAACCGCTGGCACTTCTTCAACGCGTGAACGCCCCGGCACACACGGCAGCGGAAGGACGCCGTGCCACGCAGCTGTTGAGCTGCCCTTTGTGCCTTTTGTGCCTTGGTGGGTGCCATGTTGCTTCGTGTGGAGATTCTGGGAATGCACAAAAAACCAAAATTAGAAAAAGAACTCATGTTGAATGAAACGGTTAGTCACGTCTTCAACAAAGGAGTTGGATTGTTGGGCTCGGAATGGAGTGGAAGGAGGATAAGTTTGGCCACGGGCCTTTTAATAGGTCCGCGGGTCGTGAGCACGTCGACCACTCGGACCCGGTCATCCTGTCCTGGGTGGGTTTCCTTGACGCGTCCCAAGCGCCATTCGTTCGATGGAAGATTATCCTCCTTGACAACTACCACGTCACCCTGTTGCAGGTTCCTCTCGGGTAGTTGCCACTTAGTCCTCTTGTGTAGCTCCTTCAAGTACTCTTCCTTCCAACGGAAACAGAAGTGTTGGTTGAGAGCCTTGAGCCATTGCCATCTATTTAAAATTGACGCTGCATTTCCTTCTATCTCCGGCTCCACTACAGAAAGAAGTGGGCCTCCTACTAGGAAGTGCCCTGGAGTAAGAGCCAGCAGATCTGTCACGTCTTCGGATAACGGAGACATTGGTCTCGAGTTCAGACAGGCTTCGATCTTGGAGAGCAGGGTGGAGAGCTCTTCAAATGTATATTTGAAGGTTGCGGTCGACTTGTAAAACAGTGTCTTGAAGCTTTTGACACCGGCTTCCCACAGGCCACCCATATGTGGCGCACCTGGTGGGTTGAAATGCCACGAGAGACAATAGTGACTATATGTTGTCTCGACGCGCGTCTTGGTAGCCTCCAAGAAGTCGCGAGTAATAATTCTAGAGGCTCCAACGAACGTTTTCCCATTGTCGGAGTATACTTTGGACGGGCAGCCGCGTCTTGCTATAAAACGAGCAAACACTGCAAGGAATTTGTCCGAAGTCAAGTCGGAGGTGGCTTCAAGATGGATAGCTTTTGTGCTGAAACACACAAAGACACATACATAGCCCTTGGTTATGAGGCAGGCACGACCCGTGTAGTTCTTTATGTCGAACGGACCAGCAAAGTCGATGCCAGTATGTGTAAAGGGACGTGCAAAAAGTCGACCTCTCTTCGGGTAAGGTACCCATGAGCTGAGTTTGGAGCCTCTTTTTGAACACGATGCAGACCCGACAGGAATTGGTCACGGATGTAATAAGCGTCTTAAGCTTGGGAATCCAATACTTGGAACGGATAAGGCGCGTCATTAATTGATTTCCGCCATTCATCGATATTTTATGCGTGAATTCAACGAGGAGACGACTGAACGAGCATAAATACGGAAGTATGACAGGATGCCGTTCATCATGATTAAGATTGCAGGATTTGCTGAGTCGACCGGAAGCTCTCATGATTCCTTGTGGATCAAGGAACGGATTGAAGTTAAGTATGTGGCTGGAAGCCGGCAAGCTATGCTTGTCAAGAAGGCACTTGTATTCTTTCGAATAAGAGGTTCGTTGAGTTAGGGCAACGAGTCGTTCTTGAACTTCTTGAAGTTCACTATTTTGGAGTAGCTGTGATGGAAACAGCACAGAGGATTGACGACATCGTTTAGCAAATCGGAAAACGTAGGCGAGTACTCGTAACGCTCTGCCGAAATCGGAGAACCGTTCAAGTGGATCAGACCGAGACAGTTCAGCAATGTGGACCTTAACTGGACGCTGCTCTAGGTCAGTCTCCAGACATGAGTCAGCTGGAACAGGTTATTGCTCCTGAGGCAGACCCAGCCAGTCGGGTCCATTCCACCACAGATGGCTGTCTTTCAGCTCCTGTGGCGAGACTCCGCGGCTGGCTAAATCTGCTGGATTGTCTTCTGACCGCACGTGTGACCAGGTCCGACAATCAGTGACTTGGCCGATCTTGGAAACGCGGTTGGCGACAAACGTGGTCCAGGAGCAAGGAGATCTGCGAAGCCAGGCCAAAACGATGGTGGAATCCGTCCAGTAAAACGATTCGCACTTTCCTATGGGCATCTGCGGGATGAGGGCTGAGGATAGTTCCGCGAGAAGAACAGCTCCACAAAGTTCGAGTCGAGGGAGCGACACTGTCTTGACTGGAGCCACTCTAGTCTTGGACGTCAGAAGGTGGACGGATACGTGTTGGTCTATTTCCACGCGAACGTACAGTGCTGCCCCGTAAGCCTTTTGAGAGGCGTCGCAGAAACCATGGATCTGGATGATTGCTTCCGGCTGAAAAGAGACCCAACGAGGTACTCGAATATCTCCAAGACGGGGATGATAGGAGAGAAAATCTTCCCAACGCTGAACCAGCTCGGACGGCAAGGGATCGTCCCACCCAAGCTCATGAAGCCAGATTTCCTGCATGAAAATCTTCGCACGAACGATGACAGGTGCCAGCCATCCCGCTGGATCGAAGAGCTTTGCTATTTCCGAAAGGACTTCACGTTTTGTGGTGGATTTCCTTGTAGGAATTTTGGAGGGCGCAAAGAAAAACTCATCTGTGTTGGCTTGCCATCGGATCCCCAAAGTCTTGGCAATGTTGGCCTCTTCGAATTCCAAGAAATCTTCTCTCAGAAGGTGGTCCTTGGGAATGTCTTGGAGGAATTCCTTGTCGTTCGATGTCCATTTTCGAAGGGGAAAGCCCGCTGAACTCATAGCGTCTTGCAGCTCCTTGATGCTGGAAATCGCGCATTGCCTGGTGTGAGCTCCTGCTAATACATCGCCAACGTACATATAAATGGAAATGATGTCACTAGTACGCGGAAATTGTGCTAGCACATCTTTAGCGAGCTGCTGCAAAACGCGAATGGCCATAAACGGTGCGCAATTTACGCCAAACGTAACTGTGTTGAGCTCATAGTCACAGAGCTCTCCATCCTTGTTTCGGTAAAGGATTCTTTGAAATGGCGTGTGTATTGGCTTTACTAGAATCTGCCGATACATCTTAGTAATATCGGCGTTGAAGCCGTAACGAAAAAAACGCCACTTCAAGATCTGAATAGTCAGATCAGACAGTAAGACAGGACCTGCATGAAGGACATCATTCAGGCTCCTACCATTAGTGGATTGACTGGAGGCGTTTAATACAACGCGAACTTTTGTGGTAGTGCTGTCAGGTTTGAAAACCGCATGGTGTGGAAGATAAAAGTTCCCAGTATCTATAGTAGGGGGGACTCGTCTCATGTGACATAAGTCCAGATATTCCTGAATCACGGAGTCGTACTGCTCTTTTAATGGAGTGTTTCTGTTTAAACGGTTCTCGTTTTTTAGAAACTGAGCCAGTGCGATTGACCTTGAATGTCCTAAATTGATGTGATCAGGATTTTTGAAGGGGAGAGCGACAATATATTTGCCTCTCTCATCTCTTGTTGTTGTGCGCATAAAGTAGTCTTCGCATATGGCATCAGACTCCTTTACTGGCTTCATAGGGAGATCCTCCACCCCCAAAACTTTGTGAGGAGGTTTTCCATTCGTTGGTCATTCAAACCGTGACTCGTGTTGAAAAAAAGGAGATTGAGGATGAAGCACAAGTAGCTATTGGGCCGGTAAGAATCCAACCGAAAATGGTTTCTTGACCCAATAAAGCGCCACAAATATTAGGAATAGAGCCGCCTAGTAGGATGGATGGATGTAGATGGCTCAGGAGTTTCGGCATGTTGTTGTTACTGTGCTTCAGCTCCTCTAGTTATTGTTGCTGTATTGGTTGTTGTTGTTGAGCAATAAGCTGTGCTTGCTCTCTCTTTCTTTTCCGATATTTTATCATATATTTATTACGTTTTTGACGTTTTGTTTCATTAGCAGCTAATGCATTTGGTGTTTCATTAGCAGCTAATGCATTTGATCGATTTTCTTCTTGCGATTGCACTTGTGGCTGCTCTTCCTGTTTTTGAACTAATGAATCTTGCATAGTTTTTATTAAAATTAGAATTTTAACACCAAAATTATACGAAATGTAATTACTTCCATTATACACAAATTTAATTTTTTCTAAATTGTTTTGGTTTAAAGGCTTATTCTTATTCTTTGTGCAATAATGTTGGGTAACGTTTTATACCTTCTATTTTTCA
Source organism: Scaptomyza montana (assembly GCA_018904305.1). NCBI lineage: Eukaryota > Metazoa > Arthropoda > Insecta > Diptera > Drosophilidae > Scaptomyza > Scaptomyza montana. The sequence goes on from JAEIGR010000032.1 coordinate 1,499,811, forward strand.
TTTTTTATCACTACATAACAAAACATGTTTACCAAAATGAGCAGTGAATACCTCTCTGTCGCACTAACAAAACAACCCCTTAACAGAGTCAAGAGAGTAAAATAAAGAGAGTAACCTGCCTGTCTCCCTCGCACTCACATGTTCAAATCAGTAGGTACTGGCTCTCTCGGATGACACTTCCTAATTATTTGTATCGTGATCATGACCATGATGGAATAAGTGTAAAGTGACTAAGCACAAAAAAAACAAAGCGAATTCAAAGCAATACACAGCGTTCGTTAATTCACGAGCGAGATTTCGTTTTTTACGACCACTTTTCTCTGCCGCAACACCAATACTATCATATTCGTTTGCAACGCAAAGTGTTAAAGCGGCGAAATAGCGCAGCGAATTGAGTTTTGTGCTTTTACGCAACCCGCGCGTATAGATGTTAACACATCAAAAATATATAAGCTCACACATTGAGCTTAAGCCACGTCTCGTAGATGTAGCTGACATTGATAGTTTTGTTAAAACTCTGTAGATGGTCTTCGTCGCCGCAGCTCGCACCGCTACGGCTCAAACACCAAAAACAATACACAACCAACAGACAACAAATCTACAAATTGAACAGCTCGTTCTTGAAAAGCGGCGCTTACGACGTGACTGGCAATCAAACAGATCGCCATCGGCAAAGCAAAAACTAAAAGATGCCACACGTTAACGCGATCAATGCCGTTACATCGAGCAATTATCAACCACCAGTACGAAAAACTCATTGTGGAGAGCTCACCCAGCTCTAAGCTCACCAACAGAAACAGTAATGCCTATAAGAAACTTCGCAGGTGGCTGGGCCCGCAGCGATGAAGAAAGAGCTAACACATTTGCTACTCATCTTCAAAAAGTGTTCCAACCTAACCCTGTAACAAATACGTTTGCACTACCGTCTGCTTCAAACGGCTCTCAGCTTCAACATGATCCAATCAAGTTTCGCCCGAATGAAATCGTTAGAATCATTAAATAGCAATTGAACCCGAAAAAATCTCCAGGAGGTGACCAAATAACCCCACAGATTATTATTGAGCTTCCTTACTGTGCGATCTGCATAATTGCCCAGCTCTTCAATGCTATCACAAAACTTGGCCACTATCCAGACAGATGGAAAAAGTCAATCATCATTATGATACCAAAGCCTGGAAAAGATCACACAGTTCCCACGTCGAATAGACCTATAAGCTTATTATCGTGTCTATCAAAACTTTTTGAAAAATGTTTGCTGTCCCGGATAAATCCATTCCTGAATCTTCATAACATAATCCCATCACACCAATTTGGCTTTCGTGAAAAGCACGGAACAATTGAGCAGGTTAACAGAATAACATCAGAGATACGAAGCGCGTTCGAAAATAGAGAATACTGCACTGCAATATTTCTGGTGCATAAGATCAAAACAATGCTCCCAAACAACACACATAAGCTGCTTAAGTCGTACCTCTACGACAGAAAGTTCGCACCAAGATGTAACACTGAAATGTCTGACGAACACAGTATTGAAGCTGGTGTTCCACAGGGCAGCGTACTTGCACCAACACTGTACGTGCTATTCACAGCCGACATCCCAATAAGTAACCGATTGACAACATCTACCTTTGCTGATGATACAGCTATTCTCAGCCGCTCCAGATGCCTAAGCAAGTAACTTTCACCCTTAACAGGCAAGATTGGCCACCACTCACGTTAAACAACACCACACTTCCAAAAGCAAACGATGTAACGTATTTTGGCGTACACTTAGACAGAAGACTAACATGGCGGCGACACATTGAAGCTAAAAGAACACATCTCAAACTGAAAGCCAATAGCCTCCATTGGCTCATAAATGCTCGCTCTTCCTTTAGTTTGGACTACAAGGTCCTGATTTACAACTCTGTCCTAAAACCAATCTGGACCTATGGTTCCCAGCAACAAGTATGAAGCTCTTATAGAGTCGTCATGAGGCCAAATTCTGACTGCCAGTTGGAATATGAAATCGTGGCCACAATTCTTTCACAGAGCGCTGTTTCTCTGCCAGCGCATTTCGTGCCCGAGTTTCAAGTCACTCAGCTTGCCGACTGTGCTACACCTTTTTTCTTCATAGCACAGCCAGCCAGCCGTTCTGTGTGTATGCGCCAGTAGCCAGCGATTTTGCAGCGCGCAGACCATTGTTTTTTGGGCTGATCACCTGTTATCACATGCTTATGAGCGTGTGTATTCTTCATATGATCATATGGTATGCCTCCTTCCTTTTCGTTCTAGTGACCTAGCTGTAAAGCAGCAATACACAAATGCGTATTCATATCAACATAAATATATTTCTATATAAATGTGCGTTTTCATATGTTTTGCAGTTTTGGTGGTCGGAGCTTTGAAGTGATTTTTGCTATTTTGTTTGGGCTGGGTTCCATAATCAATTTTGCGACGTTGCCATAGCTTCATAGCATTATATCCACATACATATATATTTCCATATGTATGTCTGCAGTTTTGCTGGGATAAAGGCTTTGTAGCGATTTTTGTTATTTTGCTTGGGCTGGCTAGTGTTAGTGTTTTAGTGCTTTTGTATATCTACATGACATATTTTAATGTATTCGTAGCATTTGACATGGCATTCATTGACCTTTCTCTATTATCAATTAAATTTGGTGTATTTTGCCTACAAAAACCTAAAAAGCAATACTTCCAAGGCAGTCAAATATCATATTTTGTGCTGATCGACCATTTGCATTATCAGGCGAACAGCAAAATAAACAAGCGTCTAGTAAAATAAGCAGGCAAATATCAGTTTTGCATTGCTGGTATATATACTCTTTCATGTTTTTAGCTCTATGACACTTTCCAACAATTTTGCCATCGCAACTATCACACAGTTATGCAACGATTTGCACAAATTGCGAAAGTGTATTCAGCTGTGCATATATCGATTTCATTTGCTGAAAGTTCTGAAGAAAACTCGGAATAAAAAAAATAAAGTAAAGTAAAATAAAATAAATTCGCAGCATTTGCTGCTGATTGGCTGGTGTCGCAGACAGTGAGTCTAGGTTTTGGGTGCCTTGCCTAACATACGCGTATGTATACCATACATACATATATAAATATGTGAATGTATGTGAAACAGTTGCCCTTTCCTTTACTTTATTTTGTTCAAGAAAACGTGCTAAAGCAATAATACAGTTACAAACACACCAAGCTGCCAGCGTTTTATGCCCTGTCCTCATTAGGGCTGCATCTTGCATTTTCGGATTTTGAGCCGAGATGCTGAACATCTCCCATAAAATTGTATGGGTGCTAGATATGGCAGATGCTGGCGTCTAGCCAAGATGTGAGTACACCTGGTGTTAACAGTACTCGATACTCTAAAAAAATTCTGTTATGCTCGATAATTTATTTTATCGGCATGGTGAAACCACTAGTCAAATAAGTACAGGAAATTGAGACTCAAAATGGCAAACGGTAAAAATTAAATTTATTTTGTTTTTTTATGCTATACAAAATAATTCTTTGCAACTATTTTAGCAGATATTATTCGATTTGTATGGAGTGAAGAGGCCACACACGTTTTGCTAGACCTCGAGGGGATTAGCCTGGCGAAATGTGGTGTTCTTCTTTGCCAGTCCAGGCAACTGAGCTACCAGCATTTCGAAAACTTTCCTCTCTCACCAAAAACTTTCTTTGAAGAACTCGTCCGAGTTCCTCGGCACATCCCGCTCCCGAAACTTCCAAACCGAATCTATATTATAAAATGGCATTTCATAAAATAAAATGCATAATTTTGCAATATGATATATCATACGTACATATTTCTATACGCTACGAACGTTCTCATCATGATTAAAGCAAGGTTTACAATGTCAGCGTGAGATTGGAAAATGTTTTGCTTCTGTCTGCCACACATATTTTTCACATAAGTTCGTCTCACTCTCAATCTGTAACCGCTTTCGCTTGCATCTCAGCTTGGAGTGGAAAAAAGCTATTCAAAAATTTAGTTTTAAAAGCTGTCAATAGATGGCGTACTATCGAAATTAGTTAGGTTTTTGCCTCTATTTTGCTCAAAACCGAGGTAAATGATAATAGAATTCACTTTTTTTATATTTATTTGGTACAAATTAACGAATATATAACAATAAAATCATTGTTAAATGAAAAAAAAAAACGTTAATTTTTGCGCCATTGCAAATGTGTTAGCTGAGTTCGAATCAGCTGATTGCATTGTTCACGCTGACATTGTAAACTATCAGCGTACATTTCAGATTTTTAAAAGCTTCAATCCAAGCTAAGCTGACATTGTAAACCTTCCTTAAATGATGAGCTCGACGACCCAAACAAAAATTGCGCCTCCATCTTAGCGTCGTTCTCCAAAATAGATAATAAAACCGAATCCATATATAGCTCACTTAAGGCAGCGTTTACAATGTCAGCTTAGCTTGGATTGAAGCTTTTAAAAATCTGAAATCCGCGCTGGTAGTTTACAATGTCAGCGTGAACAATGCAATCAGCTGATTCGACCTCAGCTAACACATTTGCAATGGCGCGAAAATTAAACGATTTGCTTTTCTTACAAAACAATGATTTTATTGTTATATATGCGTTAATATGTAATAAATAAATATTAAATAGTGAATTATATTAACATTTACCTCTGTATTGAGTAAAATAGTGGTAAAAACATTGGAGCTTACGAAGATGCGACATCTATTGACAGCCATTTTGAGTAAAATAGAGGTAAGATTTTTGGTGCTTTCAAGCACATGTTTCTAATTTCGAAAATGCGACACCTATTGACAGCTTTTAAAACTCAATTTTTGAATAGCTTTTTTTTCTCCAAGCTGAGATGCAAGCGAGACCGGTTACAGATTGGAAATGAGGGAGACAAACTTATGTGAAAAATATGTGTGTCAGACAGGAACAAAACATTTTCCAATCTCACGCTGACATTGTAACCGCTGCCTTATAATTGTAAACTGTCAACAAGATGCAGATGCTGATGTTGTGTATGAGGACAGCTCTCCGTCTTGTTATCGATAATTGCTGTAAATTGTGATGTTAAGTGCTAGTGAGGAAACCACATTAATATGACTTTTAATATATCGTGCTATCTGTTCCAAAACTCGATTGAAAAAAATTTTCGACTAAATTGTTCGAACGAACTCGAAAACACTTGTTGCAGTTTTCTGATTCGTACTTAATTTTAGCACGCCTTTTTTCAATCAGTGTACTGGTGCGTGCAATAAGTTCACTATTAATGTATACAAATTCATAATTAATAAACTTGATCTGCACGTTTTTGCTCGTTTTTGATATATTTAGTGTTATATGAATTCAGCCGTGCAGAGTTCCTTGATATATGGGTCAAAGGCAATCGATGTAATGCCTCCGTAAATTATTTTAAAATGAAAAAATAGGCAATAAATATATAATAAAATAGCGGCCCGGTATATGCATCGCTACGTATAAAGTGAAATTATACAAAAATTGTTGTATAAATGGAGCGTTCTCTCAACCAATCATGATTTCTGTAATTCTGAAGAATATTCGGAAAAACACATTCAATCAATTCATCTATCGATTGCGCAGTTGTATAAAAATTGTTCGGTACAGCGATCAATCCGCTGGTACTGTCGATTTGTATTTTGCCATCACCAATTTATTTATTTTTTTTGTTATTGTCAACTAAGATCAGCTAAGATTAATTAAAATAAAAATTAAATTAGAAATCTAAATTAAAATTAAGTAAAAAATAGAATTATATATAAATCTGAAGTAAATTTAGGTAAAAAATTTATAAAGTTAACGTTAAAGCTCTGGGAAATTCAACAATAAAATTAGTGGTCCAACATTTGATGCGTGGATTGGGAAAAACCCAGAAAAACCCAATCAGACCAGCGTTAGATACTTAGTTAGTGGTTACGATTAGATAAAGAAATAAATATCAATCGTTTTAGTGCAGGAATTGAGGTTTCCAAGGAGATAAGAGAATAAAGCTTGTTATAGTCAGAACATAAAACACGAAATGGTTCATGTATTAAATAGTTGCTCGAGCAACGATCAAGGCTTAGGGGTAAAAAGTTACGAGTAGCTCTAATCGGAACAGTTAATTTAATTCGATATAAAAGAACTGATGAGTCAATTTCGTCATTTAGTAGATTAGTGATAAATAATACTCCATGCATAGTTCTACGGCTTAACAGGGAGGGAAGATTTATTAAAAGGAGTCTACTTGAATACGGGGGTGAGTCAACTCCAGGAACCCAGTTAAAACTTCTACGGACAAATAGAAGAAAGTTCTTCTCCAGAGATTCAACTCTGTCCTGGTGAATCGAGTCTTGTGGGGACCACATACAAGATCCATACTCCAGGATGGGACGAGCTAAGGATGTATAAAGCGTTTTAGAGGTGTAGGGATCGTTAAACTCTTTCGACCACCGCTTGATGAAGCCAAAGCCATTAATGGCCTTATTGACCATGGACGAAATATGAGAGTCAAATTTTAATTTAGGATCAAGAATAAAGCCTAAATCTTTAATTTCAAACACGCGGTTAAGTGGTGAAGCATCAAGCAAGTAGTGAGCAGTATGAGGTGTACTTCTACAAAAAGACATGACTTTACATTTAGAACAATTTAAATTCAGTAAGTTAAAACGTCATAAGGCCGACAATGCACCCAAATCCGACTGTAGCAAGTTACAAAGAGAAGCATCATTATAGGTGAAACATAGTTTTACATTCAGCAAACATATATACAAAAGAGTTAGTAATAACAGCTGGAAGATCGTTAATAAACAGATTAAATAGCATAGGTCCAAGATGACTACCCTGGGAAACACCAGAGGTAACAAAAATAAGTTTAGATACAGACGATTTAAAAACTACTTTTTGTGTTCGGCCACACAAGTACTCCGAAAGCCACAATAAGAGTTTTGATGGAAATCCAATAATATTTAATTTTTGAAGCAACAGAGAATGACTAACAGAATCAAATGCCTTACTAAAATCGGTGTAAACAACGTCAGTTTGCATTTTTTCTTGAAACCCTTTGATAACAAGCGAAGTGAATTCAAGAAGGTTAGTGCATAGACGAAGAATACCTATAGACTGGACAACTCTCTCTTGAGTGAAACTCGTCTGAAAAATATATGCGGGCAACATTGGGTGCGCAAACGAGAATTGACTTTGCAAAAGCACGATGGCAAAGCGGAACGATACACAAAGCAATGTTCGATGTTTCTTACTCGTTGTCGTGCAGCTGTGTTTCTGCTCGCCAAGACCCGGCCAGCTGATGAAGGCAGAATAATGAAATAGAACAAAAATGTATACTTGCATGATTTGGCAAATTTATTTCTTCAATTTTTGTATTTTGCTTGATTTTTGATTTTTGTTTCGGCTAGCTCCTATAAGCATGTGTGTGTGTCCCTGTCTCTATGCATGTCCATATTTTAATGTATGCGTACCACTTGCCAGGCAAATTCATTGACCTTTCTCAACAAATATGAATTTCGGCAAACGCTAAACAGACAATATTTGACTAAATTTGTATTATTTGCCTACAAAAGCCTAAGAAAATCCAGACAAACAATACTTCCAAGGCAATTTTGGTGCTCGTCGAACATTTGCTGACCAGGCACACATCACAAAAAACAAGCCTCTAGCAAAATAGGCAATTGTCAGTTTTGCATTGCTAAAGCAGAAGCAACACAAGAAAACGCTCTGCATAGCCAAACTAACAAGTGCAAAAGAGACATAAGTATACTGCACGCATGCATGTAAATACTGCAATGTGTGTGTAACATCGCTACAACAGCAAAACATATGAGCGAACCAACAATAACAACATATATATATGCATATGATTAAGACTATTTTAATAAACATTATTAATTATAATAAACAACTTTATTATGTATACTTTACTTTTTAATATATTTATTACTAATTATGGAGTTTTATAATTAATATTATGCACGCTTAAAACTAACTAATACAAGCGACATAGGATAGGGCGCGATATTGCCTTTCTTATTATGCGCGCGCGCCTTTATTACATTTGGCCCGATTAGAGCTGCCACTGCTGCAGTTAACAAACAACATCTAACAACACCTTATTTGCATATTCTCTATTCGCCTGTGTCTATTGTCAGTGTTCAATACAGGAATGGTCATCATTGACTTGACTTCATTGATTTGCTTAAGCCTAATATGAATTTCGGCAAAATTTTGAACAAGCCAAGTGCATATTTGCAGCGATCAGTTAATATAAAGTCATGTTTACAGAATTGTTGATTTTAACATGCCTTGGACTTTTCTGCAAGTTCGAACAGAAGTAACGAGTAAAAAAGTCGGCTCTTCCACGATAAACAGCTGTTCTTGTTATGATTATTGCTTCTTTGTTTACAATACACATGCCGCCATGTTTTATATTCTTTGTTGTTGTTTTGCAGTGCTAGCTAGCTAGTTGCCTAGGCAACTAAGTCAATTCTTCTAAGCGTGTAATTTTGTGCATGCATGTGCGTGTGCCATTCGAGAATAGGCAAATCGTGTAATAAGTGTATTCACACGTGCCCAAGTCATTTGCCGAAATACTAACGCAAATGCCCAAATATTGTGTAGACACTAAGTCTAGATTTTTGGTGGGCCCAGAACCAAAATGACATGTGTGTATGTGTTACATTGTTTGTCATTTTTCAATGTCGCTTCTGTTCGTTTGTTTTTTCCGTGCAGTGCGTGCAGTATACTTATGTCTCTTTTGCACTTGTTAGTTTGGCTATGCAGAGCGTTTTCTTGTGTTGCTTCTGCTTTAGCAATGCAAAACTGACAATTGCCTATTTTGCTAGAGGCTTGTTTTTTGTGATGTGTGCCTGGTCAGCAAATGTTCGACGAGCACCAAAATTGCCTTGGAAGTATTGTTTGTCTGGATTTTCTTAGGCTTTTGTAGGCAAATAATACAAATTTAGTCAAATATTGTCTGTTTAGCGTTTGCCGAAATTCATATTTGTTGAGAAAGGTCAATGAATTTGCCTGGCAAGTGGTACGCATACATTAAAATATGGACATGCATAGAGACAGGGACACACACACATGCTTATAGGAGCTAGCCGAAACAAAAATCAAAAATCAAGCAAAATACAAAAATTGAAGAAATAAATTTGCCAAATCATGCAAGTATACATTTTTGTTCTATTTCATTATTCTGCCTTCATCAGCTGGCCGGGTCTTGGCGAGCAGAAACACAGCTGCACGACAACGAGTAAGAAACATCGAACATTGCTTTGTGTATCGTTCCGCTTTGCCATCGTGCTTTTGCAAAGTCAATTCTCGTTTGCGCACCCAATGTTGACCGCATATATTTTTCAGACGAGTTTCACTCAAGAGAGAGTTGTCCAGTCTATAGGTATTCTTCGTCTATGGTTAGTGGTAGTAGATCTACGCCTAACAAAACCGTGTTGATAAGGCGATATAATTATATCGAACTACATCCGTAATGCAGTTGAGAACATATAATTTTATCAAAGACTTTTGGAATGGCAGACAACTTGGATATACCCTTGTAATTTTTATACTCGATACCGAAGGTAAAGAGTATATTGACTTTGTGCAATGTCCGTTATGGTGTCCGTCCGTCTGTCCGTCTGTCCGTCTGTCCGTCCGTATGTTCGCAACTTTTTTCCACACCCTTCAAGCTAGAGACTTGAAACTTTCCAATTCTCTTTATCTATGGGATAGTAAATTAAAGTGTCAAGATGGGGGTTCTACGATAACTGGGGGGCTGGCAAATCGATAAATTCGATAACTCAAAACCGATAAATCCACATATTTCGCACATCCTTACAGCTAGAAGTACCAAATTTGGTAAGAAGATAGCTACTAGCAACCCCCAAAAAACTGCATCAAAAATTTTGGAGCCACGCCCCCATTCCGCCCCCAGCCCCCCGAATTTTAAAGTTAAAAAAGCTTATATCTCCCACAGTTTTTGAGCTATAGTCACCAAATTTGGTGCCAAGATAGGTGATAATGACCCCTCAAAAACTGCATCAAAAGATTAGATGCCACGCCCACGAATACCGCCCCAGCCACCCCCATGTGCCCCAACGCTTCGTCAAAAACGGGAATGCGTGTATCTTCCAGAGTTGTAGAGCTAGAGCCTCCAAATTTGGTGGGAAGATAGTTGGTAACGACCCCCAAAAAACTGCATCAAAGTTTTGGAGCCACGCCCACCCATTCCGCCCCCAGCCCCACCGCATTTTGAAATCAGAAATGGCTATATCTCCCACAGTTTTTGAGCTTGAGCCACCAAATTTGGTGCCAAGATAGGTGATGATGACCCCCCAAAAACTGCATCAAAAGTTTTAGTGCCACGCCTACCAATACTGCCCTAGCCGCCCCCATCCACCCCAACGCTTCGTCAAAAACGGGAATGCGTGTATCTTCCAGAGTTGTGGAGCTAGAGCCACCAAATTTGGTGGGAAGATAGCTGGCAACGACTCCCAAAAATCTGCATCAAAGTTTTGGAGCCACGCCCTCCATTTCGCCCCCCTTTCCCCGCTTTTTACAATTTTCGAGCTAGAGTCACCAAATTTGGTATGAAGATAGCATTTGACATTTCAGAAAGATCTGCATCAAAAATTTGGATTCCACGCCCACCCATACCGCCCCCAGCCCCCCTTTTCCCCACTTATTACAAATTTCGAGCTAGAGTCACCAAATTTGGTATGAAGATAGCAATTGACATTTTACAAAGATATGCATCAAAAATTTTGATGCCACGCCCACCCTTACCGCCCTCAGCCCCCCTTTCCCCATCTTTTTAAACTTCGAGCTAGAGTCACCAAATTTGGTATATAGATAGCAATTGACAATCCACAAAGATCTGCATCAAAAATTTGGATGTCACGCCCACCCATACCGCCCCCAGCCCCCCCTTTCCCCACTTATTACAAATTTCGAGCTAGAGTCACCAAATTTGGTATGAAGATAGCAATTGACATTCCACAAAGATCTGCATCACAAATTTTGAAGTCACGCCCACCCTTACCGGCCCCAGCCCCCTTTCCCCACTAAATACAATTTTCGAGCTAGAGTCACCAAATTTGGTATGAAGATAACAATTGACATTCCACAAAGATCTGCATCAAAAATTTGGATGACACGCCCACCCAAACCGCCCCCAGCCCCCCTTTCCCCACCTTTTACAAATTTTTAGCTAGAGTCACCAAATTTGGTATGAAGATAGCCGGTGGCATCCCCATCTGCATCGGAGAATCTTTAAGGCAGCTTAAACCCCTGCCGCATCCGTACCCCTTTGCATTCAGGCCTCTTTTTACCGGTTTTAATTCTGGTATCGAGTATGCCGCAGTCGGTTGCGTCCGACTGCAACGTTTCCACTTGTTATACTCGTTACCGAAGGTAAAGAGCATATTGGTTTTGTGCAATGTCCGTCATGGTGTCCGTCCGTCTGTCCGTCCGTCTGTCCGTCTGTATGTTCGCAACTTTTTTCCACACCCTTCAAGCTAGAGACTGGAAACTTTCCAATTCTTTTTATCTATGGGATAGTAAATTAAAGTGTCAAGATGGGGGTTCTACGATAACTGGGGGCTGGCAAATCGATAAATTCGATAACTCAAAACCGATAAATCCACATATTTCGCACATCCTTACAGCTAGAAGTACCAAATTTGGTAAGAAGATAGCTATTAGCAACCCCCAAAAAACTGTGTCAAAAATTTTGGAGCCACGCCCCCCATTCTGCCCCCAGCCCCCCGCATTTTAAAGTCAAAAAATACTATATCTCCCACAGTTTTTGAGCTATAGCCACCAAATTTGGTGCCAAGATAGGTGATGATGACCCCCTAAAAACTGCATAAAAAGTTTGGATGCCACGCCCACCGATGCTGCCCTAGCCGCCCCCATCCACCCCAACGCTTCGTCAAAAACGGGAATGCGTGTATCTTCCAGAGTTGTGGAGCTAGAGCCTCCAAATTTGGTGGGAAGATAGCTGTTAACGACCCCCCAAAAAACTGCATATAAGTTTTGGAGCCACGCCCTCCATTTCGCCCCCCTTTCCCCACTTTTTACAATTTTCGAGCTAGAGTCACAAAATTTGGTATGAAGATAGCAATTGACATTCCACAAAGATCTGCATCACAAATTTGGATGCCACGCCCACCCATACCACCCCCAGCCCCCCTTTCACCACTTTTTACAAACTTTGAGCTAGGGTCACCAAATTTGGTATGAAGATAGCAATTGACATTCCACAAAGATCTGCATCAAAAATTTGGACGCCACCACCACCCATACCGCCCCCAGCCCCCTCTTTCCCCACTTTTTACAAACTTTGAGCTAGGGTCACCAAATTTGGTATGAAGATAGCAATTGACATTCCACAAAGATCTGCATCAAAAATTTGGACGCCACCACCACCCATACCGCCCCCAGCCCCCCTTTCCCCACTTTTTACAAACTTTGAGCTAGAGTCACCAAATTTGGTATGAAGATAGCAATTGACATTTCACACAGATCTGCATCAAAAATTTTGATGCCACAACTACCCATACCGCCCCCCCTTTCCCCACCTTTTACAAACTTTGAGCTAGAGTCACAAAATTTTGCAACGAAGACAGCTGGTGGCATCCCCATCTGCATCGGAGAATCTTTAAGGCAGCGTACACCCCTGCCGCAGTCAGGCCTCTTTTTACCGGTTTTAGTACTGGTATCGAGTATGCCGCAGTCGGTTGCGTCCGACTGCAACGTTTCCACTTGTTTAAATCAGTTTTTTTGAATTTGTTCATCAAATAAGATTAACACTTTGACATTGTTTCAATCTTTTGAGTAACTATCACTACATCATCCACCTACAATAGTACATATATATTTAAAGAAATATCTCCTTTATCTTTAATATAAATGCATCGGTCAACTCCTAGATAACAAAACAAATTTCTCTTAAGACATTTTCATAATCTTCAAACCAGCACCTGGCTGCTTGTTTTTACCCCCAAAAATCTTCATTTAATTTACAGACTTTTCCCTCATTTGCTAATGCCAGAATAAATCGAAAGCTAAAAATTCGTGCAACTGGTGCAAATGTTTCTTTGCGTAAAGCCTCGCGCTACAAGTTTGCTTAATATTGGACTAAGTTGCCGAATTCATCTTGTGTAATAGTAAACACCAATTTACAATCAATTATATTTTTGTTTTGAGACCTTTGTACCAAAGACCATGCATTGTTTTGAGAATGGGAATCTAATTCATCTTGAATTGCCTTTTTCCAATTAATTTTAATTTCTTCAAAACAATTTGGAAAATTATTAAAGTAAGTATAAGAATTCATTAAACATTTTTCTAATAATCTATAAGAAATTTTTGGTTTTGTCTTTTAATCTCTCACTGCGTCTGATTTGTGGAATTTTCACGAGGCTGTATAATTATTTTTGAACTGTCATTTAAAGTTTCAATAGTTTCTATTTCTGGCAATGGAAAGCAAGACTCTACGTTTTCAGTGTTTGCATCCTGAAATTCGACTTCCTGTTTTTCGCTTTCATTTTCCAAACAAGAATCTTCTAATTGTTCCAGTCTGTCATTTTGGAACATTGAGTCTTGTGTGTAAAGCACAGTCTTCTACCGACCTTGCATTCAACATATTTGTTTCGTCAACCACAACATCTCTAGCTGTAATAAACCTCCGTGATTCTTTAGTTGAGCTTTATTTTTCGAGCTTATTAATCCAGCTGATCGATGACAGACCTGGCACCTGCAAATTTGCTGGAATTATTTGACAACTTGTGATTGGCTTAAAAATAGTTCAATTTGGGTGAATATAAACTATAATAAATATGGAAACTAAAGATCGAGGCATGTAGAATCAAAAACAAAACTCATTCGTGATGTCTTCGTAAGTGGATTTTGGCTGTCAATTGTTTTGTGCACTTCAAGCATGCACAAACTTGTCTTTCAGTCTTCCACCCTCTAACACTTCCCCCTCTAACACTTTCCTCCTCTAACACTTTCTCCCTCTTGCACCTTTTCCCTCTAACACTTTTCCCCTCTTACACCTTCTCACTCTAACACCTTCTCCCTCTAACTCCTTATAATCTTAATCTACTATTGTTTAAAAACAATGTGTTGATCTTGCTACCATCCTTGCACACACAGTAATTCCTATCCTTTTCAAGTTCAAACGTCAAATTGCATATATGTCCCAGTAATTACTGAGTCTACGATCCTGAGTGAATTTAACTCGTATCAAACCTGGCTACTTGCCTGGTCCTGATGGAGTGCCAGGTTGTATTCTTAGATACAGCGCGGATTCTCTTTGTAAACCCTTAAATAAATTATTTAATTTGTCTGTTAACTAAACTATGTTTCCTGATATACGGAAGGAATCCTTTATAATTCCACTCCATAAAAATTGTTCTAAGTCAAACGTTATAAATTAAAGGGGTATATCCAAGTTGTCTGCCATTCCAAAAGTCTTTGAAAAAATTATATGTTCTCAACTGCAACACACATGTAGTTCAATTATATCGCCCTATCAACACGGTTTTGTTAGGCGTAGATCTACTACCACTAACCTTCTTGAATTCACTTCGCTTGTTATCAAAGGGTTTCAAGAAAAAATGCAAACTGACGTTGTTTACACCGATTTTAGTAAGGCATTTGATTCTGTTAGTCATTCTCTGTTGCTTCAAAAATTAAATATTATTGGATTTCCATCAAAACTCTTATTGTGGCTTTCGGAGTACTTGTGTGGCCGAACACAAAAAGTAGTTTTTAAATCGTCTGTATCTAAACTTAATTTTGTTACCTCTGGTGTTTCCCAGGGTAGTCATCTTGGACCTATGCTATTTAATCTGTTTATTAACGATCTTCCAGCTGTTATTACTAACTCTTATGTATATATGTTTGCTGAATGTAAAACTATGTTTCACCTATAATGATGCTTCTCTTTGTAACTTGCTACAGTCGGATTTGGGTGCATTGTCGGCCTTATGTCGTTTTAACTTACTGAATTTAAATTGTTCTAAATGTAAAGTCATGTCTTTTGTAGAAGTACACCTCATACTGCTCACTACTTGCTTGATGCTTCACCACTTAACCGCGTGTTTGAAATTAAAGATTTAGGCTTTATTCTTGATCCTAAATTAAAATTTGACTCTCATATTTCGTCCATGGTCAATAAGGCCATTAATGGCTTTGGCTTCATCAAGCGGTGGTCGACAGAGTTTAACGATCCCTACACCTCTAAAACGCTTTATACATCCTTAGCTCGTCCCATCCTGGAGTATGTGGTCCCCACAAGACTCGATTCACCAGGACAGAGTTGAATCTCTGGAGAAGAACTTTCTTCTATTTGTCCGTAGAAGTTTTAACTGGGTTCCTGGAGTTGACTCACCCCCGTATTCAAGTAGACTCCTTTTAATAAATCTTCCCTCCCTGTTAAGCCGTAAAACTATGCATGGAGTATTATTTATCACTAATCTACTAAATGACGAAATTGACTCATCAGTTCTTTTATATCGAATTAAATTAACTGTTCCGATTAGAGCTACTCGTAACTTTTTACCCCTAAGTCTTGATCGTTGCTCGAGCAACTATTTAATACATGACCCCCTAAAAACTGCATAAAAAGTTTGGATGCCACGCCCACCGATGCTGCCCTAGCCGCCCCCATCCACCCCAACGCTTCGTCAAAAACGGGAATGCGTGTATCTTCCAGAGTTGTGGAGCTAGAGCCTCCAAATTTGGTGGGAAGATAGCTGTTAACGACCCCAAAAAACTGCATATAAGTTTTGGAGCCACGCCCTCCATTTCGCCCCCCTTTCCCAACTTTTTACAATTTTCGAGCTAGAGTCACCAAATTTGGTATGAAGATAGCATTTGACATTTCAGAAAGATCTGCATCAAAAATTTGGATTCCACGCCCACCCATACCGCCCCCAGCCCCCCTTTTCCCCACTTATTACAAATTTCGAGCTAGAGTCACCAAATTTGGTATGAAGATAGCAATTGACATTTTACAAAGATATGCATCAAAAATTTTGATGCCACGCCCACCCTTACCGCCCTCAGCCCCCCTTTCCCCATCTTTTTTAAACTTCGAGCTAGAGTCACCAAATTTGGTATATAGATAGCAATTGACATTCCACAAAGATCTGCATCAAAAATTTGGATGTCACGCCCACCCATACCGCCCCCAGCCCCCCTTTCCCCACATATTACAAATTTCGAGCTAGAGTCACCAAATTTGGTATGAAGATAGCAATTGACATTCCACAAAGATCTGCATCACAAATTTTGAAGTCACGCCCACCATTACCGGCCCCAGCCCCCCTTTCCCCACTAAATACAATTTTCGAGCTAGAGTCACCAAATTTGGTATGAAGATAACAATTGACATTCCACAAAGATCTGCATCAAAAATTTGGATGACACGCCCACCCAAACCGCCCCCAGCCCCACCTTTTACAAATTTTTAGCTAGAGTCACCAAATTTGGTATGAAGATAGCCGGTGGCATCCCCATCTGCATCGGAGAATCTTTAAGGCAGCTTAAACCCCTGCCGCATCCGTACCCCTTTGCATTCAGGCCTCTTTTTACCGGTTTTAATTCTGGTATCGAGTATGCCGCAGTCGGTTGCGTCCGACTGCAACGTTTCCACTTGTTATACTCGTTACCGAAGGTAAAGAGCA
Organism: Scaptomyza montana; assembly: GCA_018904305.1. Classification (NCBI taxonomy): domain Eukaryota; kingdom Metazoa; phylum Arthropoda; class Insecta; order Diptera; family Drosophilidae; genus Scaptomyza; species Scaptomyza montana. The sequence continues at coordinate 1,516,508 of JAEIGR010000032.1, forward strand.
TATTGGTTTTGTGCAATGTCCGTCATGGTGTCCGTCCGTCTGTCCGTCTGTATGTTCGCAACTTTTTTCCACACCCTTCAAGCTAGAGACTTGAAACTTTCCAATTCTCTTTATCTATGGGATAGTAAATTAAAGTGTCAAGATGGGGGTTCTACGATAACTGGGGGCTGGCAAATCGATAAATTCGATAACTCAAAACCGATAAATCCACATATTTCGCACATCCTTACAGCTAGAAGTACCAAATTTGGTAAGAAGATAGCTATTAGCAACCCCCAAAAAACTGCGTCAAAAATTTTGGAGCCACGCCCCCCATTCTGCCCCCAGCCCCCCGCATTTTAAAGTCAAAAAATACTATATCTCCCACAGTTTTTGAGCTATAGCCACCAAATTTGGTGCCAAGATAGGTGATGATGACCCCCTAAAAACTGCATAAAAAGTTTGGATGCCACGCCCACCGATGCTGCCCTAGCCGCCCCCATCCACCCCAACGCTTCGTCAAAAACGGGAATGCGTGTATCTTCCAGAGTTGTGGAGCTAGAGCCTCCAAATTTGGTGGGAAGATAGCTGTTAACGACCCCCAAAAAACTGCATATAAGTTTTGGAGCCACGCCCTCCATTTCGCCCCCCCTTTCCCCACTTTTTACAATTTTCGAGCTAGAGTCACAAAATTTGGTATGAAGATAGCAATTGACATTCCACAAAGATCTGCATCACAAATTTGGATGCCACGCCCACCCATACCACCCCCAGCCCCCTTTCACCACTTTTTACAAACTTTGAGCTAGGGTCACCAAATTTGGTATGAAGATAGCAATTGACATTCCACAAAGATCTGCATCAAAAATTTGGACGCCACCACCACCCATACCGCCCCCAGCCCCCTCTTTCCCCACTTTTTACAAACTTTGAGCTAGGGTCACCAAATTTGGTATGAAGATAGCAATTGACATTCCACAAAGATCTGCATCAAAAATTTGGACGCCACCACCACCCATACCGCCCCCAGCCCCCCTTTCCCCACTTTTTACAAACTTTGAGCTAGGGTCACCAAATTTGGTATGAAAATAGCAATTGACATTTCACACAGATCTGCATCAAAAATTTTGATGCCACAACTACCCATACCGCCCCCCCTTTCCCCACCTTTTACAAACTTTGAGCTAGAGTCACAAAATTTTGCAACGAAGACAGCTGGTGGCATCCCCATCTGCATCGGAGAATCTTTAAGGCAGCGTACACCCCTGCCGCAGTCAGGCCTCTTTTACCGGTTTTAGTACTGGTATCGAGTATGCCGCAGTCGGTTGCGTCCGACTGCAATGTTTCCACTTGTTTAAATCAGTTTTTTTGAATTTGTTCATCAAATAAGATTAACACTTTGACATTGTTTCAATCTTTTGAGTAACTATCACTACATCATCCACCTACAATAGTACATATATATTTAAAGAAATATCTCCTTTATCTTTAATATAAATGCATCGGTCAACTCCTAGATAACAAAACAAATTTCTCTTAAGACATTTTCATAATCTTCAAACCAGCACCTGGCTGCTTGTTTTTACCCCCAAAAATCTTCATTTAATTTACAGACTTTTCCCTCATTTGCTAATGCCAGAATAAATCGAAAGCTAAAAATTCGTGCAACTGGTGCAAATGTTTCTTTGCGTAAAGCCTCGCGCTACAAGTTTGCTTAATATTGGACTAAGTTGCCGAATTCATCTTGTGTAATAGTAAACACCAATTTACAATCAATTATATTTTTGTTTTGAGACCTTTGTACCAAAGACCATGCATTGTTTTGAGAATGGGAATCTAATTCATCTTGAATTGCCTTTTTCCAATTAATTTTAATTTCTTCAAAACAATTTGGAAAATTATTAAAGTAAGTATAAGAATTCATTAAACATTTTTCTAATAATCTATAAGAAATTTTTGGTTTTGTCTTTTAATCTCTCACTGCGTCTGATTTGTGGAATTTTCACGAGGCTGTATAATTATTTTTGAACTGTCATTTAAAGTTTCAATAGTTTCTATTTCTGGCAATGGAAAGCAAGACTCTACGTTTTCAGTGTTTGCATCCTGAAATTCGACTTCCTGTTTTTCGCTTTCATTTTCCAAACAAGAATCTTCTAATTGTTCCAGTCTGTCATTTTGGAACATTGAGTCTTGTGTGTAAAGCACAGTCTTCTACCGACCTTGCATTCAACATATTTGTTTCGTCAACCACAACATCTCTAGCTGTAATAAACCTCCGTGATTCTTTAGTTGAGCTTTATTTTTCGAGCTTATTAATCCAGCTGATCGATGACAGACCTGGCACCTGCAAATTTGCTGGAATTATTTGACAACTTGTGATTGGCTTAAAAATAGTTCAATTTGGGTGAATATAAACTATAATAAATATGGAAACTAAAGATCGAGGCATGTAGAATCAAAAACAAAACTCATTCGTGATGTCTTCGTAAGTGGATTTTGGCTGTCAATTGTTTTGTGCACTTCAAGCATGCACAAACTTGTCTTTCAGTCTTCCACCCTCTAACACTTCCCCCTCTAACACTTTCCTCCTCTAACACTTTCTCCCTCTTGCACCTTTCCCTCTAACACTTTTCCCCTCTTACACCTTCTCACTCTAACACCTTCTCCCTCTAACTCCTTATAATCTTAATCTACTATTGTTTAAAAACAATGTGTTGATCTTGCTACCATCCTTGCACACACAGTAATTCCTATCCTTTTCAAGTTCAAACGTCAAATTGCATATATGTCCCAGTAATTACTGAGTCTACGCTCCTGAGTGAATTTAACTCGTATCAAACCTGGCTACTTGCCTGGTCCTGATGGAGTGCCAGGTTGTATTCTTAGATACAGCGCGGATTCTCTTTGTAAACCCTTAAATAAATTATTTAATTTGTCTGTTAACTAAACTATGTTTCCTGATATACGGAAGGAATCCTTTATAATTCCACTCCATAAAAATTGTTCTAAGTCAAACGTTATAAATTAAAGGGGTATATCCAAGTTGTCTGCCATTCCAAAAGTCTTTGAAAAAATTATATGTTCTCAACTGCAACACACATGTAGTTCAATTATATCGCCCTATCAACACGGTTTTGTTAGGCGTAGATCTACTACCACTAACCTTCTTGAATTCACTTCGCTTGTTATCAAAGGGTTTCAAGAAAAATGCAAACTGACGTTGTTTACACCGATTTTAGTAAGGCATTTGATTCTGTTAGTCATTCTCTGTTGCTTCAAAAATTAAATATTATTGGATTTCCATCAAAACTCTTATTGTGGCTTTCGGAGTACTTGTGTGGCCGAACACAAAAAGTAGTTTTTAAATCGTCTGTATCTAAACTTAATTTTGTTACCTCTGGTGTTTCCCAGGGTAGTCATCTTGGACCTATGCTATTTAATCTGTTTATTAACGATCTTCCAGCTGTTATTACTAACTCTTATGTATATATGTTTGCTGAATGTAAAACTATGTTTCACCTATAATGATGCTTCTCTTTGTAACTTGCTACAGTCGGATTTGGGTGCATTGTCGGCCTTATGTCGTTTTAACTTACTGAATTTAAATTGTTCTAAATGTAAAGTCATGTCTTTTTGTAGAAGTACACCTCATACTGCTCACTACTTGCTTGATGCTTCACCACTTAACCGCGTGTTTGAAATTAAAGATTTAGGCTTTATTCTTGATCCTAAATTAAAATTTGACTCTCATATTTCGTCCATGGTCAATAAGGCCATTAATGGCTTTGGCTTCATCAAGCGGTGGTCGAAAGAGTTTAACGATCCCTACACCTCTAAAACGCTTTATACATCCTTAGCTCGTCCCATCCTGGAGTATGGATCTTGTATGTGGTCCCCACAAGACTCGATTCACCAGGACAGAGTTGAATCTCTGGAGAAGAACTTTCTTCTATTTGCCCTTGAAGTTTTAACTGGGTTCCTGGAGTTGACTCACCCCCGTATTCAAGTAGACTCCTTTTAATAAATCTTCCCTCCCTGTTAAGCCGTAGAACTATGCATGGAGTATTATTTATCACTAATCTACTAAATGACGAAATTGACTCATCAGTTCTTTTATATCGAATTAAATTAACTGTTCCGATTAGAGCTACTCGTAACTTTTTACCCCTAAGTCTTGATCGTTGCTCGAGCAACTATTTAATACATGAACCATTTCGTGTTTTATGTTCTGACTATAACAAGCTTTATTCTCTTATCTCCTTGGAAACCTCAATTCCTGCACTAAAACGATTGATATTTATTTCTTTATCTAATCGTAACCACTAACTAAGTATCTAACGCTGGTCTGATTGGGTTTTTCTGGGTTTTTCCCAATCCACGCATCAAATGTTGGACCACTAATTTTATTGTTGAATTTCCCAGAGCTTTAACGTTAACTTTATAAATTTTTTACCTAAATTTACTTCAGATTTATATATAATTCTATTTTTTACTTAATTTTAATTTAGATTTCTAATTTAATTTTTATTTTAATTAATTTGGATTTTATGTCAGCTGATCTTAGTTGACAATAAAAAAAAAATAAATAAATTGGTGATGGCAAAATACAAATCGACAGTACCAGCGGATTGATCGCTGTACGGAACAATTTTTATACAACTGCGCAATCGATAGATGAATTGATTGAATGTGTTTTTCCAAATATTCTTCAGAATTACAGAAATCATGATTGGTTGAGAGAACGCTCCATTTATACAACAATTTTTGTATAATTTCACTTTATACGTAGCGATGCATATACCGGGCCGCTAGTTTATTATATATTTATTGCCTATTTTTTCATTTCCAATCTGTAACCGGTCTCGCTTGCATCTTAGCTTGGAGTGGAAAAAAGCTATTCAAAAATTGAGTTTTAAAAGCTGTCAATAGGTGTCGCATTTTCGAAATTAGCAACATGTGCTTGAAAGCACCAAAAATCTTACCTCTGTTTTACTCAAAATGGCTGTCAATAGATGTCGCATCTTCGTAAGCTCCAATGTTTTTACCACTATTTTACTCAATACAGAGGTAAATGTTAATATAATTCACTATTTAATATTTATTAAGTACATATTAACGCATATATAACAATAAAATCATTGTTTTGTAAGAAAAGCAAATCGTTTAATTTTCGCGCCATTGCAAATGTGTTAGCTGAGGTCGAATCAGCTGATTGCATTGTTCACGCTGACATTGTAAACTACCAGCGTGGATTTCAGATTTTTAAAAGCTTCAATCCAAGCTAAGCTGACATTGTAAACGCTGCCTTAAGTGAGCTATATATGGATTAGGTTTTATTATCTATTTTGGAGAACGACGCTAAGATGGAGGCGCAATTTTTGTTTGGGTCGTCGAGCTCATCATTTAAGGAAGGTTTACAATGTCAGCTTAGCTTGGATTGAAGCTTTTAAAAATCTGAAATGTACGCTGATAGTTTACAATGTCAGCGTGAACAATGCAATCAGCTGATTCGAACTCAGCTAACACATTTGCAATGGCGCAAAAATTAACGTTTTTTTTTTTTCATTTAACAATGATTTTTTTGTTATATATTCGTTAATTTGTACCAAATAAATATAAAAAAGTGAATTCTATTATCATTTACCTCGGTTTTGAGCAAAAATAGAGGCAAAAACCTAACTAATTTCGATAGTACGCCATCTATTGACAGCTTTTAAAACTATATTTTTGAATAGCTTTTTTCCACTCCAAGCTGAGATGCAAGCGAAAGCGGTTACAGATTGAGAGTGAGACGAACTTATGTGAAAATATGTGTGGCAGACAGAAGCAAAACATTTTCCAATCTCACGCTGACATTGTAAACCTTGCTTTAATCATGATCAGAACGTTCGTAGCGTATAGAAATATGTACGTATGATATATCATATTGCAAAATTATGCATTTTATTTTATGAAATGCCATTTTATAATATAGATTCGGTTTGGAAGTTTCGGGAGCGGGATGTGCCGAGGAACTCGGAAAAGTTCTTCAAAGAAAGTTTTTGGTGAGAGAGGAAAGTTTTCGAAATGCTGGTAGCTCAGTTGCCTGGACTGGCAAAGAAGAACACCACATTTCGCCAGGCTAATCCCCTCGAGGTCTAGCAAAACGTGTGTGGCCTCTTCACTCCATACAAATCGAATAATATCTGCTAAAATAGTTGCAAAGAATTATTTTGTATAGCATAAAAAAACAAAATAAATTTAATTTTTACCGTTTGCCATTTTGAGTCTCAATTTCCTGTAATTATTGACTAGTGGTTTCACCATGCCGATAAAATAAATTATCGAGCATAACAGAATTTTTTAGAGTATCGAGTACTGTTAACACCAGGTGTACTCACATCTTGGCTAGACGCCAGCATCTGCCATATCTAGCACCCATACAATTTTATGGGAGATGTTCAGCATCTCGGCTCAAAATCCGAAAATGCAAGATGCAGCCCTAATGAGGACAGGGCATAAAACGCTGGCAGCTTGGTGTGTTTGTAACTGTATTATTGCTTTAGCAAGTTTTCTTGAACAAAATAAAGTAAAGGAAAGGGCAACTGTTTCACATACATTCACATATTTATAAATGTATGTATGGTATACATACGCGTATGTTAGGCTAGGCACCCAAAACCTAGACTCACTGTCTGCGACACCAGCCGATCAGCAGCAAATGCTGCGAATTTATTTTATTTTACTTTACTTTATTTTTTTTATTCCGAGTTTTCTTCAGAACTTTCAGCAAATGAAATCGACATATGCACAGCTGAAAACACTTTCGCAATTTGTGCAAATCGTTGCATAACTGTGTGATAGTTGCGATGGCAAAATTGTTGGAAAGTGTCATAGAGCTAAAAACATGAAAGAGTATATACAATATATATATATGCAATGCAAAACTGATATTTGCCTGCTTATTTTACTAGACGCTTGTTTATTTTGCTGTTCGCCTGATAATGCAAATGGTCGATCAGCACAAAATATGATATTTGACTGCCTTGGAAGTATTGCTTTTTAGGTTTTTGTAGGCAAAATACACCAAATTTAATTGATAATAGAGAAAGGTCAATGAATGCCATGTCAAATGCTACGAATACATTAAAATATGTCATGTAGATATAAAAAAGCACTAAAACACTAACACTAGCCAGCCCAAGCAAAATAACAAAAATCGCTACAAAGCCTTTATCCCAGCAAAACTGCAAACATACATATGGAAATATATATGTACATATTTGGATATAATGCTATGAAGCTATGGCAACGTCGCAAAATTGATTATGGAACCCAGCCACGATTTCATATTCCAACTGGCAGTCAGAATTTGGCCTCATGACGACTCTTTAAGAGCTTCATACTTGTTGGTTCCCAGTTATGGGGGAACGCTTGCAACTGCAGCATTGACATTGTCCAGAGATCTCAGTCAAAAATCCTGAGAATCATCACCGAGGCACCGTGGTATGTTCGGAACGAAAACATTCATAAAGACTTAAACATCTTTACAGTCAAGGAGGAAATAGCGGAACAAAAAGTAAAATAGTTAAGCAAGCTCTCGTCGCACACAAATCATCTCGCGAGAGGTCTCACAAGGCTGCGCAGCCAATCCCGTCTTCGTCGTAGCGACTTACCAACCCAGCGATGATTTTTAGGGACGCGCAATCAGAATACAGTCAAAAAAGAAAATGTACTGTTAGCTTAGATTTATTAATAAGATTTGTATACTTATTGCTAGTTTTCTAATTCACTAGAAAAGATTCAATAAATAAGTCCACCAATTAAAAAATATTCATTATAACTGTTCTTAGTTCTGGGCTTGTTACCGGTGTACTTGTACCTGGTTGCCTATTTGTTGCTTGGCTTGTGCCACCTTCGATACCGAGGTTTGCCATGGCATTTACTATATCGTCTGGCATGTTATCAACGAAACTACGGAATGAGGCTATGATTTAAATTGAGCGGACCACAATAATTTGAAAAGATTATTTTTTGTGTGAGAATCTTTAGCAGCAATTATTGCGGGATACACTGTGTGGCAATAAGGCACTGGTACGCGACACGATATCCTTCGTTAGAACATAGACCGGTCCTTGCTCGGGCACTAATTAATAAAAGCTTTAGATTTTTATTAATAAAAAAATGCTTGCGCTTTATTGTAGTGCAGACTTAGAATTTACTTATGACAATTATGATTTAGGCTTAAGACAGCTTAATGATAGAATGTTGTTGTCGTCGCTGCAGTTGTCGCCGCTGCTGGCGCCATGCAAGTGCATGTTGGGATATGCTGACGCAGCGCACGTGGCGGATGTGCTCCACGCGATTTTGTCGTGATTATGCTTTGGTATTTGTAAGAATTGTCGTTAAATTATATAAATCTGAATGTTAATAAATGTAAAAAATATAAAAAGTTAACGTTAAAGCTCTGGAAAATTCAACAAGAAAATTAGTAGTTTGGCGTGGATTGGAAAAAACCCAATCAGACAAGCGTTAGATTATTAATTAATGGTTACGATAAGATAATGCAGTAAGGATCGATCATTTTAGTACTGGAATTGAGGCCTCCAAGGAGACAAGAAAAAAAAGCTTGTTATAGTCAGAGCGTATAATACGGAATGGTTCATGATTTAAATAGCTGCTCGAGCAAAGATCAAGGCTAAAGGCCCATTCCCAGGAAAAAAAATTCATTTATGGAAAGTGGTAAATTTTTACGATAGGTTCCACATAAAGTAAGAGTGACCAGCTGTGCCAAATATTTGTATGGCAAAATGTAAATATTTGTTAGTCACCTTATTTGATTAAATTGTTCAAATTGAGCGCCTACTCGCATTGCTCGCTTGGGAAAGCAAGTTTTGCAGATAATCTACCTTTTCCGCTAGATAACGTTCTCAATGGAGTTGCAACACCATATTTTATTGTTGCAGACGATGCGTTTCCTCTACATAAGAGGATTATGAAGCCATAAGGGTCGCGCTCACTCAGCGTACCCGAACGTGTTTTCAATTATAGGCTCAGTCGAGGTCGCCGCTGCATTGAAATGCATTTGGCATTTTGACCGCCAAATGGATGGCTGTGCAAAGGACTTCGAGGTGTCACCCTGAAAGAGCACAAAAATAGCTTCAGCCTGCTGTTATTTGCACAACTTACTTGTGCGCCTTAATCTAATTGATTATATGTCTCAGGATCAAGAGGCGTATCAAATTGAAAGCACTCCTGATCTTGGGTCGGATAGCACTAGGGGACGCCTGGAAGATTATCCAAAATTTGTTAGAAATATTATTAAGGAATATATAAACTCAAGCGAAGGTTCTGTTCCTTAGCAAAATAATTTGGCTGGTGTTTAAATTAAACAAAACATTGAATTCGTTTATAATCAAATTTAATTGTTTTTCTTTTTCATGCTCATTGATAAATGCGATTTTATCTTCTCGAAAAAAGCTTTCAAACCGCTTTCGTTTTAAATTTTTGTGCGTCCATTTCATATGCTGCCCGCATTAATTGGAAAACTAACTAAAGTTACGTGAAGATCTAATTGGGACATTTAATTTAATTTGACTCAAAAGAACTGACGAGTCGAATTCACCGTTCAGAAGATTAGTAATAAATAATACTCCATGCATAGTTCTACGGTTTAACAGGGAGGGAAGATTTATTAAAGTTGCAAGTTGTCTTTCGTTGGTGACGGTCACGTTTTTTGCGTGCTCTTAATTATTTATTGTTCTCTTGTATTTGTGAACGGTGTTTTACTCTGTTTAAGGCCTGTAAGCAGACGCCTGTACAGCTCCCGTACAGCAAAAGCTTCATATAAAAAAAATGGTCTCGTACAGCTTCAGTACAGTACTTACATGTTAGGTCTGCAGTTCTGTTAGCTACTGCTGGTACGGTAGTGTTGAACAATGAAAATGTTAAAATGTTATGTTAAATGCTACGGGCAGTAAATAAATTTCAGCAGCTATTTACGGTTGTAAAAAATGCAACAACATGTCGGGCAAGAGCCGGCTTATAAATTTTTCGGATAATACTAACAAAGTTGACCTAATTCAGGCTCCAATAGAGCCATACTTATTGTTTTGGCAGTCAATGCTGCACAAGAAGTAATGAATAAAAATATATTTATTAATTAATAAGATACAATTTAAATAAATATAAACTGGATTGTACTGCCACTGATCTATTGCAGGGTATAGATTATTAAGGTGAATTTCCTTTGAGTCTTTTGAGTGGTTTCAGTCATGTTTAGCATAATCTTTGGTAATCTCAGCTCTGCCCATCAAATATGGGTTCACTAAAATGCAACCGCCAGAAGCAGGGCGTTAGCTGTACTCAAACACAAAAGTAGCGCCCGAATCATTATTTTGAAATCAAGTGTACAAAACACAGTTGCATTTCCGATTTATTTACAAAAAAAAATTAGCCTACCGCCACAATATGTGAATTTTTCAACACTTGTCGTTACAGCCTTAAAACTCATGTATACTGTACGGGAGCTGAACGGGGCTCATGCGTACGGGCCTTTATCTGGTAAATAATTCTAGCAGTGATTGCAAATGTACGTTGTATATTTACGTATGCATAAAAGAGCTTGCCGAGTTTATACTCTCTTTAATTTGCAGTTGAACTGACACTGCTCTGCCTTAACATAAAGAAAACATACGTATATACGTTTTACTTATACTTACCTGCGCCCTACTTTGTTTTGTGATAGCATATCAGTTGCCACTTAAAACTTTAAAATAATCTCAAAATAAGGGATTACATACTAAGTAGTAAAATCCTTATTAAACCTTTTATTCGGCAAAAATATAACTGGTTTGTGTCTGCATCATTTAAGCTGTGACCTATATTTTAGATGTATTTTTAGTTTTTAGTGTATATATAAAACTTAGCAATATTTTAGAAACAAATAAAGTTCCTTTTTTTAAATGTGATAAAACATAAAACAAATTGGCGTTTAAACATTTTTTTTTTTTCCTCTGGTTTAAAATATATAGCACCTTAAACTTTTATTTGACCCTGCATCATTTAAGCTGTGAGTCACTGTATACCAGCAATGCAAAACTGATATTTGCCTGCTTATTTTACTAGACGCTTGTTTATTTTGCTGTTCGCCTGATAATGCAAATGGTCGATCAGCACAAAATATGATATTTGACTGCCTTGGAAGTATTGCTTTTAGGTTTTTGTAGGCAAAATACACCAAATTTAATTGATAATAGAGAAAGGTCAATGAATGCCATGTCAAATGCTACGAATACATTAAAATATGTCATGTAGATATACAAAAGCACTAAAACACTAACACTAGCCAGCCCAAGCAAAATAACAAAAATCGCTACAAAGCCTTTATCCCAGCAAAACTGCAAACATACATATGGAAATATATATGTACATATTTGGATATAATGCTATGAAGCTATGGCAACGTCGCAAAATTGATTATGGAACCCAGCCACGATTTCATATTCCAACTGGCAGTCAGAATTTGGCCTCATGACGACTCTTTAAGAGCTTCATACTTGTTGGTTCCCAGTTATGGGGGAACGCTTGCAACTGCAGCATTGACATTGTCCAGAGATCTCAGTCAAAAATCCTGAGAATCATCACCGAGGCACCGTGGTATGTTCGGAACGAAAACATTCATAAAGACTTAAACATCTTTACAGTCAAGGAGGAAATAGCGGAACAAAAAGTAAAATAGTTAAGCAAGCTCTCGTCGCACACAAATCATCTCGCGAGAGGTCTCACAAGGCTGCGCAGCCAATCCCGTCTTCGTCGTAGCGACTTACCAACCCAGCGATGATTTTTAGGGACGCGCAATCAGAATACAGTCAAAAAAGAAAATGTACTGTTAGCTTAGATTTATTAATAAGATTTGTATACTTATTGCTAGTTTTCTAATTCACTAGAAAAGATTCAATAAATAAGTCCACCAATTAAAAAAATATTCATTATAACTGTTCTTAGTTCTGGGCTTGTTACCGGTGTACTTGTACCTGGTTGCCTATTTGTTGCTTGGCTTGTGCCACCTTCGATACCGAGGTTTGCCATGGCATTTACTATATCGTCTGGCATGTTATCAACGAAACTACGGAATGAGGCTATGATTTAAATTGAGCGGACCACAATAATTTGAAAAGATTATTTTTTGTGTGAGAATCTTTAGCAGCAATTATTGCGGGATACACTGTGTGGCAATAAGGCACTGGTACGCGACACGATATCCTTCGTTAGAACATAGACCGGTCCTTGCTCGGGCACTAATTAATAAAAGCTTTAGATTTTTATTAATAAAAAAATGCTTGCGCTTTATTGTAGTGCAGACTTAGAATTTACTTATGACAATTATGATTTAGGCTTAAGACAGCTTAATGATAGAATGTTGTTGTCGTCGCTGCAGTTGTCGCCGCTGCTGGCGCCATGCAAGTGCATGTTGGGATATGCTGACGCAGCGCACGTGGCGGATGTGCTCCACGCGATTTTGTCGTGATTATGCTTTGGTATTTGTAAGAATTGTCGTTAAATTATATAAATCTGAATGTTAATAAATGTAAAAAATATAAAAAGTTAACGTTAAAGCTCTGGAAAATTCAACAAGAAAATTAGTAGTTTGGCGTGGATTGGAAAAAACCCAATCAGACAAGCGTTAGATTATTAATTAATGGTTACGATAAGATAATGCAGTAAGGATCGATCATTTTAGTACTGGAATTGAGGCCTCCAAGGAGACAAGAAAAAAAAGCTTGTTATAGTCAGAGCGTATAATACGGAATGGTTCATGATTTAAATAGCTGCTCGAGCAAAGATCAAGGCTAAAGGCCCATTCCCAGGAAAAAAAATTCATTTATGGAAAGTGGTAAATTTTTACGATAGGTTCCACATAAAGAAAGAGTGACCAGCTGTGCCAAATATTTGTATGGCAAAATGTAAATATTTGTTGGTCACCTTATTTGATTAAATTGTTCAAATTGAGCGCCTACTCGCATTGCTCGCTTGGGAAAGCAATTTTGGCAGATAATCTACCTTTTCCGCTAGACAACGTTCTCAATGGAGTTGCAACACCATATTTTATTGTTGCAGACGATGCGTTTCCTCTACATAAGAGGATTATGAAGCCATAAGGGTCGCGCTCACTCAGCGTACCCGAACGTGTTTTCAATTATAGGCTCAGTCGAGGTCGCCGCTGCATTGAAAATGCATTTGGCATTTTGACCGCCAAATGGATGGCTGTGCAAAGGACTTCGAGGTGTCACCCTGAAAGAGCACAAAAAATAGCTTCAGCCTGCTGTTATTTGCACAACTTACTTGTGCGCCTTAATCTAATTGATTATATGTCTCAGGATCAAGAGGCGTATCAAATTGAAAGCACTCCTGATCTTGGGTCGGATAGCACTAGGGGACGCCTGGAAGATTATCCAAAATTTGTTAGAAATATTATTAAGGAATATATAAACTCAAGCGAAGGTTCTGTTCCTTAGCAAAATAATTTGGCTGGTGTTTAAATTAAACAAAACATTGAATTCGTTTATAATCAAATTTAATTGTTTTTCTTTTTCATGCTCATTGATAAATGCGATTTTATCTTCTCGAAAAAAGCTTTCAAACCGCTTTCGTTTTAAATTTTTTGTGCGTCCATTTCATATGCTGCCCGCATTAATTGGAAAACTAACTAAAGTTACGTGAAGATCTAATTGGGACATTTAATTTAATTTGACTCAAAAGAACTGACGAGTCGAATTCACCGTTCAGAAGATTAGTAATAAATAATACTCCATGCATAGTTCTACGGTTTAACAGGGAGGGAAGATTTATTAAAGTTGCAAGTTGTCTTTCGTTGGTGACGGTCACGTTTTTGCGTGCTCTTAATTATTTATTGTTCTCTTGTATTTGTGAACGGTGTTTTACTCTGTTTAAGGCCTGTAAGCAGACGCCTGTACAGCTCCCGTACAGCAAAAGCTTCATATAAAAAAAATGGTCTCGTACAGCTTCAGTACAGTACTTACATGTTAGGTCTGCAGTTCTGTTAGCTACTGCTGGTACGGTAGTGTTGAACAATGAAAATGTTAAAATGTTATGTTAAATGCTACGGGCAGTAAATAAATTTCAGCAGCTATTTACGGTTGTAAAAAATGCAACAACATGTCGGGCAAGAGGCGGCTTATAAATTTTTCGGATAATACTAACAAAGTTGACCTAATTCAGGCTCCAATAGAGCCATACTTATTGTTTTGGCAGTCAATGCTGCACAAGAAGTAATGAATAAAAATATATTTATTAATTAATAAGATACAATTTAAATAAATATAAACTGGATTGTACTGCCACTGATCTATTGCAGGGTATAGATTATTAAGGTGAATTTCCTTTGAGTCTTTTGAGTGGTTTCAGTCATGTTTAGCATAATCTTTGGTAATCTCAGCTCTGCCCATCAAATATGGGTTCACTAAAATGCAACCGCCAGAAGCAGGGCGTTAGCTGTACTCAAACACAAAAGTAGCGCCCGAATCATTATTTTGAAATCAAGTGTACAAAACACAGTTGCATTTCCGATTTATTTACAAAAAAAAATTAGCCTACCGCCACAATATGTGAATTTTTCAACACTTGTCGTTACAGCCTTAAAACTCATGTATACTGTACGGGAGCTGAACGGGGCTCATGCGTACGGGCCTTTATCTGGTAAATAATTCTAGCAGTGATTGCAAATGTACGTTGTATATTTACGTATGCATAAAAGAGCTTGCCGAGTTTATACTCTCTTTAATTTGCAGTTGAACTGACACTGCTCTGCCTTAACATAAAGAAAACATACGTATATACGTTTTACTTATACTTACCTGCGCCCTACTTTGTTTTGTGATAGCATATCAGTTGCCACTTAAAACTTTAAAATAATTTCAAAATGTTTGCTTGCTGTAGCACCCATTGCAAAGTGGTTGGAACAACCAACCAAGATTTTATTTTGTGTGGATTGTGTGACAACACGATCCACATGAAATGTGCTGGCTTTACTGCCAAAATCAGGGACTGCTTAATTGCAGATACAGGCTTTAAATGGTATTGTGAGCTCTGCAATTTAGCGGTAAAGGAATCAACCAAAATTAATGAGGCAGACTCATGTTGGCTTTAAAGCTATGTATGTAGCTTTTAATAATCTGCAAGCGTCGTTTACAGAGCTTGAGCTTAATTTCAAAAATGGCAAGGTGAATACCGAATCTCTTTCCACTTATTGCCCCTCATTATTGCCAACCAAACCCCTTCTGGTGCCTAACAATAATCCTCCGATTGGTTCCAATGCTAACCCACTAATGTTATTTAACTCCCCTGCAAGATATTCCACCAATAACCTAGCCACTTTAACTTCTGATCCTATGCATGAGCCCTCCGGTTCAGCAGCTTGTGTGCCCATTAACCCCAATACAGGTACAACTGGGGTTCACAAGCCTCTTGTCTTTGTCCCACTAAATAAGTTTATTTTCGTGTTTAGGCTAGCCTCCGATACTTCATCGGATGATGTTTGTGCCTACGTTAAAAGTAATATCTATTCACCACATATGATGGTTGAAAAATTTTAATTTAAACATGCCCGAAGCATATCTTCTTTCAAGTTGAGTGTTCCACACGAACTTTTCTCGACAATTTGTTCTGAAAAGTTTTGGACGCCACGGCTCGTTCTGAAGGAGTATGTGAATAGGCGAAATAGTGATAATATTAACGGTATTAGGATTAGAAGCGCACCAACTGTTAGCCACCCTGTTGCTTCCACCTCGGCGGAAAAAAACTAACACAAGTTATAAGCTTGGGCTATCAAAACGTTTTAGGCCTTAACACTAAACTTGCTAAATTAAATGTTAACAGCTTATCATTTGATTCCCATACAGTTGCACTCACGGAAACCTGGTTAAAACCGGATAGTTCTGATTATTCCGTTTTTCCTTCAAAATATAACTTGCACAGATGCGATCGTGCCTCCCGCAAGGGAGGTGTTGTTCTCATTGCTGTTGACTCTTGTATTTCCTCTGAACAGATTCATTCTCATGATCTTCCGGAAATAGAGTTTTTATGTGTTAAAATATTATTAAACAGCCGTTCACTTTATGTTACTTGTTCTTATATTCCTCCTCATTCTGATACTAACATTTACTCATCCCTTGTTTCGTCATTGTTGACAGATATGGATAACATGAAAGTGGTTAGTGATTTTAATCTGCCACATGTTGTATGGTCTGCGAATGAAACATTTTCAACGTTATTACCAGTCACTTCTGATGATTTTATCGATGGCCTACTGGAGTTAGGCTTATCGCAAGATAACAGGGTGCATAACTGTAGTGGTAGGATTTTCGACTTGATATTTGTTTCGGACTCAGATTGCAGTAATGCTAGTAGAATACCCCCTCTAGAGCTTCCGGAAGATACCTACCATCTAACCTTAGAACTATCCATCGAAATTCTTAACCCTAGTTCAGTATCTTATAATACTTTAAAAACCCGTTGCTTTCGTAAAACTAACTTTACTAAATTAAATTATCTTCTTCAACATACTAATTGGTATCGCCTTTATTATTGTAGTGATATAAAAACTGTCATTGCCATATTTTATAGGACCTTGAATTCGCTTTTGGATATTTGTGTTTCTCTCACTTGTTCTTCAAGTGATAATAAACCACCTTGATTTACGAAGCAACTATCGAAATTGAAAAACGCGAAGACAAGATCGTATAAAAAATGTTAAAAATCGGGAACTACTTTAGATTTATCTTCGTATTTAGTAGCAAATCTAGTATTCTTTCTGTAACACATCTTGTTATAATAATTATCTTAATCGTTGTAGACTAAACTTTTTGACCCTAAACAGTTTTATAAATTTGTTAACTCTAAACGTAAGTCTTCTTACTTGCCATCCTCAGCATACCTTGATAATACAAAAGCAAGTTCTCATCAGGCAGTAGCCGATCTATTTGCTGAGTATTTGCAATCAGTATACTCATCGAATTTATATAGTTGCAGTAATTCCTATCCTTTTCAAGTTCAAACGTCAAATTGCATATATGTCCCAGTAATTACTGAGTCTACGCTCCTGAGTGAATTTAAGTCTATCAAACCTGGCTACTTGCCTGGTCCTGATGGAGTGCCAGGTTGTATTCTTAGATACTGCTCGGATTCACTTTGTGTAAGCCCTTAAATAAATTATTTAACTTGTCTGTTGACTCAACTGTGTTTCCTGATATATGGAAGGAATCCTTTATAATTACACTCCATAAAAATTCAAACGTTAAAAATTATAGGGGTATATCCAAGTTGTCTGCCATTCCAAAAGTCTTTGAGTCAACTGCAATTCAATTATATCGCCTTATCAACAGGGTTTTGTTAGGCGAAGATCTACTACCACTAACCTTCTTGAATTCACTTCGCTTGTTATCAAAGGGTTTCAGGGTAAAATGCAAACTGACGTTGTTTACACCGATTTTAGTAAGGCATATGACACAGTCATTCTCTGTTGCTTCAAAAATTGAGTGGTAGTAGATCTTCGCCTAACAAAACCGTGTGGAGAAGGCAATACAATTTAACTTAATG
This sequence comes from Scaptomyza montana, assembly GCA_018904305.1. Lineage (NCBI taxonomy): Eukaryota > Metazoa > Arthropoda > Insecta > Diptera > Drosophilidae > Scaptomyza > Scaptomyza montana. The sequence continues at coordinate 1,534,082 of JAEIGR010000032.1, forward strand.
TGTGTTGCAGTTGATTACAAATTATTTTCTCAAAGACTTAAGGAATGGCAGACAATTTGGATATACCCCTATAATTTTTAACGTGAGACTTAAAAGAATTTTTATGGAGTGTAATAATATTTAGGTTGCATTAGAATTATAAGAAATTTACCTTTGAAGGCAATCGCCGTCGCCTTTTACGTAATATATGTATAACTTCATCCAAACAACCTTATCCTCTATTATCCATACATATATGAATACAAATTTTGAGTCCAGTAGGATAGAAAACAAAATAGATTTATAACATGGGGATAGTATTTTTCAAAGCGTATTAGTGCTTACATTCAGCCTACTTTGAAAATGTTAGCTTTGTAGCTTTAATGAGTAGTAGGGAACTGCCGGTTCTACGCCAGGAAGTAGCTGTCACTTTTATTACCCCCAATCATAATTTATTACCCCACTTGAGAATCAGCGATCCCTTTTTTACACTTTTATTACCCACTTGAGAATCAGTGATCATAGGATCTGGTTTCAAGTGTGTTCCTGTTTTAAGTGCATTGCCTTGCACACATACAAGCAGGCAACAGTATGCATTGTTTTTTGTCAAAAGCAGCAACATAAAAACATTCAAGTAGGTTATATGATCATAGGATCTGGTGTCAAGGATGCGCCTGTTAAACGAGCAAGCCATTATTATTATTATTATTGGAACGAGGATCATGCACTGCAACCACTAGGATCTATTGTGCCCTCTTACTGTTTTGTGAGTTACATCTCCTCAAACAGCTCGATCGATCGCAGGAACGCGACGATGTGGCATGGTCTGAGAGCCCTCATTTTCTCTGTAGACAGAAAGAGGCTCCCCAGAAGAGAGAGCCTCAGTCGGCTGATGGCGGGACACTCCTCAAGCAGGTGCTCTGGAGTCTCATCCCCCTCCAGACACAGTCTGCAAAGACTGTCTTCCCCTAACCTGAGATTATGCAGATGCTTGCGCAGTCTGCAGTGCCCGGTCAAGAAACCCGTGACTATACGAAGAGATCTTTTGCTCAGCTTCAGACAGTCCTCAGTTCTCTTCTTGTTGTAACTGCCTAGCAGTCGCTTGCTCTGTCTTGCCCCATGTGAAACCCGCCAAGTGTCCTCGCATGCGTTAAGCAGATCGATGCGACTGCTCTGACTGACAAACCCTGGTCCTAGCCCACAGAAAGGTTCAGGGCCCTGGAAAGGAGTGCAAGCTCCTCTCCTGGCCAAACTATCGGCGACCTCATTACCGGGAACACCCGCATGTCCCGGTACCCAATATATGGTGACTTTGTTTTTACTGCCCAACCTATTGAGCGCTTCCATACATTGCCAAACCAGTTTGGAGACGATTTTATAAGCACTAAGTGCTTTTATCGCTGCCTGGCTGTCTGAGAAAATGGCAATGTCTCTATGAACGTATCCCCTCTCGAAGTTAAAGGTTGCACATCTTTCAATCGCGTGCACTTCCGCTTGGAAAATGCTGGCGAATTTGCCCAGGGGCTCATGATACTTGAGTCGGGGTCCGCAGACTCCAGCTCCAGCACCATCATCCGTTAATGATCCGTCTGTGTACCATCTAATAGCATGTGGTTTCACATTATAGGTGGTCGACAGACTAGTCCATTCTGCTTTATTCCTAAGCTCCGTTTTAAAGAGCTTTTCAAAGCTAAAAAGACCCATCTGCGCATCTTGCGGAAAGGCCAACAGTGTGCCAGTTGCACTAGTGACAGAGGTGATTGCGTTCGCTCCTGTCAATCTTATAATAGATCTGTGCGCACTGTGTTTGATGTAGACATGCAAAGGCGGAAGTCCTAGCAGTACGTCCAGTGCTGAGGACGGGCAGGTACGCATTGCGCCCGAGATGCACGTGCAGGCAAGTCTCTGGAGTTTGCCCAGCTGCCGTTTAGTGACATCCAGGTCAACACGTCCCGCCCATACCACAGCGTCGTAGCTGACTATGGGCCTCACCATTGCTGTGTACATCCACAGAAGGATTTTTGGGGACACACCCCAGTTTTTCCCTGCGAGAGACCTACAACACATTAGGGCTATTGTAGCCTTGCGTACCGCATTCTCAATATGCTGTTTCCACAGTAGTCTCTTGTCCAAGATTACTCCCAGATACTTTATCTCCGTAGAGAGTGGAACTATCGTACCCCCAATGGATATGGGTCTTATGGACTTTAACTTGTAACGATTGGTGAAGGCGACAATTGTGGTTTTTGCTGGATTGATATTCAGCCCCACGTCTTTGCACCAGTCCAAGCAAAGTTTAAGACCCAGAGTTATTCTATCACAAAGCGTGTTCTCGAAGTTGCCTTTAAAGACAATGGTAATGTCATCAGCGTAGCCTTGGCATTCAAATCCATTAACTGTAAGTTTGACTAGTAGCTCGTCCACCACGAGACTCCAGAGGAGAGGTGATAGGACACCCCCCGGTGGACAGCCTCTGGTGGTTTGGGCCCTGACCGTCAAATTGTTGACAGTGACTTCCGCTTTTCTAGTGTCAAGGAGCTTGCCTAGCCAGAGAGTAAGTCCTGGCTCAACCCCTTTTCCCTGAAGCGCCCTAACCACAACATCATGTGCTGTGTTATCAAAAGCACCCTCTATGTCCATGAAAGCACAGAGAGCAACGTCTTTGGCCTTCACTGAGCATTGAAGACTGTTTACTAGGTCAAGGAGAGCCGATTATGTCGACTTTCCTTCTCTATAGGCATGTTGATGATCATGCAGGGGACTGGACACTAGGTACGAGATCCTGATGTGATTTTCAACTATTTTTCAAGGGTTTTTAGCAAGAAGGATGTCAGGCTGATCGGCCTGAAAGATTTGGGGTGAAAGGGGTCCTTTTTCCCCACTTTCGGGATAAAGATCACCCTGGCCGTCCTCCATGCCCTAGGTATGTAGCCCATAGCTAGGCTACCCCGGAAAAAACGAATGAGGAACACCATAAGCTGTTCCATCCCTTTCTGTAGATGGACGGGGAGGATACCGTCCGTACCTGGGGCCTTGTAGGGACTAAGCGTACCAATGGCCCATCTTATTCTTTGCTCTGTTACTATGGCTGCAGCCAGGCTCCAGTCCGGTCTCCTGATGGGAACCGTTTCGTAACAGCTGTCGGTGTTGGTGATGGTTTTACAAAGTGGAAAGTGAGTTTGTAGGGAGAAGTTCTGCCTTTTCCACCTCATTTTCCGTGAAGGAACCATCTGGCCTCTTTAAGCAGAGTTCGGACAACACTTTGCCTTTCGAGATCGACTTAAAGACTCTCACAGCAGGTGTGGCCTGCTCTAGGTTGGAGCAAAATCTCCGGAAATGGGCACGTTTGCTGTACCGGATTTCTTTATTATACTCTGTTAGTTTTTTGGTGTATAAGTCCCATCTGTCACTATTCTTTTTGGCTGTATTAAACAACCTCCTGACCTCTGCTCGAAGCATCCCAAGCTTTTTATTCCACCAAGGGTTATCCCTGTTGGACTCTATGGAGTTGGTTGGACAACTTGCATGATAGGCATGCATAATCGTCTCGCCAACCTCTGACGAGAGTTGCTCTAGCTCTTCCTGAGAAGAGACCCTCCTACTATGGTTTAGTCTGCTCAGATTTAACCCCAGGTGTGACTGGTAGAGCGGCCAGTCAGTCCGCCGGGGATTCCTGATGACTTGACTAATCCTGAAATTCCTACTAATGTCGAAGAGGATGATCCTATCATCCGACATTGACGGTTCTGTTGAGACCCTCCAGTTATTAACCAGCCCAGAGGCACCCCCATTGCCGAAAGTAATATCAAGTACTTCGGCTCTATTTTTGGTGATAAAAGTGGGTTCAGCCCCCATATTGAACACCATAAGGTCATTAGCTACAAGATAGTCAAGCAAGCACTCACCTCTACTGTTGTTGTCCGTGCTGCCCCACGCTACGCTATGCGCGTTTGCGTCGCATCCCAGCAGCAATGGGAGTCTATTGCTGCTGCAGTGTGCCACCAGATCCTGAACCTCTGTTGGGGGGCTTCCGCATTATCTCCCGGGAAGTAGGCTGACGCCACCACCATACTCCCGAACTCTCCAGTGATTAGCACTGCTACAAGGTCCCTGCTGAGAAATTTGGAGAGACAAAGAAAGTTAGTGTTCTTTCGGACCAAGATGCATGCTCTTGGCGATGTCTCCTAATATCTACAACTAGTTGCGAACTTACTTGATCAAGGCCGCAGATCCTACCTCTAACGACCCATGGCTCCTGGATGAGCACCAGCCCCAGGTCAGACCTGGAGATCAACCTGCTGATGACAGCCGAAGCTGCCCTCGCGTGATGCAGGTTGATCTGTGCCACGCTGGTGGCCAGCATCTTTAGAGCTCAGGTTCCCCTTCCGAGAGCGTCAGATATGCCTCTGACAGCGTCCCGGTGGGTGTCTGCTCATCATCGGACGGCTTCTCATCGCTCCCCGAGCCTACTTCGCTGCGCACGTGTAACCGTGACAAGTCCGAGTCCAACTCGGCTTCCCAGGCTGCAATCGCTTCTGCTTCGGCTGCCTCATCGGAGGGTGCTGCAGCAGAAGAAGTGCCAGGCACAACGTCTGCTTGCACCTTCACAGCCGTCCCTTTCGCGGCTTGCTTTTTGTGCAGCCGGCACCTCAGCTGACCGAATCTGAAGCTCACCATCATTCCCCTATTACTGAGGAGTGACAGAGCTTCATCCTCCAAACCAAAGGTCAGCACCTTTCCGCCCTTGGTTTCCAGGCGCCTGAGAATGTGCCACGTCTCGGTGAGAAGACCCTTTTTCTGCTCAATGAGCAGTCCAAGTGACTTCTCCACCGTCTCACCAGCCGTGCGTGGCAGGTACACCGTGACGATGTTGGTCTCCGGTATCTCACCTTGCGGGCATGTGCGGAGTTCCACACCCACTGCGGCACTGATGCTGGGCACCTTCAGCTCCAGCCACTTCCTGGCATCCTCGTCCAGACAGTCCACTAGGACCAGACCATCCCGGAATAGGATGCCATTAAAGTTGAGGCTGGCGGTCCAGCCCTTTCTCATCTCCTCTACCAGGGCTGACTCCACCGCCGACAACTCCTCCTTGGTCAGCCGCTTCCTCGGAATTCACGAGCCAGTATAGCAAGGTTCGTGCCCTTAGCTACACTGGCATACGTGGCCGCCTTCGGTCGCTTAGAACCGCTTGAGGTACCTTGGCCCTCCGGAGTTGCGTTGCCCCTACCTTTCGACCTCTTGGGGTCGATGGGGATTTCAGTAGGCGACGTGTGCTGAAGAGGTCGCTTCTTCCCCGCCACGGCCTGACCGTCGATACGCCCAGCTGGAGATACGGTCGGGTCCCGATGCTCCAGCGCTCTCTTGCGAGCCTCTTCCGGCTTCAAGCCACGCTCGAGGTACCGGAGGTACCATTTGCGACCGGCTCCGCTGAGGCCTTGCCTTAGCGGGTCGCCAGAGCCGCCAGGCTGACCCGGTGCCGGTAGAGGCGGCTTCTTATGCAGCCTCTTCTGTGGAACAGAAGAGGGTGTTGCGGCGTCTCCCCGCTTGCTGCATTAGCCCGCAGGGCAGCCGCCGGCGCAGTGCCGGGCACTGCAGACCCACCCCCTACGTCCGTCCGTTTAGCGGCCTGCTTAGCCGTGCTTTGGGGACTGGCCCCGCGCGGCGTCAGCTTGCCACCTTTGTCCAGAGCCACCTCTTCCATCCGCTCTGCTATTTGGGTTGCGGTTAAGTCCCGCATGTTATTCAAAAATTTGTTGTTGTCCATAAAGATCCCACGAGTGTAGGGGAAAGTAGTACCGGCGTGTCATAGCCCCCACTAACACGCCGGGGCCAGGTATACTCACCGAGGCGGCCAGGTATCGGTGAGGCTCCGTACAAATACAGTCGGTTACCCCTGACTGCAAACCAGCCAATGAGCACGGACCACATAACACTCTGGCTTAGGGGGGTGAAATTGCACCCTTGCCCTAGGACGTCACCACTGCCCGTTGTGTGATGTGGGGGGGGGTAGGAGTTGAGTAGGAAATCATGTGTAGGAGAAGGGTGTGTGTAAGACTTTATTAAGAAGGCGGTCAGACAAGCGCCTTGTCGGTCCCACACAACGGTGTGGTACCCGCTGGTGTCCGGGACTGCTTATTCACGACAAGTCGCTATTCGCAGCTAACCTCTACTAGAGGCCTTGCGCTATCCGCAACCTGCGACCCGTCCGGTGGCCTCAGCTTGCCCACCTCAGAACCATCTCACTAGTTCATCGGCACCAGAACGAGCAAGCCATAAACATGGATAATAATTATTGGGAAAATCAGTTTTGGCTATTTAACCAATTATTGTTAGAGTCAAGTGTGCTCCTGTTTTTAAATACGTTGCTCTGCACACGTGCATTGTTATTGTCAACAACTACAACCTTCGTGGGGGGTTATGTAAGCAAGGGATGGAAATTTTCCTACGCAGCAACAGCAGCAGCAGCAAGATCAACACATTGTTTTTAAACAAGAGTATTGATACTTGTAGATTAAGATTAAAATATGTAAGAGGAGGAAAGGATAGAGGGAGAAAGTGTTAGAGGCAGAAAGTGTTAGAGGCGGAAAGTGTTAGAGGTGGAAAGTGTTAGAAGACTTAGAGACAAGTTTGTGCATGCTTGAAGTGCGCTAGTCAAAGGTCAAGTACATTAGTTGACTAATGTGTTATAGATATCACCGTCCGAAAGGATCAGTGAGCCAAGTACATTGCCTTTGAAACTATTAAGGTTTCTTAGCTACAAGTTAGTAGATATGAGAGAGAGAGTCAACTGTGTGCAGGTTTCTTAGCTACGAATAAGTAGATATGAGAGAGTCGAGAGGGCGCCTGTTTGACGTACGTTGCCTTAACACCTGTAGGAAAAACATAAACAATTAATGCTTATGGTTATGAGGAGCAGTGTGCAAAGGAAGAAAGGATAGAGAATAAAGAAAAGCGAGCGCTTGTTCGATGTACGTTGCATTGTTATGGTCAACAGCAACAACAACAACAAAATTCGTGGGGGGTTATGTAAGCAAGGGATGGAAAATTTCCTACGCAGCAACAGCAGCAGCAGCAAGATCAACACATTGTTTTTAAACAAGAGTATTGATACTTGTAGATTAAGATTTAAATATGTTAGAGGAGGAGAAGAGTTAGAGGGGAAAGTGTTAGAAGGAGTATGTGTGTAAGAGGGGGAAAGAGTTAGAGGGGGAAAGTGTTAGAGGGAGGAAGACTTAGAGACAAGCTTGTGCATGCTTGAAGTGCACTAGTCAAAGGTCAAGTACATTAGTTGGCTTATGATATAGATATCACCGTCCGTGAGGATCAGTGAGCCAAGTACATTGCCTTTGAAACTATTAAGGTTTCTTAGCTACAAGTTAGTAGATAAGAGAGAGAGAGAGTCAACTGTGCGCAGGTTTCTTAGCTACGAATAAGTAGATAAGGAGAGTCGAGAGGGCGCCTGTTTGACGTGCGTTGCCTAACCTGTAGGAAAAACATAAACAATTAATGCTTATGGTTATGAGGAGCAGTGTGCAAGGGAGAAAAAGGATAGAGAATAAAGAAAAGCGAGCGCTTGTTCGATGTACGTTGCATTTCTATGGTCAACAGCAACAACAACAACAAATTACGTGGGGGTTATGTAAGCAAGGGATGGAAATTTTCCTACGCAGCAACAGCAGCAGCAGCAAGATCAACACATTGTTTTTAAACAAGA